>CM051239.1:425888330-426038654 GCA_027917425.1 Gastrophryne carolinensis
CCCTATTCGTTTGTAAATTGGTTCTCGGAGGGTGACTCCCTCCCAGACCAACCTCTGGTGTTGCACACTAATTTACTTCCCCTTGATCTAGAGTGCGGTCCTATTGTCCATATAGTAGTGTCTTATAGGAGGTAGGTGGCACGGAAGTGTACCTTTCCACCGTCATGCAGATCTCCATTAGGAAAAGGGGGTATGATTTGTGTCTTGTGGGCAGCAGGGGGTGGGTGGGTTGCCTTAGATCGCACAAATGCCAAGAAGGGTTTGCCACCCCCCCCCTCCCCATACTTTCCAAATCCCTGCCCCAAGCCTCCGTGCAAAAAGGGACTGGAAGGTGAAGCACATTGCTGGCAGCACTCACCGCTTTAACCGGCATGGCGGGAGGGGGGTATTTACAGTGCTGAGGAGAAGCCTGTGCCATGGGGAAAGGCCTCTCCAGCATCGAAGTAGACTTACAAAAAGAGCAAAAGAGATGAAATAGGAAGAAGAGGAGTAAGAGGACAGGGTGAGGAAAAAGGAAGAGGGGGGGGGGGAGAAAGGAAGAGGGGGGGGGGGAGAAAGGAAGAGGGGGGGGGGGGGAGAAAGGAAGAGGGGGGGGGAGAAAGGAAGAGGGGGGGGGAGAAAGGAAGAGGGGGGGGGAGAAAGGAAGAGGGGGGGGGAGAAAGGAAGAGGGGGGGGGAGAAAGGAAGAGGGGGGGGGGGGGAGAAAGGAAGAGGGGGGGGGGGGAGAAAGGAAGAGGGGGGGGGGAGAAAGGAAGAGGGGGGGGGAGAAAGGAAGAGGGGGGGGGAGAAAGGAAGGGGGGGGGGAGAAAGGAAGAGGGGGGGGAGAAAGGAAGAGGGGGGGGAGAAAGGAAGAGGGGGGGGGAGAAAGGAAGAGGGGGGGGGAGAAAGGAAGAGGGGGGGGAGAAAGGAAGAGGGGGGGGGGAGAAAGGAAGAGGGGGGGGGGGAGAAAGGAAGAGGGGGGGGAGAAAGGACGGAAGGGAGAGAGAGGAAGGAAGGAAGGACGGAAGGAAGGGAGAGAGGAAGGAAGGAAGGAAGGGAGAGAGGAAGGAAGGAAGGAAGGGAGAGAGGAAGGAAGGAAGGAAGGGAGAGAGGAAGGAAGGAAGGAAGGAAGGAAGGAAGGAAGGAAGGAAGGAAGGAAGGAAGGAAGGGAGAGAGGAAGGAAGGAAGGGAGAGAGGAAGAAAGAAAGGAAGAGGAAGGAAGGGAGGAAGAAAGAAAGGAAGAGGGAGGAAGAAAGAAAGGGAGGAAGAAAGAAAGGAAGAGGAAGGAAGGGGAAGGAAGGAAGGGAGAGAAAGGAAGGGGAAGAGAGAGAAAGGAAGGAGAAGGGAGAGAAAGGAAGGGGAAGAGAGAGAAAGGAAGGAGAAGGGAGAGAAAGGAAGGGGAAGGGAGAGAAAGGAAGGGGAAGGGAGAGGAAGGAAGGAGAAAGAGGGAGGGAGGAAGAGGGAGGGAGGGAGGGAGGGAGGGAGGGAGGGAGGGAGGGAGGGAGGGAGGGAGGAAGAGGGAGGAAGAGGGAGGAAGAGGGAGGAAGAGGGAGGAAGAGAGGGGGAGGGAGGGAGGAAGAGAGAGGGAGGGAGGGAGGAAGGAAGGAGGAAGAGCGAGAAAGAAAAAGAATGAGAGGAGTGGAAAAAGGTCCACTTTTAGGGAACACAACCTATGTTAATTGGCTACAAACTGAAGGGTACATCCCCAAACTCCTTGCTACAAAGCTGAGGGGGGCTAAGACAACCCCCCCTATTCAGACACTACCTAGCCCCAAAAAGAGCAAAAAAGAGGAGGAGAAAGCAGAAGGGCAGAGAATGGAAAGAGGCAGTAGGAGGAGGAAGAGGAAAAAGCATGAGAGGAGGGGAAAAAGCCTCCTCCTGGTTAGAGGCCATATGCACAGGCACTCCCACTGTCCCAAACATCAGTGAATGTGCGCGCCCACTTTATTCAATTCAAAACACAAGCGGGACAGTGTATAATTAATCCACCTCCACCCCAAGGAGCACCAATCAATATAAACAATAAAAAAATTTTATACATAAATGTATTGCACAAAAAATGGATACACACAAGACAGTCATGCTATACAAAACACATTAAAAACACTGCATTATCCCCGAATACATCCAGTGCTGCCAAAAACAGGCAGACAATTATATCCGGGAATCTATACATATATGAGGAACGGAACCGCCAGTAGATATTATATTTGTGCCGGCACAAAACTAACCAATATTACTATAGACCAGAAAATGCCAATCCTAATCAATCGGATAAAGTGACCAGTGCAACAATCATATTATCAATTCATTAGAATACAATTGATATTAAAAGAAAACAAACATACTATTGATCTAAAATCAATAAAAAAAAATTTTTCAATTACAAAAACAGTGCATACATTCAAAATGTGCATGTGCTAGAAGTCATGGACCCAAAAAGTGCATAAACCAAGGACATTTAGAAAAAGGATACCAAATACCAGACCATAAAGTTTAGCAGCATAACCGTTCCCTTTGTGGCACTTTATTCAATGTCGGTGAAAGCCAGAACCTACACATGCCCCCCCCCCCCCCCCCCCCCCCCGACTACAGTGAATGGAGCTGGTTATGGAATGGCCAATGTCGTACCAATCCATAAAAAGGGGAGTAGAGAAGAAGCCAGTAATTACAGGCCAGTTAGTTTAACATCTATAGTGGTCAAATTAAAGGAAACACTCTTAAAAAAACAGATAATTTCCCATCTAAAAATTAATGACCTGATGGACCCAAAACAGCACGGCTTTACTGAGGGCAGATCATGTGACCAATCTTACTGATTTCTTTGACAATGTCACTAAAGTGTTAGATGAAGGTGGTGCTGTGGATATCGCCTATCTGGATTTTAGCAAAGCCTTTGACACTGTACCACATAAGGATCATAGATAAGTTATTGAAGGTAGGACTCAATCCCTGGATAGTTCAGTGGATTTCCAGTTGGCTGAGGGATCGGTATCAGAGCGTTGTTGTAAATGGCGTGCAATCTGAACAAAGGCGAGTTACAAGTGGTGTGCCGCAAGGCTCTGTCCTGGGCCCCATTCTCTTTAATATATTTGTAAGTGACATAGGAGAAGGCTTGGTAGGAAAAGTTTGTCTGTTTGCTGATGATACAAAGGTTAGTAATAGGGTGGATATTCCTGGAGGTGTCTGCAACATGGAAAATGATTTAGCTTTACTGGATAGAAGGTCAAAACTGTGGAAACTAGAGTTTAATGTCTCTAAATGTAAAATCCTGCACTTGGGTAGAAGGAATCCCTGCTCTGAGCACTGTATGGGCAGCGCTGTGTTATCCAGGACCTCGGAGGAAAGAGATTTAGGGATACTGATTACTGATAGCTGCAAGATGATTGGACAGTGTAGCCAGGCAGTGGGAAAAGCAAGCAGGATGCTCGGCTGCATTGCTCGAGGCATCACCAGTAGGAAGAGGGAGGTTGTGATGCCGCTGTATAGAGCCCTGGTGAGGCCACAGCTAGAATACTGTGTGCAGTTCTGGAGACCTTACCTGCAAAAAGACTTTATTCAAATAGAACGTGTCCAAAGGCGGGCAACGAAAATGGTGGAAGGACTTAACCTTAAAACTTATCAGGAGAGACTTAAAGAACTTAATTTGTACAGTCTGGAGGAAAGAAGGGAGAGGGGGGACATGATGGAGACCTTTAAATATGTGAAAGGATTGAATAAGGTTCAGGAGGAAAGTGTTTTTTTAGAAGAAGCTTAATGATAGAACAAGAGGCCCAACCTGAAGCTAGTCGGGGGGAAGATCAGGAGCAATGTTAGAAAATATTATTTTACAGAAAGAGTAGTAGAAGCTGGGAACAAACTTCCAGCAGAGGTAGTTGAAAAATCAACAGTCACTGAATTTAAACATGCCTGGGATAAGCCTCCATCTATCCTAAGATACAGAGAACATACAGTATACACATAAGATACAGAGAACATACAGTATATACATAAGATACAGAGAACATACAGTATACACATAAGATACAGAGAACATACAGTATACACATAAGATACAGAGAACATACAGTATACACATAAGATACAGAGAACATACAGTATACACATAAGATACAGAGAACATACAGTATACACATAAGATACAGAGAACATACAGTATACACATAAGATACAGAGAACATACAGTATATACACATAAGATACAGAGAACATACAGTATATACATAAGATACAGAGACCATACAGTATACACATAAGATACAGAGAACATACAGTATACACATAAGATACAGAGACCATACAGTATACACATAAGATACAGAGACCATACAGTATACACATAAGATACAGAGAACATACAGTATACACATAAGATACAGAGAACATACAGTATACACATAAGATACAGAGAACATACAGTATATACATAAGATACAGAGAACATACAGTATATACATAAGATACAGAGAACATACAGTATATACATAAGATACAGAGAACATACAGTATATACATAAGATACAGAGTACATATAGTATACACATAAGGGCAGACTAGATGGACCGTATGGTCTCCTCCTGCCGTCAACCTTCTATGTTTCTATGTGACGATGGGAATCCAAGGCATTCCTGGACGTGTCCTGCCCGTGGGACCATTAGATTCCTAAGCACTGGACTGGCTGGGACCTGCTGCAGGGGAGAAGAGGAGAGCACCTTCATTTTTCCATTTAGGTTTGCAGTGCCTTTAATAGCTGTGTAGGTCTCTACAGCTTACACAGGGAGGTGAGAAAATAATCCAGGGAGCAGCAGCTCTCCCCATGCGCGAGATCAAGAGGTCAGAGGGGAATGGTGGACGAGAACAGGCACCTGAGGCTGCAGGCGGAAGCCATACCCTGACTGAGCGAGGTGACCCCAACACAGAGCTCAGCATGTGTATGTAGACGCTCCCTTTACACTTCCGGAGGAGAGCGATTGCAGCCACAAGGCAGAGTCATTAAAGAGTCCCCACAGAGAGCCATTGTTACTCCCGTCAAGAAGGTGTGGAAAGAAAAAGAAAAGTGGCTGCGATCAGCAGACCACCCTGCGCTGCTCGTCGGCGGAGGGACGTGCAAACGGAACAGGACGGCGTTTTTTTCCGCCACATGGAACTGGGAAGAGTGCGAGCTCCGGGGCCACGCCAAAAAACCTGGAAGTGTGTGTGTTGGGGGGGCAGGAAGCTGCATGGGTGTGGGCAGCCATTCAACAATCCAAGCCGGATTCCTGCTGCTTATCCCGCTACAGCACTGACAGCTGCTGAGATTAAAGAGGAACTCCAGCCTGGGTTATGGCGCTACACAAAGAGTGGGAGAGTCTAAACACTTTTTACACTGTAATCTAAATTATGGGATGCCCCGCTGTGCAAAACCCCCTGGGACGCCGCAAAGCTTACCTTTGGCTCACTCAGCATTGTAAACAATGGGAAGCGAGAGCCGCCATATCTCCAGCATTCTTGGGCTGTGCCCACATTCCCCACCACCCAGCCATTCAGATGAGGTGGGAGCGCGTCCGACGCTGGGGATGTGGCCCTTCTAGCTCCTGCCATAAAGCAGTTTGCCGAACATTATAAAACAAATGGCTACAGTTGGACAAGAGTCCGCACATGCACCTTAGGACCGGGGAAAGGCGAGTTAGTCAGGATGCCCCTGGGGCAAGGAACAAAACCTGGGAAAGTAAAAATCCCAGGGTTTGTACAGCATTAAAGCAGAACAAACGCCCACCCGGGCCGAATCTAGAAGAACCCAGGGCCGGCTGCAGGCCTTCCCCTGGGGCAACCTGAACTGGGATGCCCCGCTGTGTGAACCCCCCCCCGGGGTGCCCGTAAACTCATCTTTTCCAACTCAAACGGCAAATGTGCAGGCTCTTGTCTAATGAGAGCCATCTGCCTTGACTGTCATTCAGCAAACGCCTTTCATTGTTGTCAATGGGGAGCGCACGCTGCCGCACCCCCTGCGGCATGCACGTGCTGTGCTTCCCATTCTAGTCAATGAGAGCCGCTTGCTGAACGACAGTCATGGTGGATGGCTCTTATTGTAGACGAGAGCCTATGCATGTGCTACAAGAAGAGGTGAGTGAATAGCAGCGTTCACACAGTGGGGTATCCCAATGTGGGATGCCCCGGGGGGGGACAAAACCAGGGTCAAATTCCTACATTTCGTTCTTTGTCTGGAGGTCCCCTTTAAAGTGGACCAATACTCACTGCACCCAGCCCTAGTCTCAAATACCCCATGTCAGGGTAAATATCCTTCCTGGGGCATCCCAGGGGAAGCCCTGCAGTGGGAACCACAAATCTGTTAATTCATAATCGAATGCTGATCATTAATATGCGCTGCAATCTATTCCGATTCTGATTGGACAAGTGCTGTGGTCGGAGGTAACAGAACAGGTGATCCCGGGGGATTCCCAAACAGGGTATCCCAAAACCTGTGAAGGGGGCGGAAAGCAGGAAGGGTGAAAATCCTGGATTTCAATCCGCATTAAAGTGGACCAAAACCCATGATTTTGACTATACTGGGCTTTGGTCCCTTTCCCCCGGGGCACCCCGCTGTGCGAAACCCCCCCAGGTCGCCGAGCGCAACTCACCTCTTCCCGGTCCTGCGGCGCATGCGTGGCCAATCATCCAATCAGCGCACTTGGAGCCGCTGGTGTTACGCTATCTAAGCCGTGTCTAAGGTCAGCGGCTCCGAGCGTGCCGACGGTCGCATACCCCGCTAACCTCTAACAGGAAGAGAGCCCGCGCCGGCCAGCCACAAATGGCTGAAGCGGGCATGCGCCGTTGGACAGGAAAGCAAGGTAAGTGAATGGGGCGACCTGGGGGGTTCCACACAGTGGGGCATCCCGATTTTGGATGCCCTGGGGGGGAGGGAATCAATCGGCCCGGGAATCTTATAGATTTGGGCTTTGGGCCACTATACATGTGTGTGTACACAAGCAGCCGCATCCCCCCGAGGGAGAATTTATTATCAGTAATATGACGGATGCCAGCTTGGTTGTGTTATTGTTGTGGGAGGCCGGCGCGCCCGGGAGGCTTGTGCTTGCATCACTGGCAGCGCGGGTCAGGATGAGGTTATGGGATACAGCTCCCCTTTGAAGGACCTGTGCCCCGACACCCCCCCCTCTTTCCAGATTTTTCCCGCCACCCTTATCCAAAAGGAATAATCTGAGAAAACGTGTCCGTGATGCCGAGCAGAGAAAATAAAATGTGAGAGCGAGCGCGGAGGGGGGATAGGCTGGCGAGTTATTCTCAGGCAAAGCGAGAGAGAGAGATGGAAGGACGCAATGTTCCGTCGTGACTGAAAATGGGCGCATTAGCGGTGTGACACGGATGAACAAGAGCTCCTCGCACATCTCCAGCTGCGCCGTGTAAAGAGCGCACGGGGCCCCCAAAGGCTAATGGCCAGAATGTAGAGCAGCTTGCCCCGTCGTTATGGCGACCTGTCCCTCTGTAAGCTGGAAATTGCGCCACCAGTCACTAATGTCTTCCTGTCAGGTATCAAACCTTAAAAGGGTAACTCCGCTTTCGATTACATTTTTAAATGTACCAAACCCCCCCCCCCCTGGAGTCTGAGACTCCAAGGCAGGCACACTCTTTCCCCCCCCCCCCCCCGGGGAACCCCGATCGGGGGTGCCCCGCTGTGTGAAGCCCCCAGGTGGCCCAAAAACTCACCACCTTTCCCGGTTCAATGGTGCATGCGCGAGCAGAGGCCGCATTGCCGGTGACCCCTTTAGCTTCCTGTTAGATGGTGGATGCAGCCGCTAGCGCTCTTGGGCCCACTTGCTTTAGACCAGCTCCTGGACGAAGGGGCTTGAGCGGATCAGAGCACGCCGCTTAGACAAGCGTCCGCGCATGCATCGAAGGATTAAGAAGAGGTGAGTTTGTAAAGTGACCTGGGGGGGGGGGGGGGGGTACCAAAACCCAGGATAGTCAAAATCCTGAGTTTTGGTCCACTTTATAGCTTCTATTATTATGTGCCAAAATGGTGTAATCCATGTGCTAAGCTTATCTGCAATTCCATGTTATAAAAGAAAACAGTTTCCCCTAGCAACAATGTGTTTAAAGTGGACCAACACCCAGGGGTGATCAGCCCGGAAATCTATAAGATTCCCGGGCCGATCACCTCCCACCCCGCGGGACATCCGAGATCGGGATGTCCCGCGGGGTGAAACCCCCCAGAAACCCCAAAAAGATCTTACCTGATCCGCCGCCGCTTCCCGCGCGCCCCTCCAGACGTGCGCGCGCCCGCGCCGGCCCTCCGAGTGACGCGCGGGAGGCGGCGGCGGAAGCGGCTTGGACGTTCCTGTCCCCCGCCTGGACGTTGGCGGGGATTGGCTGCGGCGTTCACGTGGGAGCGGGGAGAGGTGAGTTTTTTGGGGTTTCTGGGGGGTTTCACACATCGGGGTGCCCCGCCGAAGTGGACCAAAACCCAGGATAGTCAAAATCCTGGATGTTGGTCCACTTTAACACACCAGTTGATGTACATAGCGAAGCTAAAGTGATCCAAAACCCACCCTATGAGACTCCAGGGGCGGCATACTCGCTCCCCCTGAGGTATCCAGATTCAGGATACCCCGCAGTGTCAAACCCCCCAGGTCTCTGCCTAAAACTCATCATCTTTCCCGGCCCAGCGGTGCACGCGCTAGCAGCAGCCGCATGCCCACTATCCCTTTAGCAGAGCGCGGGGCGGGCATGCTCCGAGTTAGAGGGTTGCAGGGGATGCGGCCGCCAGCGTGCTCGGATTTAGACGGATTGGATGAGCGGCTGCACATGCGTCATAGGAGCAGGAAGAGGCGAGATGTTACGGGCGACCTGGGGGCGGCTCACGCAGCTGGGCACCCCCCGGTGCAAGGACCAAAGTCCAGGTTTTGGTCCACTTTCAGCATTTTTACACACAATGAGCTGAGCTTATCTGCTGTTTTTTGCAATTCCGTGTTATAAACGAAAAGAAAACAGTTTTCCTTAGCAACAATGCGTTTAACACACCAGTTGATGTACATAGCGAAGGTAAAGTGGTCCAAAACCCACCCTGGAGTCTATGAGACTCCAGGGCAGGCATACTAACTCCCCCTGGGGTATTCAGAGTCAGGATGCCCCGCTATGTGAAACCCCCTTCAGGTCACCCAAAAACGTACCTTCTTTCCCGGCCCAAGGGTGCATGCGCGAGCAGCGGCCGCATGCCTGCTATCCCTTTAGCAGGGAGAGTACCCGCGCCAGGCATTTGTGAATGGCCGTCGCGGGCACGTTTCCTGTAAAAAGGTAGCGGGGGATATGCCCGGCAGCCGCTCAGGTCCGCTCGCTTTAAACAAGCTCTTGGGCGAAAGCGGATCTGAGCGCACAGACTGTACGAAAGACTGCGCATGCATCGTAGGACAGAGGAGGAGCGAGTAGGATTGAGCAAGCTGGGGGGGGGGGTTTCACACATCGGGGCATCGACCAAAACCCAGGATAGTCAAAATCCTGGGTTTCGGCGCACTTTTAAAAGCACAGATCATAAAACTTCCTCACTCTGGCTTGCTAATATTCAGATTTAACCCCTTCTGCTGTCATTCAACTTGTTCAGATCACAATCTTGTCTTCCAGTAGCTAAATGGTTACAGGCAGTGTTCTCAGCTGGAATCGTCATTACTGCTGTGTGACTTAGCCATAGAGTACAGTGCATGCATTCTGGGATATGTGGTCAGTACTTTATACTCAAGGCCAGAAAAAACACTTTCATCTTAGCACCACAGACACACAGGAATATAAGAAGCTTGGAAGCAGTGTGCTAATGAGTAAATCACAGGTCTGGAGGCACAATCGAAACACAGATTTATTTTACATCCCAGAAGAGGAAAACAATGGGGGGGGCACCAAACACCTGACAAAAAGGGTGTTTTCTCTTAAAGTGGACCAAAACCCAGGATTTTGACTGGATTTTTGCCGGTTGGGGGGGGGGGGGGGGCTGCTGTGTGAAACCCCCCAGATCACCTGAAGAAACTTATCTCATCCCGGTCCTAAGGTTCATGTGCTCGTCCAATCAGTGCGCTCGGAGTCGCTGATGTCACGCCATCTAAGACGGCGTCTAAAGCCAGCGGCTCCAAGCGTGCTGGTGACCGCATCCCGCGCTTCCCTCTAACAGGGAGCGTGCCCACGCCGGCCATTCACAAATGACTGGCGCACACCCTGCTAGAGGGATAGCGGGGATGCAGCCGCGACCCGTGCATGCGCCGTTGGACCAGGAAGAAAGGTAAGTAAATGGAGCGACCTGGGGGGTTTCACACAGCGGAGCATCCAAAATCTGGGGGGGGGGGGTGAATCTTGTAGATTCCCGGGCCGATAGATGTGGGTTTTGGTCCACTTTAAAGGCCTAGGATTGGCAGAGAAGGGTTTAGGTCTGCTTTTCTCCAACAGGTGTGGGATGCCATTGTGACAGGCTCGGGGGGCATCCAAATTCTGACATTATCTTCGATCCTGGGACAAAATGCCCTGTTAGAGGTATAGCCATTCACAAATGCCTGGCACGGGCACTGCTAGAGGGACGCGGAGGACGTGGCCGGCAGAGCCGCTGCTCTTAGACGTGCCGTGGAACTGGGAAGAGGTGAGTTGCTTGCAGCGATCTGGGGGTTGTCACACAGTGGGATGCCCCCGGGGAAAGGACCAAAACCCAGGATGGTCCAAATCTGGCCATCTTGGTCCACTTTAAGAGCAACCACCAGCCCTGGGTGGTGTCACGCGGGCGGAGAGAATCTTATAGATAAAAAAAAAAAATAAAAAAATGTCGAGATGTAACCGATAAAGAAAAAGGTGAGATGATCACCTACCTGCAAACACGGCTCCCGGGTAGGTGCTCTGTGTAATCTGTGTAAACCTAGAAAGAAGAGACGGTGGTTCAGTAACTGGGTCAGAATTATATAAAAATAAAAAAACCCATGACCCTCACAGAATCCAAGGACGGACGATGCCCTCTGCCCTGAGGCATCTTGAATCAGGATGCCCCAGGATGTGAACGGCACTCCCCCCAACCACTACCCCCCCCCCCCACCAAGTCCCCTGAAAAAAAAACCTACCTCCTCCCCAATCCAACAGCACATGCGCAAGCCACGGTCACCTATACCTTTAGCTGCCTAAACCCCATGACCCTTTAACCAGACCTTCATCCTGAAAGAGTGTCTATATTGTATGTTTCCCCCACCCTGTACATACAGATTGCCCACATTAATCCGGACCTTCACCATGAATAAGAGCCTATCTTATATGTTTCCCCCACCCTGTACATACAGATTGCCCACATTAAAAATCATCCTACCCGCATATACTGCATTTTCTGACCCTTATAAACATCCAAGACGGCAGCACATGGAGTCCCAGGCTGCCTTCAGCCTGGACGCGCCTTCAGCCTGGGACGCGCCTTCAGCCTGGACGCGCCTTCAGCCTGGGACGCGCCTTCAGCCTGGGACGCGCCTTCAGCCTGGGACGCGCCTTCAGCCTGGGACGCGCCTTCAGCCTGGGACGCGCCTTCAGCCTGGGACGCGCCTTCAGCCTGGGACGCGCCTTCAGCCTGGGACGCGCCTTCAGCCTGGGACGCGCCTTCAGCCTGGGACGCGCCTTCAGCCTGGGACGCGCCTTCAGCCTGGGACGCGCCTTCAGACTGTCGCTCTGCATTCTAGGATTTATGTCCATTTCCTAAACCCCAGCTCTGCTCTGTCTGTGTAAAGCAAAGCTATAACTCCGCCCTCTGCACTTTTGCCCCCTCTCCTCTCCTCAATATGTGATGCTTCTGAGGCAAGATGGCGGCACCCGTATCCTAGTGTCCTGAATAGATTAGCATCCTAGTGGGGGAAAGAATAATAAGTAAGCGACTTATTCATTTTAGATGCTGGGGAATAGTTTTGTAAGGATTTGGGCTTTTCATTAAATGATGCTGAAGGTCCAATTTAAAGAATCCAGGGCTGCCCGATTGCCTTCGATTGAGGCATCACGAATCAGGATGTCTGTGTGTGTCAATGCCTCCATCCCCCCCCCCCCACCCCAACGAGTCCCCTAAATAAAAACTACCTTCTTCACCATCCAATGGCGCATGCACAAGCCGCGGTCAACTAACCTTTAGCAGGGTACGTCCGCACCAGACATTTGTGAATGGCCGATGCGGGCATGCGGCCCCCAACACACTTGCTCCCATCGGCTAGACCCAGCACTTAAAGCGGGCCAAAACCCACATTTTTAACTATCATCCTCTAAGTTGCTCCCCCCATGAAGAGGACCTTTTGCCAGTTTTCACTGCCCCTACTTCACTCTAATCCCAGATAATGGCGCCTGTTTTAGCTGTAAAGCTCCGCCTCCTGCATTCATTTCCACTGTTGTGTGTGGTGATGATGTCATCGCCACACTGATGTAATGACCGATCACCTGACATCTTACAGAGAGGGACAGCAAAAATAAATCAGTGTTCCAGAAAAAGAAAATATCCATTTCTAGTTCTACACCCCCAGAAGGGGTTATCGACAGGGGCTTTGGCCAAATTATTTCACAAGTTCAGCGAGTTTTAAAGTGGACCAACACCCAGGATTTTGACTATCCTGGGTTTTGGTCCACTTCGGCGGGGCACCCCCCGATCGGGGGTGTCCCGCTCTCTGAAACCCCCCAGAAACCCCCAAAAACTCACCTCTCCCCGCTCCCACGTGACCGCGCTGTCCAATCCCCGCCTACGTCCAAGCGGGTGACAGCGGCGTCCAAGACAGCGCGTCCGCCGCCTCCCGCGCTTCACTCTCGGCGTGCGCACGGGCACGTCTAGAGGGGCGCGCGGGAGGCGGCGACGGATCAGGTAAGGAGTTTGGGGTTTTTTTTGGGGGGTTTCACCCCGCGGGACATCCCGATCTCGAATGTCCCGCGGTGAGTGAGGTGATCGGCCCGGGAATATTATAGATCACCCCTGGGTGTTGGTCCACTTTAAATGAGTAGTAGCAGATATTGACAATGGGTGACCTGGGGGTGTCGCACAGCGGGGCATCCTAAATCGGGGTGCCACGCGGCCAAGGACCAAAACCCGGGACATTAAAAATTCTGTGTTTCGGTCCACTTAAACTCCTTGGTCATGGGTCAAGGTAAACCATGTACAGAGGACCCCTACTCACACACTGAGCGAGCATGCTGGAGGTTAGGTAAAGCGCTTGTGCGCAGGCGGCCTACAAACGCATGATCCGCCATTTCATTTCTAAAAACAAACTACAGCAGTCATTTAAGAGCGGGTAGCGCCTCGTAGCGGCAGGCAGCATCTGGTGAACGCCGGGTGCTGTACGTAAAAACCACATTTAAGAAAGTGAATCTGGTGAGCGACTAACAGCGCCATGTAGCATCACATGTATTACTAGAGGCCGCTCGGCATATAGCACTGGCGCTCTAGGCTCAGGGGCGCCATGTAGTACCTTTCGCTCTGTAGCGCTCTCCCATACATTTCAATGGGGTTTCATTAGTTGTGTTTAAATGGCGTGTTTGACAATTAACCCTTTCGCTGCCAGCCTACCTGCAGCATTTGCCACTCCCTGTTGCCAGACGATGTTTCACCATTTTGCGCTACACATATTCAACTGTCATTTTTGAAAGGATTTCCAGGGATTTCCCAGGAAAATTATATATTGTTTTTTTCAACAGAGTCTGGGCTTTAACATGAAATGTCTTGTTTGTATTTTTTAGGTGTATTCTCAATTTTTTGGGGTGAAATGTGTGAAAAAAAACAAAAAAAAAACATTTTTTTACAATTTGTAGAGTTTTTTGTAATAAAAAATGTAAGTTTGTCAATAAAATCTTATTGCGTGAGAAACCCCAATTTCTCCCGGTTACAGCGATACCACATATGTATAGGTAGACACCCTTTCCTGCCCAGAAGCCTTTTATAGCTGCTGGATGACAAATGGTTAATTAAAAAAAAAAATGACATAGGGTCCCCCTTCCCGGGGAGGGGGACCCCATTTTTTTTTGGATTTTGAAGGGTTAAAAACCCTTCAAAATCCAAAAAAAAAAATGACGTGGGGTCCCCCTTACCCAAAGTAACCAGCCCGGGACCAGCTATGGGGGCTTGTAGGCACAGAGTGGGGGGGCCAGCTTTGGTGGCCCCCCCACCCTGCAGCCTACGAGCCCACATAGCCTATGTGGGCCCGGGCTCTTCTGCCCCCCCCTGGCCTTTGGGGAGGCAGGTAATGGGGGTGCGGGGGTTAATGGCAAGCCACCCGCTAGGGCAGGTGACTTGCCACCCCCCCAGCCTTGTGAACTGGTATAAGGGGTCTCATGGACCCCTTACCAGCTCACAAAGGGTTAATGTGAAAAAAAAACACTACACAATAATAAAAAGTATTTTATTAGAAAAAAAAAAAATTTTTTTTTACTGTACTTACCTTCGATTGCAAGCTCTTGTCCCTCGCCGCTCAGCTGACAGATGCCGGTGATCGGCATCCAGAGAAGGAGAAGGCAGGAGATCAGAGGATCTCCTGTCACCTCCTTCCCCTGTGCCGATCACCGGCATCTGAGAAGCTGAGAAGGCTGAAGCCTGAGATCGGGGCCGGGATGACTTCATAAGCCCCGCCCCCAAGGGGGCGGGGCTTAGAGGCATGATGGCGGCCGCCATCGTGCAGAAGAGAGGAGAGAGCCTCCCAGGCTCTCTCCTGAAGATCGGTAAGTCCTGGGGGGGGATCGGAGGCCCCCCAGGTGAAGAGGAGGGACAGCGGGAGCCAGCGCACACACAGGTAAGTGAATGTCATTTTTATTTTTTTTTTTTTTTACAGTTAGAAGCTGCTGCTGCAGAAGCGGGGGGGGGGGGGGGCGGCCTATTCCGGGGGCTCTCCTGGAGCCATCCGACCCCCCACGGGGGATCGGATGGCACCAAATTAAAGAGGAGACCCGGCCGGATCCAACAAGGGTCAGGTGAGTATTTGTTGTTTTTACTTTTTAAACTACAAGCGAGGAAAGTCAAGCACGTAACACCTACGTGCTTGGCACTTAAGGCCCAGCCAAGCCAGAACGTAGGTGTTACGTGCTTGGCAACAAAAGGGTTAAAATGTATTTTTTGCTCCAATCATTGTGTGACGTCTCCTGGCTGCAAACAAACACTTTTATACATTTTTTTTGACTTTTTACATTTTTATGCAGAATTGTCATTACAGGTCTGGCACTAAAGTGTTATTGTCACAGGGTTCCAACAAGGTCATTCCGTGTGTTTTCACTTTGTTACTGGTGGATATGTGTTCAACAACAGACTTTGATCACACAGCGTCTGGCGCTCTATGCTACAGCGCCCAGCTTTAGAGCGCCAACGCTGTGTGTAGTTTTTTCTTTAGTATGGTGTTGAGCGCCGGACACATTGAGCTGGCGCTACCTCCCACTCGCTGCAGCGCTGTACTGTTAGAACGCCGGCCAGGTTACTACAGCGACTGAGGCGCTCTGTTACAGTGCCCGCTTACAGCTTCTACTAGCGGTCGCTCTAAGCGCTCATCTGGCAATACCTGGCGCTAGCAGTGAATCAGCCTCTTAGTGCAGCAAGCTCAATTGTCCTGGAGAGAGATGCATGAGCACTGTTTGTTGTGTTGGTCTGGTTGAAGCCATTTGTGACTGTTGGTCCGCTTTAATTAATAAGTGCAGAGGGTGATCATCCAGACTCGGTCCATCGCCCCAACTCGGGTTACCCGAGACGCCCAATGACAGAATAACTCCCGGAGTCCTCCCTCACTTTCAAGGAAAACGGGTAACATTAGCGTCCAGGGGAACATTAAGAAATGCACCCGAGTTGCTTCTCAGAAGACTTGCTAATCCACAACCTGGCAGAGACTAGGTAACCGTATCCCCTCAAGTACAACTAGAGGCCTGTGACCTTTCTTCCGAATTCCATGGGGCGGTCGGGGGCAGATTCTGCACACTGTCTGTCACAGGATGATTGGGGGGGGGGGGGGGGGGGATTCTGCACACTGCCTGTTAAGGGGTGACGGGAAAGAATCTCCACACTGCCCGTTATGGGGGGGTCAGGGAAAGAATCTCCACACTGTCTGTTATGGGGCGACAGGGAAAGAATCTCCACACTGCCCGTTATGCGGGTGATGGGGAAATAATCTCCACACTGCCCGTTATGCGGGTGATGGGGAAATAATCTCCACACTGCCCGTTACGGGGCGACAAGGAAAGAATCTCCACACTGCCTGTTATGGGGCGACAGGGAAACAATCTCCACACTGCCCGTTATGCGGGTGACGGGAAAGAATCTCCACACTGCCTGTTATGGGGCGACAGGGAAAGAATCTCCACACTGCCTGTTATGGGGCGACGGGGAAAGAATCTCCACACTGCCCGTTATGCGGGTGACGGGGAAAGAATCTCCACACTGCCCGTTATGCGGGTGACGGGGAAAGAATCTCCACACTGCCCGTTATGCGGGTGACGGGAAAGAATCTCCACACTGCCTGTTATGGGGCGACAGGGAAAGAATCTCCACACTGCCCGTTATGCGGGTGACGGGAAAGAATCTCCACACTGCCTGTTATGGGGCGACAGGGAAAGAATCTCCACACTGCCCGTTATGCGGGTGACGGGGAAAGAATCTCCACACTGCCCGTTATGCAGGTGACGGGAAAGAATCTCCACACTGCCCGTTATGCGGGTGACGGGAAAGAATCTCCACACTGCCCGTTATGCGGGTGACGGGAAAGAATCTCCACACTGCCTGTTATGGGGCGACAGGGAAAGAATCTCCACACTGCCCGTTATGCGGGTGACAGGGAAAGAATCTCCACACTGCCTGTTATGGGGCGACAGGGAAAGAATCTCCACACTGCCTGTTATGGGGCGACAGGGAAAGAATCTCCACACTGCCCGTTATGCGGGTGACGGGGAAAGAATCTCCACACTGCCCGTTATGCGGGTGACGGGGAAAGAATCTCCACACTGCCTGTTATGGGGTAATTGGGGGAGAGATTTTCACACTGCCTGTTGTGCAGACTATCCCCAATTGTGCAATTGGGGGGGGGGGGGGGGGGGAATCTGCATGCTGCCTGTTATGAGGTAATGGGGGGGGGGGGAAGACATTTTCACACTGCCTGTTATGGGGCGGAGGGGATTCTGTATGCTGCCCGTTATGGGATGAATGGGGAATCATTTTCCTAGTGTTCCTAACCCCTAGGTGAGTATTATAGCGAGAAAAATACAGTATATTTGCCAGCCATAGTCTGCCCCTTGCAACTGCGTATTTTCTTTCCCTGAAAAAACAGTTTGCTTAAAGCAGAACAAAACCCACCAGCAGCCAGCCAGCCTGGAATCTAAAAGATTCCAGGTCAGGCTGCTGCCTTAGGCATCCCGAATTCTGATGCCCCACAGTTTGAGTTCGCCCACTACAACTGACCATACCACGCTCCAGTGGTGCATGCACAGGCTCTCGTCCAATGAGAGAAGCCTGCTGCGGCTACGTCATTCAGCTCCCTTTGTTTTGAAAAAGGAATGCTCGCTCCCATCCCAGCTAATTAGATAAACCAGGGCTCGCTCCCAGCTAATTAGATAAACCAGGGCTCGCTCCCATCCCAGCTAATTAGATAAACCAGGGCTCGCTCCCAGCTAATTAGATAAACCAGGGCTCGCTCCCATCCCAGCTAATTGGATAAACCAGGGCTCGCTCCCATCCCAGCTAATTGGATAAACCAGGGCTCGCTCCCATCCCAGCCAATTAGATAAACCAGGGCTCGCTCCCATCCCAGCCAATTAGATAAACCAGGGCTCGCTCCCATCCCCGCTAATTAGATAAACCAGGGCTCGCTCCCATCCCAGCCAATTAGATAAACCAGGGCTCGCTCCCATCCCCGCTAATTAGATAAACCAGGGCTCGCTCCCATCCCCGCTAATTGGATAAACCAGGGCTCGCTCCCATCCCAGCTAATTAGATAAACCAGGGCTCGCTCCCATCCCAGCTAATTGGATAAACCAGGGCTCGCTCCCATCCCAGCTAATTGGATAAACCAGGGCTCGCTCCCATCCCAGCTAATTGGATAAACCAGGGCTCGCTCCCATCCCAGCTAATTGGATAAACCAGGGCTCGCTCCCATCCCAGCTAATTAGATAAACCAGGGCTCGCTCCCATCCCAGCTAATTAGATAAACCAGGGCTCGCTCCCATCCCAGCTAATTAGATAAACCAGGGCTCGCTCCCATCCCAGCTAATTAGATAAACCAGGGCTCGCTCCCATCCCAGCTAATTGGATAAACCAGGGCTCGCTCCCATCCCAGCTAATTAGATAAACCAGGGCTCGCTCCCATCCCAGCTAATTAGATAAACCAGGGCTCGCTCCCATCCCAGCTAATTGGATAAACCAGGGCTCGCTCCCATCCCAGCTAATTGGATAAACCAGGGCTCGCTCCCATCCCAGCTAATTGGATAAACCAGGGCTCGCTCCCATCCCAGCTAATTGGATAAACCAGGGCTCGCTCCCATCCCAGCTAATTAGATAAACCAGGGCTCGCTCCCATCCCAGCTAATTAGATAAACCAGGGCTCGCTCCCATCCCAGCTAATTGGATAAACCAGGGCTCGCTCCCATCCCAGCTAATTAGATAAACCAGGGCTCGCTCCCAGCTAATTAGATAAACCAGGGCTCGCTCCCAGCTAATTAGATAAACCAGGGCTCGCTCCCAGCTAATTAGATAAACCAGGGCTCGCTCCCATCCCAGCTAATTAGATAAACCAGGGCTCGCTCCCATCCCAGCCAATTAGATAAACCAGGGCTCGCTCCCATCCCAGCTAATTAGATAAACCAGGGCTCGCTCCCATCCCAGCTAATTAGATAAACCAGGGCTCGCTCCCATCCCAGCCAATTAGATAAACCAGGGCTCGCTCCCATCCCAGCTAATTAGATAAACCAGGGCTCGCTCCCATCCCAGCCAATTAGATAAACCAGGGCTCGCTCCCATCCCAGCTAATTAGATAAACCAGGGCTCGCTCCCATCCCAGCTAATTGGATAAACCAGGGCTCGCTCCCAGCTAATTAGATAAACCAGGGCTCGCTCCCATCCCAGCCAATTAGATAAACCAGGGCTCGCTCCCATCCCAGCTAATTAGATAAACCAGGGCTCGCTCCCATCCCAGCTAATTGGATAAACCAGGGCTCGCTCCCATCCCAGCTAATTGGATAAACCAGGGCTCGCTCCCAGCTAATTAGATAAACCAGGGCTCGCTCCCATCCCAGCCAATTAGATAAACCAGGGCTCGCTCCCATCCCAGCTAATTAGATAAACCAGGGCTCGCTCCCATCCCAGCTAATTGGATAAACCAGGGCTCTCTCCCATCCCAGCTAATTGGATAAACCAGGGCTCGCTCCCATCCCAGCTAATTGGATAAACCAGGGCTCGCTCCCATCCCAGCTAATTAGATAAACCAGGGCTCGCTCCCAGCTAATTAGATAAACCAGGGCTCGCTCCCAGCTAATTAGATAAACCAGGGCTCGCTCCCAGCTAATTAGATAAACCAGGGCTCGCTCCCATCCCAGCTAATTAGATAAACCAGGGCTCGCTCCCATCCCAGCTAATTGGATAAACCAGGGCTCGCTCCCATCCCAGCTAATTAGATAAACCAGGGCTCGCTCCCAGCTAATTAGATAAACCAGGGCTCGCTCCCAGCTAATTAGATAAACCAGGGCTCGCTCCCAGCTAATTAGATAAACCAGGGCTCGCTCCCATCCCAGCTAATTAGATAAACCAGGGCTCGCTCCCATCCCAGCTAATTAGATAAACCAGGGCTCGCTCCCATCCCAGCTAATTGGATAAACCAGGGCTCGCTCCCAGCTAATTAGATAAACCAGGGCTCGCTCCCATCCCAGCCAATTAGATAAACCAGGGCTCGCTCCCATCCCAGCTAATTAGATAAACCAGGGCTCGCTCCCATCCCAGCTAATTAGATAAACCAGGGCTCGCTCCCATCCCAGCTAATTGGATAAACCAGGGCTCGCTCCCATCCCAGCTAATTGGATAAACCAGGGCTCGCTCCCATCCCAGCTAATTGGATAAACCAGGGCTCGCTCCCATCCCAGCTAATTGGATAAACCAGGGCTCGCTCCCATCCCAGCTAATTAGATAAACCAGGGCTCGCTCCCATCCCAGCCAATTAGATAAACCAGGGCTCGCTCCCATCCCAGCCAATTAGATAAACCAGGGCTCGCTCCCATCCCAGCTAATTAGATAAACCAGGGCTCGCTCCCATCCCAGCCAATTAGATAAACCAGGGCTCGCTCCCATCCCCGCTAATTAGATAAACCAGGGCTCGCTCCCATCCCAGCTAATTAGATAAACCAGGGCTCGCTCCCATCCCAGCTAATTAGATAAACCAGGGCTCGCTCCCATCCCAGCTAATTGGATAAACCAGGGCTCGCTCCCATCCCAGCTAATTGGATAAACCAGGGCTCGCTCCCATCCCAGCTAATTGGATAAACCAGGGCTCGCTCCCATCCCAGCTAATTGGATAAACCAGGGCTCGCTCCCATCCCAGCTAATTAGATAAACCAGGGCTCGCTCCCATCCCAGCTAATTAGATAAACCAGGGCTCGCTCCCATCCCAGCTAATTGGATAAACCAGGGCTCGCTCCCATCCCAGCTAATTAGATAAACCAGGGCTCGCTCCCAGCTAATTAGATAAACCAGGGCTCGCTCCCAGCTAATTAGATAAACCAGGGCTCGCTCCCAGCTAATTAGATAAACCAGGGCTCGCTCCCATCCCAGCTAATTAGATAAACCAGGGCTCGCTCCCATCCCAGCCAATTAGATAAACCAGGGCTCGCTCCCATCCCAGCTAATTAGATAAACCAGGGCTCGCTCCCATCCCAGCTAATTAGATAAACCAGGGCTCGCTCCCATCCCAGCCAATTAGATAAACCAGGGCTCGCTCCCATCCCAGCTAATTAGATAAACCAGGGCTCGCTCCCATCCCAGCCAATTAGATAAACCAGGGCTCGCTCCCATCCCAGCTAATTAGATAAACCAGGGCTCGCTCCCATCCCAGCTAATTGGATAAACCAGGGCTCGCTCCCAGCTAATTAGATAAACCAGGGCTCGCTCCCATCCCAGCCAATTAGATAAACCAGGGCTCGCTCCCATCCCAGCTAATTAGATAAACCAGGGCTCGCTCCCATCCCAGCTAATTGGATAAACCAGGGCTCGCTCCCATCCCAGCTAATTGGATAAACCAGGGCTCGCTCCCAGCTAATTAGATAAACCAGGGCTCGCTCCCATCCCAGCCAATTAGATAAACCAGGGCTCGCTCCCATCCCAGCTAATTAGATAAACCAGGGCTCGCTCCCATCCCAGCTAATTGGATAAACCAGGGCTCTCTCCCATCCCAGCTAATTGGATAAACCAGGGCTCGCTCCCATCCCAGCTAATTGGATAAACCAGGGCTCGCTCCCATCCCAGCTAATTAGATAAACCAGGGCTCGCTCCCAGCTAATTAGATAAACCAGGGCTCGCTCCCAGCTAATTAGATAAACCAGGGCTCGCTCCCAGCTAATTAGATAAACCAGGGCTCGCTCCCATCCCAGCTAATTAGATAAACCAGGGCTCGCTCCCATCCCAGCTAATTGGATAAACCAGGGCTCGCTCCCATCCCAGCTAATTAGATAAACCAGGGCTCGCTCCCAGCTAATTAGATAAACCAGGGCTCGCTCCCAGCTAATTAGATAAACCAGGGCTCGCTCCCAGCTAATTAGATAAACCAGGGCTCGCTCCCATCCCAGCTAATTAGATAAACCAGGGCTCGCTCCCATCCCAGCTAATTAGATAAACCAGGGCTCGCTCCCATCCCAGCTAATTGGATAAACCAGGGCTCGCTCCCATCCCAGCTAATTGGATAAACCAGGGCTCGCTCCCATCCCAGCTAATTGGATAAACCAGGGCTCGCTCCCATCCCAGCTAATTGGATAAACCAGGGCTCGCTCCCATCCCAGCTAATTAGATAAACCAGGGCTCGCTCCCATCCCAGCTAATTAGATAAACCAGGGCTCGCTCCCATCCCAGCTAATTAGATAAACCAGGGCTCGCTCCCATCCCAGCTAATTAGATAAACCAGGGCTCGCTCCCATCCCAGCTAATTGGATAAACCAGGGCTCGCTCCCATCCCAGCTAATTAGATAAACCAGGGCTCGCTCCCATCCCAGCTAATTAGATAAACCAGGGCTCGCTCCCATCCCAGCTAATTGGATAAACCAGGGCTCGCTCCCATCCCAGCTAATTGGATAAACCAGGGCTCGCTCCCATCCCAGCTAATTGGATAAACCAGGGCTCGCTCCCATCCCAGCTAATTGGATAAACCAGGGCTCGCTCCCATCCCAGCTAATTAGATAAACCAGGGCTCGCTCCCATCCCAGCTAATTAGATAAACCAGGGCTCGCTCCCATCCCAGCTAATTGGATAAACCAGGGCTCGCTCCCATCCCAGCTAATTAGATAAACCAGGGCTCGCTCCCAGCTAATTAGATAAACCAGGGCTCGCTCCCAGCTAATTAGATAAACCAGGGCTCGCTCCCAGCTAATTAGATAAACCAGGGCTCGCTCCCATCCCAGCTAATTAGATAAACCAGGGCTCGCTCCCATCCCAGCCAATTAGATAAACCAGGGCTCGCTCCCATCCCAGCTAATTAGATAAACCAGGGCTCGCTCCCATCCCAGCTAATTAGATAAACCAGGGCTCGCTCCCATCCCAGCCAATTAGATAAACCAGGGCTCGCTCCCATCCCAGCTAATTAGATAAACCAGGGCTCGCTCCCATCCCAGCTAATTGGATAAACCAGGGCTCGCTCCCAGCTAATTAGATAAACCAGGGCTCGCTCCCATCCCAGCCAATTAGATAAACCAGGGCTCGCTCCCATCCCAGCTAATTGGATAAACCAGGGCTCGCTCCCAGCTAATTAGATAAACCAGGGCTCGCTCCCATCCCAGCTAATTGGATAAACCAGGGCTCTCTCCCATCCCAGCTAATTGGATAAACCAGGGCTCGCTCCCATCCCAGCTAATTGGATAAACCAGGGCTCGCTCCCATCCCAGCTAATTAGATAAACCAGGGCTCGCTCCCATCCCAGCTAATTAGATAAACCAGGGCTCGCTCCCATCCCAGCTAATTGGATAAACCAGGGCTCGCTCCCATCCCAGCTAATTAGATAAACCAGGGCTCGCTCCCAGCTAATTAGATAAACCAGGGCTCGCTCCCAGCTAATTAGATAAACCAGGGCTCGCTCCCAGCTAATTAGATAAACCAGGGCTCGCTCCCATCCCAGCTAATTAGATAAACCAGGGCTCGCTCCCATCCCAGCTAATTGGATAAACCAGGGCTCGCTCCCATCCCAGCTAATTAGATAAACCAGGGCTCGCTCCCAGCTAATTAGATAAACCAGGGCTCGCTCCCAGCTAATTAGATAAACCAGGGCTCGCTCCCAGCTAATTAGATAAACCAGGGCTCGCTCCCATCCCAGCTAATTAGATAAACCAGGGCTCGCTCCCATCCCAGCTAATTAGATAAACCAGGGCTCGCTCCCATCCCAGCTAATTAGATAAACCAGGGCTCGCTCCCATCCCAGCTAATTGGATAAACCAGGGCTCGCTCCCATCCCAGCTAATTGGATAAACCAGGGCTCGCTCCCATCCCAGCTAATTAGATAAACCAGGGCTCGCTCCCAGCTAATTAGATAAACCAGGGCTCGCTCCCATCCCAGCTAATTAGATAAACCAGGGCTCGCTCCCATCCCAGCTAATTAGATAAACCAGGGCTCGCTCCCATCCCAGCTAATTAGATAAACCAGGGCTCGCTCCCATCCCAGCTAATTAGATAAACCAGGGCTCGCTCCCATCCCAGCTAATTAGATAAACCAGGGCTCGCTCCCATCCCAGCTAATTAGATAAACCAGGGCTCGCTCCCATCCCAGCTAATTGGATAAACCAGGGCTCGCTCCCATCCCAGCTAATTAGATAAACCAGGGCTCGCTCCCATCCCAGCTAATTGGATAAACCAGGGCTCGCTCCCATCCCAGCTAATTGGATAAACCAGGGCTCGCTCCCATCCCAGCTAATTAGATAAACCAGGGCTCGCTCCCATCCCAGCTAATTAGATAAACCAGGGCTCGCTCCCATCCCAGCTAATTGGATAAACCAGGGCTCGCTCCCATCCCAGCTAATTAGATAAACCAGGGCTCGCTCCCAGCTAATTAGATAAACCAGGGCTCGCTCCCAGCTAATTAGATAAACCAGGGCTCGCTCCCAGCTAATTAGATAAACCAGGGCTCGCTCCCATCCCAGCTAATTAGATAAACCAGGGCTCGCTCCCATCCCAGCTAATTGGATAAACCAGGGCTCGCTCCCATCCCAGCTAATTAGATAAACCAGGGCTCGCTCCCAGCTAATTAGATAAACCAGGGCTCGCTCCCAGCTAATTAGATAAACCAGGGCTCGCTCCCATCCCAGCTAATTAGATAAACCAGGGCTCGCTCCCATCCCAGCTAATTGGATAAACCAGGGCTCGCTCCCATCCCAGCTAATTAGATAAACCAGGGCTCGCTCCCAGCTAATTAGATAAACCAGGGCTCGCTCCCATCCCAGCTAATTAGATAAACCAGGGCTCGCTCCCATCCCAGCTAATTAGATAAACCAGGGCTCGCTCCCATCCCAGCTAATTAGATAAACCAGGGCTCGCTCCCAGCTAATTAGATAAACCAGGGCTCGCTCCCATCCCAGCTAATTAGATAAACCAGGGCTCGCTCCCATCCCAGCTAATTAGATAAACCAGGGCTCGCTCCCATCCCAGCTAATTAGATAAACCAGGGCTCGCTCCCATCCCAGCTAATTAGATAAACCAGGGCTCGCTCCCATCCCAGCTAATTAGATAAACCAGGGCTCGCTCCCATCCCAGCTAATTAGATAAACCAGGGCTCGCTCCCATCCCAGCTAATTGGATAAACCAGGGCTCGCTCCCATCCCAGCTAATTAGATAAACCAGGGCTCGCTCCCATCCCAGCTAATTGGATAAACCAGGGCTCGCTCCCATCCCAGCTAATTGGATAAACCAGGGCTCGCTCCCATCCCAGCTAATTAGATAAACCAGGGCTCGCTCCCATCCCAGCTAATTAGATAAACCAGGGCTCGCTCCCATCCCAGCTAATTGGATAAACCAGGGCTCGCTCCCATCCCAGCTAATTAGATAAACCAGGGCTCGCTCCCAGCTAATTAGATAAACCAGGGCTCGCTCCCAGCTAATTAGATAAACCAGGGCTCGCTCCCAGCTAATTAGATAAACCAGGGCTCGCTCCCATCCCAGCTAATTAGATAAACCAGGGCTCGCTCCCATCCCAGCTAATTGGATAAACCAGGGCTCGCTCCCATCCCAGCTAATTAGATAAACCAGGGCTCGCTCCCAGCTAATTAGATAAACCAGGGCTCGCTCCCAGCTAATTAGATAAACCAGGGCTCGCTCCCATCCCAGCTAATTAGATAAACCAGGGCTCGCTCCCATCCCAGCTAATTAGATAAACCAGGGCTCGCTCCCATCCCAGCTAATTAGATAAACCAGGGCTCGCTCCCATCCCAGCTAATTGGATAAACCAGGGCTCGCTCCCATCCCAGCTAATTAGATAAACCAGGGCTCGCTCCCATCCCAGCTAATTAGATAAACCAGGGCTCGCTCCCAGCCAATTAGATAAACCAGGGCTCGCTCCCAGCTAATTAGATAAACCAGGGCTCGCTCCCATCCCAGCTAATTAGATAAACCAGGGCTCGCTCCCATCCCAGCTAATTAGATAAACCAGGGCTCGCTCCCATCCCAGCTAATTAGATAAACCAGGGCTCGCTCCCATCCCAGCTAATTGGATAAACCAGGGCTCGCTCCCATCCCAGCTAATTAGATAAACCAGGGCTCGCTCCCATCCCAGCTAATTAGATAAACCAGGGCTCGCTCCCATCCCAGCTAATTAGATAAACCAGGGCTCGCTCCCATCCCAGCTAATTAGATAAACCAGGGCTCGCTCCCATCCCAGCTAATTAGATAAACCAGGGCTCGCTCCCATCCCAGCTAATTAGATAAACCAGGGCTCGCTCCCATCCCAGCTAATTAGATAAACCAGGGCTCGCTCCCATCCCAGCTAATTAGATAAACCAGGGCTCGCTCCCATCCCAGCTAATTAGATAAACCAGGGCTCGCTCCCATCCCAGCTAATTAGATAAACCAGGGCTCGCTCCCATCCCAGCTAATTAGATAAACCAGGGCTCGCTCCCATCCCAGCTAATTGGATAAACCAGGGCTCGCTCCCAGCTAATTAGATAAACCAGGGCTCGCTCCCATCCCAGCCAATTAGATAAACCAGGGCTCGCTCCCATCCCAGCTAATTAGATAAACCAGGGCTCGCTCCCATCCCAGCTAATTGGATAAACCAGGGCTCGCTCCCAGCTAATTAGATAAACCAGGGCTCGCTCCCATCCCAGCCAATTAGATAAACCAGGGCTCGCTCCCATCCCAGCCAATTAGATAAACCAGGGCTCGCTCCCATCCCAGCTAATTAGATAAACCAGGGCTCGCTCCCATCCCAGCTAATTGGATAAACCAGGGCTCGCTCCCATCCCAGCTAATTAGATAAACCAGGGCTCGCTCCCATCCCAGCTAATTGGATAAACCAGGGTGCGAGAGCGCAGACGGCCAGGGATGCGTCAGCATGTGCTCAAGTCTATGGGATCCACCCGCCTTGACCATCACTGTACGAGAGCCTGCGCATGCGCCGTTGGAGCGGGTGAATTGTAGTGGCAAACTGGGGGTGGTTTCAAACTGCAGGGCATCTCAATTGGAGGCACGGAACAAAACCCGGGAAAGTCAAATTCCTGGGTTTTGTTCCGCATTAAAACAGATAAAAAAAAAAAGAAAGATCTGAGTAAAAATAAAACCACTAATGGCACGGGAGGATATGTACAGCCAAATTTATCAATGGTGCGGGCCCTGGGGGAAATGCATTACTATTTCCTATTGCTAACCAGTGGGACTCTAGAGCTGGCCCACCGATTCCCACACAACTGGCCTTACACTGAATATTTAATGTTTAATTGTTTAAATATTTAATGTTTAATAAAGTTTATTCAATGCAAATAAATATACATCCAGTGCATGAGACATGTGCTAAAAAAACATATGACAATGTTAAAAAACATGAAACCAAAAGCTTGGTGAGGAGGAGAGACGGGGCAAATTGATAATAGTAATCATTCAATTTGTAATTGTAAAATAATGTATATTATCAAATACACATTGTATGGCCAATGTAAATTATTTACGTTGGCCATACAATGTGTATTTAATAACGTACATTATTTTACAATTACTGGTTAGCGATAGGAAATAAAAATAAAACCACGACATGCTCCCTTTCTATATTTTAAGACGAGAGGTCTTCAGCGCATGCCACGCATCGCTCCCGCACTGAGAATCCAGATGGTGCGTGCTTAGGCGAAGGGGAATCGCGTCAGCGCGACTATAGATAACGGCCCCCTCTCCACTCGCCAGGCTAATTTATTTTTATGTCCAAATAAATAGGAGAAGACAACTCCTGGCTCGGGTTCTGCTTTGGAGACCCCGAAGAAGTTTACAGCAACCTCAAACGGCTGGAAAGGACGAAAAATACGCAAGCCGGGGGGGGGGACCAACCTTCTAACTGCCACGGAACCTGACCCGGGCGCTCAAACCCGGGACCCCGCGCCGCAGAGTTCCTGTGTGAACCGTAAAAGAGACTCCGGTTGCCAAGAGGAGGCAAGAGTTCCCAGGAAGCCAGAGAAACTATTAACCGTAATCCAAACACGCAAACTTACAAGATGGGAATTCGCTCAATCGTCGCGGGACATTTCCTGGGAGTCACCAGGAAAAAAGTGGCATCACACAGAATGGGGGAAAAAAAAAAAAAACCTCACCTCGTCTCCAGACCTCCCCTCCAGTGCTCATTTCCCTTTACTAATGTGTCAAATCTTCATTCAGTAACCGAACCAGGAGCAACAAGTAACTTGAAGAGGACACGTTGCCAATGAAGAGAGAAGATTAAAGTGGACCAAAACCCAGGATTTTGACTATCCTGGGTTATGGTCCTTTCCCCAGGGGTGCCCTGCTGTGTGAAACCCCCCAGATCACCTAAACAAACTCACCTCTACCCGGTTCTACACCATGTCTAAGAGCAGCGGCTCTCACAGCCGCATCCTCCACTACCCTCTAACAGGGAGGGTGCCCGCGCCGACCATTCACAAATGAGCTGGTGCAGGCACGCTCCCTGTTAGAGGGAAGCGGAGGACGCGGCCGCCAGAGCCGCTGCTCTTAGATGCACCGTGGGACCGGGAAGTGGTGAGCTGGGAATGGCGTCCTGGGGGGTTTCACACAGCAGGGCACCCCCGGGGAAAGGACCAAAACCCAGGATAGTCAAAGCTATTGACCATCCTGGGGTTTGGTCCACTTTAAAGCAGACCAAAAATTTGTGCGTGTCTGCTCGCCTCCCAGGGCATCCAGATTTGGGATGCCTGCTGTCTTCAAAACCTTGGGATTGCTCCCAAAACTTACCTTTCATGGGTCTCCGAGGAACTTTCGCCACCCGTGGTGGTATCCCCGGCTTTGTCTCTAGCTAAGCAGCACTCCAGCCATTCATATAGACTCAGACCAGAGGGAGCCTCGGGATGCGGGCAGCAGGCAAATTTAAGATGAGCCAATCGTCGATCTCAAACTAGGTACTCGGGTGGTGGTGGTGGGGGGTTATAGTGTTTAGGTCCGCTTTAAACCAGAACACCCTCCGTTTTTTACAAAAAGTGTTGTCCCAAGCGCAGCACTGAGCATTAACCCCGTTAAAGAGGAACAACACACAAATTTCACTTTCCTGTGTGTTGTTCCTGTCTGCGGTGGCATCCCGAATTGGGGTGCCCCGCTGTGTGTACCCAGCCACAATTCGCCTTGTTTCACTCACCTTCCTTCCGCTCCCACGGCGCAGACTTTAAACAGAGCAAGTGCGCTGATTGACTGAGCTCACTGTCACTTGGACATTTTATCCTTCTAGTCGGTCCCCCAGCGACAGGGGGCAAGTGGTCCACAGGCTTCTTCCGTGTATCTGGCCACTGGCAACCACATGACCGCGGCAGCTAATCACCGTGCTGAATTTTGCCTGTGGACCGAGGAGAAAGGCAAGATCTCTTTTAAGGTTTAAGGGGTTAAATAGGTACTCTGGACATTCTGACTGGACTCCCTCAAAGTGGACCAAAACCCAAAGCGATCGGCCCAGGAATTTATAAGATTCCTGGGCTGATCGATTCCAAAATGAAAGCTGAAACCCCCCCAGCTCACACGGTCCAATGGCACATGCCCGAGCCGAGGCCACATCCCCACTATCCCTAGGTAAGATGACGTGGCGTCAGCGGATCCGAGCGCGCAGATTGGATGAGCGGCTACGCCGTAGGACTGGAAGGAGGCGAGTTGGTTTCGGCAACCTGGGGGGTTTTACACAGCGGGGCACCTCCCAATCAGGGTGCACACGGGGAAAGGTCCAAAACCCAAGACCAGGGCCAGCTCCAGGTTTGTGGGGGTCCTTGGGCAAGAGCATCTTATTGGGCCCCAAACTAGTGAGTCACATGATTTCACCTTTCAGCTCCGCTGCCACAAATGGGTCATCTGCTGCTGATCGCCCTCCAGTGCTTGTCAGCTATCACCTGGTGCCCGCTACCTTCTACGCTTCCATTAATTGCCCTCCATTCCATGCCACCTTCTCCATTGTTGCTGATCTTCTGTTCCTGAGGCCAGCCATGAGCAGCTCTGCACACAGCACCTGGCATTCAGTGGTTGGGTCCACTGTTAAATACCATGGCCAAGCATGAGTGGGCCCCTGAAGATGCCAGGGGCCCTGGCAATTGCCCAGGTTTGCCCTGTGCCAACGCCAGCCCTGCCGAAGATAGTCAAAACATTTGACAATCCTGGGTTTTGGTCCACTTTTTGATCAAGAGCCCCTTTAAGGGACAGTGCAAACAATTGGCTCGGTGGTCAGGCAGACCAGAGTCACATAAAGAAGCACCACCAAATTAAATTCAATTACAGTTTATTTGGTAACTATCAAAAACAACACATTTAAAACCACAACAATAGACATATTAAAAACACACCTCTACCTGCCCTGACAATGTATATATGTCTGTCCTAATAGTACCCATGTAATATATAAAGGCTTGGGGGAGTGATTGCCAAAGCCTATTCCCTCAATAGAGTATACTCCCTTGTGCTTATTTGTGCCGGCACAAAATTAACTCATCCCATAAGTAATATAATTAATAATATCCAAAACTTCATCTAAAGCCTATCTATAAAGTGACATGTGCATTGTGCAAAACATACCCAGGTTCTAGCAAACCAACAAGAAAAACAAGTGTTTACAAAATATCATACAAAATGACAACTCAGAAAAACAGTTGTCGTCATTTTGTATGATATTTTGTAAACACTTGTTTTTCTTGTTGGTTTGCTAGAACCTGGGTATGTTTTGCGCAATGCACATGTCACTTTATAGATAGGCTTTAGATGAAGTTTTGGATATTATTAATTATATTACTTATGGGATGAGTTTAATTTTGTGCCGGCACAAATAAGCACAAGGGAGTATACTCTATTGAGGGAATAGGCTTTGGCAATCACTCCCCCAAGCCTTTATATATTACATGGGTACTATTAGGACAGACATATATACATTGTCAGGGCAGGTAGAGGTGTGTTTTTAATATGTCTATTGTTGTGTTGTTGTGGTTTTAAATGTGTTGTTTTTGATAGTTACCAAATAAACTGTAATTGAATTTAATTTGGTGGTGCTTCTTTATGTGACTCTCTGGTCTGCCTGACCACCGAGCCAATTGTTTGCACTGTTACATGTATCAGTGAGCACGCCTATATTGGTTTGTTACTAGTGGTGCACCATTTGAATATATATACCCCTTTGAGGGACAGGTACTAAAGTAAATAACCGTATCGTACAGTATGTACTCTGTACAATGCTGCCGTATATGTTGGTGCAACAGAAGCCCGCCAACTTGGCCGCATGGCATTCATCGGCCCACGGCTGCATGGGAAGCCCTCGGAACAGGGAGGGGGGACCATCCCGGCATTTGCGGGTCACTGGCAAAGCCGGCTGCGGAATTGTATGGATCAGCTTTTCGGCTCTGGGAGAGACCCTGCGAGGAGGGGCCTGGGGGAACTTCAAAGCATTCCAAGTATGCGGAGAGGATGTGGAGGGATTTAAAGCTACAGCGCACCCCCTCCAGTGCCTGCCCTGGACACCGGCCTACATTCCAGGCAGACCTTTCACAGGAGGGGGGGGGGGGGGTGCGCGCCAGCAGCGTGTGAAAAGCTTCCCGCCACCACAAAAGCATAAATTTCCTTTAGGAACTCACTGGCTGAATGGGGATAATAAAGGGGACACACCAACCTGATGCAATGAAATTTACACCTCCCCGTCAATAATGCCCACCTTCCAGCAAAGCGACAAATCCTCAGCAACCTGTGTGTGGCGCAGACGATTACACAACAAACGCGCAATGTTTAAAGTGGACCTAAACCTTCACTTACATTGCGTTAAAGTGGATTGCGCAGCACTGAGCATTAACCTTGTTAAACCAAAGACATTTTACCCTTCTCTTCGGGCCCCTGGAAAAACTGAGCCGTGTAATTGCCCACAGTGGGGCAAGTGGTCAGCAGGCTTCATCCATGAATCTGGCAACTGCATGACTGCAGCAGCTAATCACAGCTCTAGATTTTGCCGGGGGAGCGAGGAGAAAGGAAAGATCTCTTTTAAAGCGGACCTTCAAGCATATCTTATGTTTCTCCCACCCTATACATACAGATTGCTCACATTAAAAATCATTCTACCTGCATCTACTGCATGTTATGAGTAGAATTACTAGAGTACCTCCTTAAAGCAGTCCTTCACCCTGAATAAGATCCTATCTTATATGTTTCCCCCTGTACATACACATTGCTCACATTAAAAATCATCCTACCTGCATCTACTGCATTTTCTGAACCTTTAAACATCCAAAATAGCGGCCCATGGTGTCTCAGGCTGCCTGCAGACAGGAAGTGTCTTCTGACCGTGCCGCTCTGCATTCTGGGATTGCTGACCTTTTCCTGACCCCGGCTCTGCTCTGTCTGTGCGAAGCACAGCTATAACTCCACCTCCTGCACTTCTGATCCCTCTCCTCTCCGCAGTATGCGATGCTTCTGAGGCAAGATAGCGGCGCCCATAATCTAGAGTCCTAAACAGAGTTGCAGCCCAGTTGGGGGAAAGAATAAAAAGTAAGCGATAAAGATGTTAAACCTATTAATTTTAGATTCTGGGGAATAGTTTTTAAAGGGTTTGGGCTTTTCATTAAATGATGCTGAAGGTCCGGTTTAACCTCTCAAGCCTTAAACCGGACCTCCAATAAATGAAAAGACCAAAGTGAAAGACCTCTGTGAAACCCAGATCTCCGCAGCCAACTCACCTCTTCTCAGTCCCACAGCACATCTAAAAGCGGCCGCATCCTCCGCTTCCGTCTAGCGGTGCACGTGCCTGCACCAGACATTTGTGAATGGCCGGCGCGGGCACGCTCCCTGTTAGAGGGAGGCGGAGAATGTGCCCATCAGAGCCGCTGCTCTTAGACGCACCATGGGACCGGGAACAGGCGAGTCCGTTCGGGTGTCCTGGGGGGGTTTCACCCAGCGGGGCACTCCCGATTGGGGTGCCCCTGGGGAAAGGACCAAAACCCAGGATAGTCAAACATTTGACCATCCTGGGTTTTTGTCCACTTTAACCTTACAACATTCCCACAGTGCACGCACAGGTCCCCGTCCAATCAGCGCTGTTTGCAGTGCAACTCCCTAACGTGGACCACAACACATAGAAATAAGTGGAGTCTATTTTTAAAGTGGGCCAAAAGTTGCCCTGGAGTCTATAAGATTCCCTCTCCATGGGGCATCCCCAGTAAAAACTAAGTGGGCACAGCTTCAATAACCTCGTAGCACAATTCTATAGGGGTGTGCTGCCCTGACCCATCAAGCCACTGAAACATACAAACCAAAACAAATTGACAAATGAGGCATTGACCCAATATTTAAAAAATGTATTTATTAGGGTCGCATAAGATTAAAAATACAATTCTGTCGGGCACTATAATAATCATATGTGGTGTCTGGTGGAGCGCGGGAGCAACAACCCCCCCCCCCCCCCCCCCCCACTTCTTTCCTTTCTGCCCATCGTTTCGGGCCACTTTTCCCTTCCGCAATACATTAGTTTTAATGTATTTTTTTTTTTTTTTTTTGTAACAATTCCCCTCGGTATAAGCGCAGTGCCAGTGTCTGACTGCCCACTGGCATGTCCCAGTGGACCTAGTATAATAGGCACAAGATAATGGGCGTAAGGGCGCCGATGCTGACCTGTGCGGACCCGGAAAAAGACCATGGCGTAATATAAGTTGCGCTAATGGTAACAAGCACATGTCTCGTGCCTCACCATATTTGCAATCATACTGTAGATTGTTAAACACTAGTTTGGTTAACTTGCAATGCTATGAAAACGTATGTCGCTAGTTTTTTTTTTTTCCCCTCTTCTTTATACCTCCCCTGCGCGGGATGGCTGTTTGATGCAGTATGCTATGCAAAACTGTGTCATTGAAAACTTCCAATAAAAATATTGAAACAAAAAAAAAAAAAAATACAATTCTGTGATTACTCACCTGTAGAATTGGTATTATGAGTATACAGTACATCCTGCTCCAAATATAATTCAATCGTGTTATACTCCGCCAGATGGCGCTGGACTGCAGAGACATCGAAAATAGGCTCCTCCCAACCCAACTATCAACTATAACAATAATAACAATCACCATACAGGGGATCCAAGATAATGCAAAACCAAGGGTGGGTTGGAGCAGGACGTACTGTATACTCATAATACCAATTCTACGGGTAAGTAATCACAGAATTGTATTATTCTTAGTATACAGTACGTCCTGCTCCAAATATAATACTTACAATCAGCACATCCAATAGCAGTGTCCATAAAGTAGGGTGGGATCCCCCCTTTTGGCCAAAAACAGAATCAGCTGAGGCCCCAACATCAACCTTGTAAAACTTTGAAAAGGTATGAACAGAAGACCAAGTAGCGGCCTTGCAAACTTGTTCAACAGAAGCCTGGTGCTGAAAAGCCCAAGAGGCACCAATAGCACGAGTGGAATGAGCCGTAAGGCGGAAGGGAGGATTCTTCCCCTTAGCAGAGTAGGCCTGAATCACAGCCTGACGAATCCACTTGCTGATAGTAGACTTGGCAGGAGCCAAACCCTTCCTAGGACCAGAAGGGACCACAAAAAGAGCATCAGTTTTCCTGAAAGGTGCCGTAGCCACCAGATAGTACTTCAGACACCTAACCACATCCAAAGAGTGCAAAACCCTCTCCTTAGCATTGCTAGGATTAGGGCACAAGGAAGGAAGAACAATAACCTGATTCAAATGAAAGGCAGACACTACCTTAGGCAGAAAATCAGGTTTGAAACGAAACACCACCTTGTCCTGGTGTCTCTCATAGTAGGGGGGCTGAATGGACAGCGCCGCCAACTCAGACACACGCCTGACAGAAGTGATAGCCACCAGAAACACAACCTTGAGCGTAAGAATGGCCAAGGCAGCATCCTGCACAGGTTCAAAGGGAGCACCCTGCAAGGCTGACAGAACCAAGTTCAGATCACAAACAGGCACCAAAGGTTTATGAGGGGGACGCACATGAGTGACCCCCTGGAAAAAAGTCCTGATCAGAGGGTGCTGAGCAAAGGACTTCTGGAAGAAAATAGCCAGGGCAGAAACCTGACCCTTCAGAGTACCGAGTTGGAGCCCCATCTCCAACCCATGCTGCAAGAACTCCAGAATCCTGGGAATAGAGAACACGCGACAGGGAAGAGACTTAGACTCACACCAGTCAATGTAGGCACGCCAAACCCTGTAATAAATGGAAGAGGAAGACTTCTTCCTAGCTTTAATCAAAGTATCCACAACTGAGGAAGACAGCCCCTTCTCCATGGAGATGGAGGTTTCAGCAGCCAAGCCGTCAAAGCCAGAGTTTGTAAATTGGGATGGCGTAGCGAGCCCTGAGTGATCAGATCTGGCACCAAGGGCAGAGCGTACTGATCTACTGCCAGCTGCACCACGTCTGCGAACCACACTCTTCTTGGCCACCTGGGGGTCACCAGAATTGCTGGCACCCCTTCCAGAGCAATCTTGCACAGAACCCTGCCCAGCAGGGGAATTGGAGGGAAGACATACAGGAACTGAAAGTCCTTCCATGACATTGCTAGCGCATCCGAGGTCAGGGCCAGAGGATCCCTGGACAGAGACAAAAGCTGGGAGCTTGTGATTGTGGCGGGACGCAAACAGATCCGCATCTGGTTGGCCCCAGCGGTGACACAGAGAATGAAACACCCTGCTGCATAGGGACCATTCTCCCTGGCGAGAGGTCCCCCTGCTCAGAGAGTCCGCCAGGCGATTTTCCACCCCCGGGATGTACACAGCTGAAATGCAGGGGACATTGGCCTCCGCCCAAGTCAGGATCAGAGACGCTTCCTGGAGGGTCCCCTTGCTGATGATTGATGTAGGCAACTGCCGTCTGGTTGTCCGAGCGCACCTGAACAGGCAGGCCCCCAAAGATGAGTAGTCAAGTGAGCCAGAACTAACCTGATCGCCCGCAGCTCCAAGACGTTGATAGGTGTGTGGGCCTCCTGAGGGCCCCACCTCCCCTGGAACCACAGGGACTTCCAGAACCCCCCCCCAACCTGACAAGACTGGCATCCATGGTGACCGTATCCCAGGAAAGGGCAAGAAAGGATCTGCCCAGAACAGGTTCCTTGAGTCCATCCACCACAAGAGGGACCTCCTGACCTTGTCCCATACAGACAATAGGTGAAGTTGCAGAGGCCTCAAGTGGAACTGAGCATAAGGGACCGCTTCGAAGCACGCCCCCATCAGGCCCACCAGCTGCATCCCCTTACAGATGGAGGGATGGGGACAAGCTAGGAGGGACTGAGCCTGTGCAATCAGACTGTCCACCTTCTGCTGAGGAAGGAAGATCCTTGCCTGGTATCCAGATTCATTCCTAGGAATGGAGTTACCAAGGAAGGGGACAGTGAGGACTTGGGGTGGTTGATCACCCATCCAAATGACTCCAGAGTGGACACCACCAGCTGAGTATCAAACTCTGCCTGATGTAGAGACTGGGAAGTGATGAGGATGTCGTCCAGATAGGGAAGCACGCGGACGCCCTGACATCTGAGCAGAGACATCACGCCAGCCAGCACCTTGGTGAACACCCTGGGAGCTGAAGTGAGGCCGAAGGGCAAGGCCACAAATTGGTAGTGTTGATCCATCAGAGCGAACCTGAGGAACCTTTGATGACCTGGGAACACAGGAATATGAAGGTAAGCATCTTTGATGTCCACAGAAGTCATGAAATCCCCTTGGCGCAGGGAACTGATGGCAGAGCGCAGAGTCTCCATGCGAAAGCGCTGCCTGCCCCTGACAAACTTGTTGAGAATCTTTAAGTCCAGGATGGGCCTGACAGAACCATCCTTTTTGGGTACTGTGAATAGGTTGGAATAAAAGCCCTTGCCTTTTTCTCTTAAAGGGACCTGGCAGATGACCCCCAGCTTCAGGAGACCTTGCACTGCTTGCACTAGCTCCTGAGCTGACACAGGGTCCTGAGGAATCCGGGATCTGATGAACCTTGAAGGGGGATCGGCAGCAAACCCCAACTTGTATCCGGAGTACACTACCTCCTGAATCCACCAGTCTGAGACATGAAGCCTCCAGATGTGAGCGAAGTGCTGCAGCCGTCCCCCTACCCGGATGGGTGAGGGCACCCCATCATGCCTGAGAGGGTTTGGGAGAGGATTTAGCTTTGGGACCCCAGAAGGAGCCAGGACGTCAACGTCCTCTGCCTCTTCTGCCCCCCAGAAATCTCCCCGGGACCCAGGGAAAGAAACCCCCCGTCCCTGTCTTGCACCAGGGTAAGGGGAGGATATGGAACCCTGAACCCGAAAGGGCCGAGATTGCCGCCTGCGCTGGGGTAACCTGCCTCCCTTAGCAAAAAGGTCCAGGCGGTCTCCAAACAGGCGCAGTCCTTTAAAGGGAAAACCAGTGAGGGCCTTCTTGGCAGCAGCCCACTGGCGCAGCCAAACCGAGCGGCGTATAGCCACCACGAGGGCATAAGTTCTGGCACACATTCTGATGGTGTCATCCAAGGCCGATAGGACAAAATTTACAAAAAACATCACAACTGGAGAGTGCATTAAACACCTCACAAGGCAAATCATCAGGGGCACTATCAAGCATATTTCTGATAAGGGTTCTAGTGGCCACAGCAGTAATGGCAGAGGCACAGACCAGGCGCAGAGACGTCCCCGCACATGCAAAGGCGTGGGATGCCAGCTGATCAATACGCCGGTCTTCGGCATCCCGCAGGGTAGTAGAATCAGTGGAATGCATGACAGGGGTGTTAGATAGCCCTAGGATCGGGGCATCCACTTCGGGGGGGGGGGGGGGGGGGGGGGGGATGACCAACATTTAACCACCACAGCAGGAAAGGGATACTTCCTATCCCAACTCTTTGGAACCCCGGGAAGTTTACTGGGGCGCTCCCATTCCTTGAGCACAAGGTTATGGAAATGTGCCTGCTCTGGAAATTCCAAACGTGATTTTGCTGTATGGAAAAGCTCCCCTCTTTGCCTGGGAGCCTCAACAGGCAGAGAGATAGACAGAACCTCAAAAATCTGGGTCAATCTGTCAGTGTCATCCGGGGCCCAGGGGTCAGAGCCAGAATCGTTATGACCCCTTGGTCTCTCGTCAGATGAGCCTGAATCAGAAAAGCGTTCCCCTTCATCAGACGGGGTAGAGCCACACAGATTCCAAAACTCCTCAGTTCCCATAGGGAAAACAGTAACATTAGGTGTCAAGTGCTGCTTCTTAGCAGGGGCCTTACGCGCTAAGGACTTCGCAATCAACTGTTCAACAGTAGCCAGTCTAGAAGACACATCAGGCTGAGAATCCCCACTAGTATGCAACTCAGCAGGAGTGAGTTTTAAGCTTGGGGGAGTAGGTGAAGTGAAACGAGGCGCAGCCACTAGCAGGCCAGATTGCAATGCAAGCACCTGCTCAACACAGGGTACACAGACCCGCGCCTTGTCAGCGTCAGCCCACACGCTACACACAGCCGGTCATGTCCCGAAGGGACCCCGGTCACATTGTCCTGGGATGCCTCCATATGGTGATTATAGCGGCGCTATACGTCGATAGGGAATAACTATGTAGCAACCCTGGATGCCCCAATAACCCGCTAGGGAAGTGGGAGTAGCAAGCAATATACTAAAAACAGGGCCGGGAGAAGCCAAGGATGTAGAAAAGGTAAAAAAAAAAAACAATTTAACTTGGAACAATCACCAAAAAGAGGCAACCAAGAACAACGATAACAAGAGTGGGGCGAAGCGGGCCGTGCCATGCAAGAACAAAAACAATTCTACAGTACTCACAGAATTGTTTTTTTACTTTAATGCATGGCACGGCCCGCTTCGGTATTCATAACAGATGGGACATCCAAAAGTAGGGTGGGATCCACAAAGAGTAACTGCCAGTAGTTCAAGTCACTACCACCTGAAGCACCTTGCCGCCAAAAGCAGCATCTGCCGATACCTTAACGTCAACTTTGTAGAACTTAGAAAAAGTATGAACAGAAGATCAAATAGCGGCCTTGCAAACTTGTTCAACAGAAGCTTGGTGCTGAAAAACCCAAGAGGCACCAATAGCACGAATTGAATGAGCAGTCACCCTAAAGGGAGAAATCCTCCCCTTAGCAGAACAGGTTTGAACCACCTCCTGATGGATCCACGTACTGATAGTGCATGCAGCAGGAGGCAAACCCTTCCTAGGCTCAAAAGTGAGAACAGACAGAACATCAGACTTCCTAAAAGTCTCAGTAGTAATCAAATAGAGTCCAGACCACATCCAGAGAATGCTCGTTGGAATTAGCAGTATTTGGGACACGATGAAGGCAAGACAATGTCCTGATTAAAGTGGACCAACACCCACGGGTGATCGGCCTATAAGATTCCCGGGCCGATCACCTCCCTCCCTGCGGGACATCAGAGATCGGATTGTCCCGCGGGGCGAAACCCCCCCAAACGTCTGCGAATGGCCGGCGCAGGCGCGTCAAGAGGGACGCGCGGGAGGCGGCGGCCGAGCCGCTTGTCCGCGGCTTGTCCGTCGGCGCTGGGAGCGGGGAGAGGTGAGTTTTTCGGGGGGGTTTCACACAGCGGGGCACCCCGATCGGGGGTGCCCCACCGAAGTGGACCAAGACCCAGGATAGTCAAAATCCTGGGTGTTGGTCCACTTTAAGATGAAAAGCAAACACAACCTTAGGCCGAAAATCTGGCTTAAGCCTAAACACCGCCGTATCCTGAAGCCACTCAAAATAAGGGGGCTTGATGTAAAACGCCGCTAGCCGAGAACTCGCCTTACAGAAGTGATAGCAACCAAAAAAAGGCTACTCTAAGAGTCAAAAAAGGGCAAGGCGGCCTCACGGATAGGCCCAAAGGAAGGCCACGTCATAGCAGACAACACCAGATTCAGATCTTAGACTGGTAGCAAGGCTTACTGGGTGGACGCATGTGAGCAACACCCTGGAAAAAACACGAACCAGCCGGTGATTGGCAAAAGCTCATTGGAAAAAATTTGCCAGAACTGAAACATGGCCTTTGAGTGTACTAAACTGAAGGTCCAAATCCAACCAAGTTGCAAGAATTCCAGAATCCTGGGAATAGAAAAAATACCCTACAGGGAAGAGACCTGGAGTCCCACCAGGCAATGTAAGCATGCCAGACCCTGTAACAGACGAAGTACGAGGACTTCTTCCTAGCCCTAATCATTCAACAACAGAAGCAGGCAACCTCTTTACCATCAAGATGGAGGTTCCAACAGCCAAGAAGGAGCCACCAGGATGGCTGGTACCCGCTCCTGGGCTATGTTGCGCATAACCCTGCCCAGGAGAGGAAACAGAGGGAACTCATAGAGAAGCCGAACTCCGTCCAATGGAATGCCAAGGCACCCGTAGCGAAGACAGGAGGAACCTGAAACAGACACAAAATCTGGAAGTTTGTGATTCCTCTCCGGACACAGAACCAGGGTCACTATCGCAACCCTCCTGCTGGTTCCCAGAGTCAGAATCCTGGGAAAGCTCTTCCATCACAAGGGGGTGAAGAAGAGGGGAGGATCTGGGATCCAGGTACCGCTTTTTACCAGAGGTCTTCCTAGAACAGACCTGGCAAGCTGCTTCTCAATGTTGGCTACCCTCAGAGCCAGATCAGAGCGTGACTCCCTGCTAACGTCCCCCTCATTGGGGCCCAATTGCAGGAGCGGGGGAGTAGGTGAAGCCGAGGGATGCGCAGAGCTGGGAAGCGAAGCAGGCAAACCAGCTTGGAGCACAAGGACACTTTCAGCGCACGGCACGCACACCATGACACTGTTACTTACAGGGGATATACCACACATGGAACACAGCCGGGCTTGCCCCGAAGGGCCCCCAAGCATGCTATGCCCAGAAGCCTCCATATGGTAATTTACACAGGCACAATAGGCCAGCGGTGGTTAAAGGCTAAGACAGAAGCCACCCAGGAAGCCCTCCCACCGGATGCCCCCAGAAATGGTGAAGGGGGGGAAAAAAGGAGGGAAGGAGTGCAGCCGGGAGAAACAACAACCCAAGGGTATCCCGCCTGAAAGACATACGAGCAACCCGCAGCAAAAACACCCCATTCAATAACCCCCCCCCCCCCCTCACGGACCAAAGACACCGCAGGGTCACTCGGGCACAGACCACTGGATAAGGAGACACACCGGAGGAAGCAACGCTGCAGTCAGGAAGGGAGAAAGCCAGACACGCAGCTCGTCCAAAATGGCGCCGGTAGAGGTACCTCGAGGGGCGGGCCGCAAGGGGACGACGCGATACACGTCATCACCTGCCCCCCCCCCACCAGAGCGCGAAAAACAGCGCTCACGTGAACCGGCCGGCACCATGACAAAGCAAAATCACCTGAGGATATAGCGCCCACAGCTGCGGAACGCAGTACAAAGCGGCGCAGCCGCTAAAAACACCACAAAAAAAAAACGTCAAAAACCGCCACCACAAATATCACCGCTTGCCGCCACTGCCCCCCCCCCCCCCCCCGAACGAAGACAGTGAGGGGGGGGGAAGGGAGAGAGACGAGAAGACAGCGGCGAGCAGCCATGGCCGGGGGGGACCCCAAAAATGAAAATAAGGGGGCACAGTCCCCGAGCAACTCACCCCATCAGAAGCCTGGACAGAAACTCTGCATCCCTATTAGGCTCACCATAAAGCCTATGGCCGGCTACCCTTTGTGGTACAGGGTCTGCGGCTTGGAGCAGCGCCCCTGGAGCACTTGACCCTAGTGCTCTTCTACCTTCACCCGATCTGTCAGCCGAGGCTGGGAGGCAGTGAGGGTCCAGAAACGGATGGAAATAGACATCTTATGTAACCCTAATAAATGAATTAATTTTTAAATATTGGAGCAGTGTCCCATTTGTAGACCCTTGTTAATCTGTTTTGGTTTGCATATCCACTGATCTAACGGCGCATGCATGGGCGGCTATACCTTTAGCTAGGCATATGAGAGTAGCCACGTCCCACGGTTAAAGACTAGTGGTTATGAGGCCGTCGACTCCATTCAACCCTCAGTCAGCAAGGCCTCTTGGTGGTTAAGAGAATCTGAGTGGAGAGGAGCATGCCGATTGGCTGCAGACTCACACAAGAGCCATTGAATCGGTGGTCAGGAAAGTTTTACTGGGGATCTGGGGGAGTTTCACATAGTGGGGCATCTCACAGTCCACAGATTTCCCTAGGGGATCCTAATTTGGGATGCCCCACAGTGTGAAACCCCAGTATACACACATACAATAATACAATTAATTATTGAACATGTCACCAAGTAAATACATTTCTAAAAAGGGGCTATCGACATGATACTGGTATCTATAGCTATATATTCTGTGATGTGTTTGATGCAGTTTCCTTCAACTTTCACTTTAAATCCACTCTACTCCCCCCCCCCCCCCATTTCCCCTCCTGCCAGGCAACAAACAGCAGCTGTCCAATACCCAGGCAAAGCTCAGAGGGTGGGGCGGGAGCAAGTGATGGCCACAGCTGGAAGGACATATGATCAACTCCTCCCTTTCCTATCCCCCTCACACTGGTTCCCAGGGCAGCGGGGGTCAGGAGATCAGCAACAATTAGGTGGAGGGGAAAGGATACATTTTCAGCTAGGATAGAAATAACTACCGGGCGGGGGGGTTGGTCAACGCCAAGACACCCAATGCAAATCCCCCAAAAACTTCTGAGCCAGGGTCACATATGTCAAGGCTGGAGAACTACAACTACCCGACGGACAGAGCACGCCAGTCTTCTACAGATAGAGTAGTAATAAACATACCGGCATTCCTCCTCAAGGCAGCCAGATGACTAGCGTAGCATCAGCAGGAAAAAAAAGTCCAGTTGCTTTGATTTCTTATTATAGACATACCAATGGAAATGGGCCTAAACCAGGGACAGAGAAAATCCTGGGCTTTGGTTCACTTTAACATGCGCATCCAAAAAGCCGATTGAAGGAGAGATGTTTCTGCACTGTGGTTCCATTGAAATGGTAAGAAAAGTGGGCCACTGGCAGGACTTGGGATAGTGAAAATTAGGGGTGTGAATTGGCAAGAATCTGGCGATACGAATGATATAAGTATCCCGATTTGACGATATATTGCGTTTTTTTAATTTTAATTTAAAATTAAAAAAAAAATATGACATAGGGCCCCCCTTTTCAATTTTAAGGGTTAAAAACACTTAAAGTGGACCAACACTCACCCCTGATCGGCCCGGGAATCTAGAAGATTCCCGGGCCGATCAGCTCCCTCCCCACGGGGCATCCGAAATCGTGATGTCCCGCGGGGTGAAACCCCCCCAGAAAGCCCCTAAAATCTTACCTTTTAGGCAACGGATAAGCCGCTGCCGCCTCCCGCGCGTCCCTCTAGCAGGGTGCGCGCCCTGTAAGAGGGACGCGCGGGAGGCGGCAGCGGCTTAACCGTTGCTTCTCTGTCGCCTACAAAGGTAATATTTTAGGACTTTCTAGGGGGTTTCACACAGGGGGCACCCCCTTTTGGGGTGCCCTGCGAAAGTGGACCAACACCCAGGATAGTGAAAACCAGCCCAGGATCAGCTTTGGTGGCCCCTGGCCCTGCAGGCTACAAGCCGGCATAGCCTAATGGCCACGGGCTCTTCTCCACCCCCCTCCCCCAGCCTTTGGGGAGGCAGGTAATGGGGGGCTTGGGGTTAATGGCAATTCTCCCGCTAGCTGCAGGTGACTTGCCAGACCCAGAGCCTTGTGAACTGGTACAGGGGGGTCTCTGCGATAGTTAAAATCCTTGCTTTTGGCCCACACACAGAGCGAGGCATCCTAGTTCGGGATTCCCCGGGGAGAGGAAGTCAGCGTTTTAGTCCACTTTGAAAAGTTTCTCCAGACTAAGAGTAAAAAACAAATTATGGTTTGCTTACACCTGTACATACAGATTACTCACATTAAAAATCATCCTACCTACATCTACTGCATGTTATGAGCCTTTAAATATCCAAGATAGCGGCCCATGGAGTTTCAGGCAGCCTACAAACAGGAAGGCTCTTCTGACTGTGTTGCTCTGCATTCTGAGATTGCTGTCCTTTCCCTGACACCAGCTCTGCTCTGTCTGTGCAAAGCACAGCTATAACCCTCCCCCCTGTACTTTATCCCACGCTCCTCTCCTCAGTATGTGCGATACTTCTGAGGCAAGATGGCGGCGCCCATATCTGATGCTGGGGAATAGTTTAAGGGTTTGGGCTTTTCATTCAGTTATGCTGAAGGTCCATTTAACCTCTCATGCCTTAAACCGGACCTTCTGCATGATTTAATGAAAAGCCCAAACCCTTGAAGAACTATTCCCAGCATCTAAAATTAATATATTTTACATTTTAGCCATTTACTTTTTATTCTTTCCCCCACTGGGTTTAAACTCTGTTCAGAACTCTAGGATACGGGTGTTGCCATCTTGCCTCAGAAGCATCACACACTGAGGAGAGCGGGATAAAGTACAGGGGGGCGGGGTTATAGCTGTGCTTTGCACAGAGAGCAGAACCGGGGGTCGGGAAAAGGACAGCAATCCCAGAATGCAGAGCGACACAGTCAGAAGACACTTCCTGTTTGCAGGCTGCCTGATGCTTCATGAGCTGCCATCTTGGATGTTTAAAGGCTCATAACATGCAGTAGTTGCAGGTAGGAGGATTTTTAATGTGTGCAATCTGTATGTACAGGATGTGGGAAACATAAGATGTTTCTATTGTATCCAGGACGGCACCTCTTATTCAGTCCCTAGGCAAGAGGGACTGAATAAGAGTAGATCTGAAACAGTATTGAGGAAGCATTAGGATGCCACAAGGAAGCCTGTCCAGTGCACACAGGCTTCCATCCATGGGTTTAAAGTGGACCAACACCCAGGATTTTCACTATCCTGGGTGTTGGTCCACTTCCGCGCGGCACCCCGATCGGGGGTGCCCCGCTGTGTGAAACCCTCCAGAAAGCCCCTAAAATCTTACCTTATCGGCGACGGTAAAGCGACGGTAAAGCGACGGTAAAGCGACGGTAAAGCGACGGTAAAGCGACGGTAAAGCGACGGTAAAGCGACGGTAAAGCGACGGTAAAGCGACGGTAAAGCGACGGTAAAGCCGCCTCTCGCGCGTCCCTGTTACAGGGCACGCACCGGCCATTCACAAACGGCCGGCGCAGGTGCGCGCCCTGCTAAAGGGACGCGCAGGAGGCGGCTTATCCGTTGCTTGTCCGTCGCCGAAAAGGTAAATTTTTAGGGGCTTTCTGGGGGGGGTTTCACACAGCGGGGCATCCCGATTTCGGATGCACCGCAGGGAGGGAGCCCGGGCCGATCAGGGGTGGGTGTTGGTCCACTTTAAGTCCGCTCTAACTGTATTCACTTTATATAAAAGTGGAAGGCATAAGAGCGTAAGCTATCTGCACAGCTCCGGGGAATAAGCGAGCACTACACAAATAAAAGTTTGGACTCTCCCGGGACGGGCAGCTAGTTATGGATAAGCAGCTCTATAATAACAACAGCTTAAACAAGCCCGGCAGGACTTGCCCATCGGGGAGCGATCACGGCATGTTCCGAACGCAACATTCTCTCACAGAGAACTCGCATCTGGATACAATGCGGCCGGTCACTACCCACAAGCCCTCTATGCCAAGGGCACAGCTCTCCGCGCGCGCCTCGGCCAACGTCAACAAGGAGAAGCCATAAACCGGCGCTGTTCCGGCTGGCCGTGGACCCGCAGGAAAACATCGTTCCAGCTGCAGCGGGGGAGACGTTAAATTGCTGCACAAACAACGAGATCAACCTGGGAATCAGACCCGGGAAGCCTGAGAGAGAAGCCAGCGGGGCGCCCGCTGCAAACCTCAAGCCAAGAGCAGGCAGTTAAAGGGGAACAGACATGATTTAGTGCAGGGATGTTCAGCAAATAAGCTAACGTTTGGTTTTAAGTTGGGACCAAAAAAGTGGTTGCATAACGTAACCTCTCAAACACATGAATTAAATGGGGAACCAGCGCCAGGACAAACGCGGGTGATGGTGTAGGAGAAGCTGCTTGCGCAGGTGTGCCGGTAACACCAGATTAACTCCAGGTTAATTGAGGGGGTGACCGCTAAAATGCAGGTAGATGCAGGTAGGATGCTTTTTAATGTGGGCAATCTGTATGTACAGGGTGAGGGAAACATAACATATACTCTTATTCAGGGTGAAAAATAGGGCGTTCAGCATTTATATTATTGAATATGTACTAATACTGCGGTTTTTGATACTTGATATGGTGGATGCTCATGGAGATGAGTAGTGGCACTATTTATTTATTATAGAGATGAGCACCTTTGCACTTTGTAGGCACTTTGTATGTAGTTTGCACAATATTTTTCATAGTTTGTGGAGTTGATGACTCCCCTATAAGGATTCTATAGATTTTATATACATATTTCACTTTATTAGTATCTCATCACGTGGGCATCCGCATATGCATGTATACAGCAGGCATTATATAAATTGATCTAATGATTTAGACACATCATTATATTGGTGTCATGAAATTAGCCCTAATGCTCCTCCCCACTGTTGGTTTTTAATTATATGTTTTTTATAGAGTGTTTTGTCAAGATTTATGTTGTCTGTACATTTAAAGATCCATGTGAGCAATAAACTTGTGTGTGCAGCCTTATATTTGAGGACATAGGAGGGCTAGCCCTGTAGCCTTACCATTGGTGTTATCCTTATTCAGGGTGAAGGTCCGCTTTAAAGCGGACCAAAACCCACCGAACCTGTGAAATACATTTGGCCAAAGCCCCTGCCAATCAATACTCCCTTATTCGGGTGTAGAAGTAGATATTTTCACTTTTCGAATAGTTCTGAAACTCTTGCCGTCCCTCTCTGAGATACAGTCAGTCAATCAGACCTATGCAGACAATAAGTAATTGGATAGATGTGGCAATGACATCATTGCCACACACAACAATGGCAATGAAAGGAGGAGGCGGAGCTTTACAGCTAATACAAGGGTCATTATCTGGGATTAGAGTGAAACAGGAGCACTAAAAATTGGCAAAAGGTGCTCCTCATGGGGGGGGGAGCAATTCAGGGGATGATAGTCAAACGTGGATTTTGGTCCGCTTTAAAGCAGACCAAAGCCCTGTTCGGCTGAGTGTTGCCACTCCCTGGGGCATCCCGATTGTGCCGGTAACACCAGATAACAGGGATAACAGCTAAAACCCGCCTAGAGGTAAGAAGCAATAGAACACCAGTCTGCCGTGCCAGGTTGTGATGCAGTCTCTGAAGGCGGCTGCCGAGGGCACATAAGGCTCCTTTTTTTACACTATGATGAAGTGATCACCCCGCAATTGATTTGAAAGCACTGCCATAGAAAGCGAGCATTCTGACCGGATCACATCGCCATGGTGTGAAAGCTTACGTTTTAGAAAACTGTAGCGGAATAAAATAGCTCCAGGAAACAAAGGAGAGTATTGATTTTTTTTTTGCTATAGCAGACCAAAGTCCACCATACCCGCTACCCGAGTACCTGCCTTTTCCAAAAGCCCATTTTGGGCTCACTGGGGGTGGGCACTCTGTTGGGAAGCTGAAACCCGAACCTCGAGCGACAGACGGGTCAGTTGCCTGACCCATACAGCAGGGTGAGTACTGGTCGTCACTTAAGCCCAACTAACAATCAAGCCCAAAGGCTGTCATGCAGAGTCCCACCACTTCAGAGACGAGATAGCTCTACTTTCCATGATCCCGGGGCCTCTGGCCAGAACCAAGAAAGGAATTCTACGTCATTTCCCATCTGCTGGAAGGGCAGTAACCCCCCCAGATACTGGAGCTCCCAAACTCTGCCATCTTTGTTGGAATGGTTTCAGGAGCTTGAATCTATTAGAAAGATGGAAGAATTAATTGCTCAAAAAAACGTTCGTAACCAACAACATATTGTTGCCTGGGCGGCATGGCTATCGTTTAGGTGCCACATTGCCATATTGCTCCACTTCAAGAAGAAGCTGGAAGGAGTGGGGTGAAAAAGTGGAAGAGGTAAGGTTATCAGGGGTTGGTAGATGTGAGAAGCAGTGGGCAAAGGTAATTTCAGAGGAGGTTAAGTGGAAAGAGGTGAGGTGCGCAAAGGTGAGCAGAGGTGGGCAGAAAAGAGATGGTAAGAGAAGCAATGAACAGAGGCGAGGTTGGTGGAGGGGGGATAGGAAGGAGTGGACAAAGGTAAGGCAGGAAGAGGAGAATTGAGCAGACGTGAGGTGGGCAGAGCCGAGTCAAGAAAAGTTGAGCAGAGGTGAGAAAGTAAGAGAAGTGATGGGTAGAGGTGAGAAAAGGTGGATAGAGCTAGGTAGAGGTGCATGGAGGTAAGATGGGACAAGGCAGAAAGAGGTAAGTAGAGGTAAAATGAACAAAGGTAAGGAGGAAAAAATATAGGCAAAGGTGAGATGGGAGGAGTCTACTTGGGCACCTCAAGCACAAACAACACTCCAGTAGCACGTGTGTCACTCACCTCTACAGAGAAGTTTATCGGTGACCCACTTTTTGCTTTGGAAATTAGAGACACTGCTCTCAAGTGGCCAGCCGCTTGCACTGCAAGGAAAGCTCTGCTCACCAACTCCTTAGGGGCGCTGTGGGCCCAGGGTCTCCCTGTTCTTCTGTGCCCCCCGCTACATCCAGTACTATCCACTCCTGGTTTCGGGCCTACGTCCGGTACCTTCCTTCCCCCTCTCCCCACTTTTACTGCAACCTGTTTCTATCTGTACTTTACTTCTTAAAGAGTTCACCCCTTAAAGCGGACCAAAACCCACATTTTTATCTAGCATCCCCTGAGTTGCTCACCCAACAAATAGTAACATATGCCTATTTTTACTGCTTTTGTTTCATTCTAATTCCAGATATCGCCGCCTATTTTAGCTGTAAAGCTCCGCCTCCTCCATTAATTTCCACTGCTGCTTGTGGCAATGATGTCATTGCCACACTTATGCAATGACTAATCACCCGCAAACTTACAGACAGGGACAGCAAAATAAAAAAAAAAAAAAACTTGATAAGCCAAAATATCCATTTCTAGTTCTACGCCCTAAGAAGGGAGGGGCTTTGGTCAAATGTATTTCACAAGTTCAGAGGGTTTTGGTCCGCTTTAAGGCAAATGGCTTCCACATTTTATGACCATTGGTAGCTCATCAGAAGGTCTCTATAGTACAGTATGAGGCATAACACCAAGACAACTGAGGCACCACAGGTTAATTATGCATACATATGGAAGCACGGTCAGGAAAAGTGGCCACCGGCGATACCTTTTTTTTTTTTCTTGTGTGTTCTTGGCGTAATTTTACAGTTAACAATGCTCATGTGATACAGAAAGACCCAATACTCTCATAGGGATTCTGAAGCTCTTGTACAAATGTTCTTGCACTATTATTCATCCTTGTTTCTGATTGTACCCTTCTCTTTTCTTTTGCTTTGTTGTTAAAAAGTGAAACATCACAATAAAGCTTTATTATAAAAAAAAAAAATAAGTAAATAAAAAGCTTGGACCTCTTCAAGACTCCGCTTCAGGTCTTTGCAAATATTTCTCTATCAAAGTATAGCAAAACACTTCTATTCTCTCTATGGAGAGAAGCCAGTTCCTGTGGGACTTTAGAGAGGGTCTTTCTTTTAGGTGCCAATAGAAGGCTGTCCCTTTGAGAGCCTAGCGCTGCTGTGAAGTGGACTATCACCAGGACTTTCCCTATGCTCATGATAGGTCCTTGTTCCTAGGGCATACATCTCTTGGGGGTCGCCTGGTGGGGGTCCCACGGTGCATGCACGGTGAAGTGGACTATCACCAGGACTTTCCCTATGCTCATGATAGGTCCTTGTTCCTAGGGCATACATCTCTTGGGGGTCGCCTGGTGGGGGTCCCACGGTGCATGCACGGTGAAGTGGACTATCACCAGGACTTTCCCTATGCTCGTGATAGGTCCTTGTTCCTAGGGCATACATCTCTTGGGGGGTCTCCTGGTGGGGGTCCCACGGTGCATGCACGGTGAAGTGGACTATCACCAGGACTTTCCCTATGCTCGTGATAGGTCCTTGTTCCTAGGGCATACATCTCTTGGGGGTCGCCTGGTGGGGGTCCCACGGTGCATGCACGGTGAAGTGGACTATCACCCGGACTTTCCCTATGCTCATGATAGGTCCTTGTTCCTAGGGCATACATCTCTTGGGGGGTCGCCTGGTGGGGGTCCCACGGTGCATGCACGGTGAAGTGGACTATCACCAGGACTTTCCCTATGCTCGTGATAGGTCCTTGTTCCTAGGGCATACATCTCTTGGGGGTCGCCTGGTGGGGGTCCCACGGTGCATGCATCGACTCTCATCCAATCAGCGATATGAATGCATGGCGCGATTTTTGAGATAATGATTCCCGGTCTCCCTGCAGTGTGCTCCTGTACCCAGCCTATCTGAATGGCTAGCACAGAAGCACGCCTCAGCTGCAGGGAGGCCGGGGATGCGGGCGCGGCCCAGAAAGGTAAGTGATTGTTGGCGATTGCAACGGGTTCACACAACGGGGAAGCCCAATGCAGGATGCCCAAGAGTTACTTAGTGAGCCACTGAGCCTTTTAGACTCCAGTACCGACATACCAGCTGATCGGTCTAATTTAAAAGGGGGAAGTAAACTCAAGTTAGCCAAAGCTTACCAAGTTCCTCATTCGTTGTACCACAGTCAAATGACTGACGATGACCAATAGAGTATACCAAGTGGGCTTGTTCATCAAACCCGATTGATTGTCTGCGGTCACATGATCGGCTGCCATACAAGTAAATGAGGAAGTGGTGACTTGACTTTAGTTACTCTTTAATATGTGATAGCAGCACTTTCTCTCACGTACGGCAAGTCATAAGCTGCTCTGTGCAGAAGCAACAATCCACGCAGTACTTATTCAGGCAGTGGTTATGTTCTCCCCTTCGGGAAATGAAACACGTGGCTGCAGTGCCAGGCTGGGAAAACAACCATTAATGTTAATTAATGGATACCCAAGCAGGAGAGCAAGACGCATCATGTTCACAGCTGATAATCTTGTCCTCTGCTAACAACCGAACCAAACAGTCTGGCCTGCTACAAAGCTACAGCAAAATACGTGCGGCTAAAGGACGGACCATAGCTTCCATGGATGGGCACCCAAGGATCCCTAGGGAGTGGACACCTTATGGGATTCCTGGGGCCAATTTACTGAGCACCTGACCCAGAAAAAGCAGCTTGGGGGGGGGGGGGGTTATTTTATTGTTTCAGTGGGTACAGTTCCTTTAAAAAGTGGACCAAAACCCAGGATTTTGACTATCCTGGGTTTAGGTCCTTTGCCCTGAAGGGGCGGGGCTTTAAAGCTCAGTTTGGGTTTCCCGTTTAGGGAGAGTAAATGGCTACCCATCCGTCTTAGATGGTCTGACGTCAGCGGCCTTCGAGCATGCCGATTGGACGAGTGGCCGCACATGTGCCGTAGGATCAGGAAGAGGCAAGCGAGTTTGGCCGATCTGGGGGGTTTCACACCTCGAGGGTGCCCCAGGGGAAAGGACCAAAACCCAGGATAGTCAAAATGCTAAAGTGGACCAAAACCAGGCATGCATACTCCCTCCCACCAGTTTCGGGATGTTCCGCTGTGTAAAACCCCCAGGTCGCCCAGTAAACTCACCTTCTCCCTGATCGGCAGCAGTCTCCCTGCTATACCTTTAGCAGGGCACGTGCCAGACATTTGTGAATGGACAGGTCTTGTTCTGTGCCCCAGGGGCATCCTAAATCTGCCCCGCTGTGTGAAACCCCCCTGTAAAACTCAACTGCCCAGGCTTCAACAGCGCATGCGCAGGCTCCCGTCCAAGGAGAGCCACCTGCTGTGACTAGGTCATTGGCAGATGGTTCTCATTGAGTTGAATGGGGAGCACGGCTAGCAGCAAGCCCTGGTGCCTTTAAAGCGGACCTTCACCCTGAATATGAGCCTAGCTTATATGTTTCCTACACTCTGTATATACACATTGATCACATTAAAAATCATCCTACCTGCATCTACTGCATGTTGTGAGCCTTTAAACATCCAAGATGGCGGCTCATGAAACATCAGGCAGCCATGTGTCACTCTGCATTCTGGGGATTGCTGTCCTTTCCCTGACCCCAGCTCTGCTCTGTCTGTGCAAAGCACAGCTATAACCCCGCATACTTTATCCCGCTCTCCTCTCCTCTGCAGCCCGGTGGGGGAAAGAATAATAAGCGACTAAAAACTTAAAATATATTCATTTTAGATGCTGGGGAATAGTCTGGGCTTTTCATTAAATAATGCTGAAGGTCCGGTTTAAGATTCCAGGGCCATGTCGCAAGGGTTTTGTGCTGCTTTAAGCACGTTTGGCAAGCAACAGAAGTTGCGCTTCCGAGGTTCACTCAAGTTGGAAGCACAAAGACTGTGGTCATGGGAAAATGGAAAGGAAGGGCAAACTTTGGAGCCCTGCAGTAGAAAGCGGAGGACAGGCCCTAATGCCTTATTGCTATTGCCTCATTGGTTCATGTTGCGTCTGTTTGCAGAGGAGCCAATGCCATCTCATAGATTATCTATTTGCTGGTTATACTCCCTAACCAGACACAAGCTGGATGAGCCGTTTGTTCAGTAACGTAGTACAATAAGAGAAGAGAAACTGACTATTAATGGTCATGTTGGATCCAGAGACTATATGGTCAGCAGTGGTGGCCTCCCATGTCCGGTAGTCGTTGGAGCTCTACTATCAGATAGACCAGCTCCATCAGAAAAGTTCCCCAGAAACCCTGAATTACCCGCGGCTTCCTCTTGCCATTCCCATGCTTTGGCTCCTCTTCAGGGAGTCTGAGGTTACAACATGACCGGGTTCTAAATCAATTGTGGAGTCATCTGAGAGACTTCGGTAAACATGTGCTTGTATGCACAACCATACTTATGACTAGGCACGTAGAGATTACTTAAAGCGCAAAATAACCAAGGATTATGAGCGAGTTAACTTTTTTTTGCCACACTGCCGGCTATGGAGAATGGGAGGGGGTAGAATGTCTATGGGGAATGGGAAGAATGCCACACTGAATGGTGTGGGGGGGGGGGGGGGGTTCCACACTGCCTATACGGAATGAGAAGAGGGGAGAACGCCACACTCCCTATAAACGGGGAGAACGCCACACTCCCTATAAACGGGGAGAACGCCACACTCCCTATAAACGGGGAGAACGCCACACTCCCTATAAACGGGGAGAACGCCACACTCCCTATAAACGGGGAGAACGCCACACTCCCTATAAACGGGGAGAACGCCACACTCCCTATAAACGGGGAGAACGCCACACTCCCTATAAACGGGGAGAACGCCACACTCCCTATAAACGGGGAGAACGCCACACTCCCTATAAACGGGGAGAACGCCACACTCCCTATAAACGGGGAGAACGCCACACTCCCTATAAACGGGGAGAACGCCACACTCCCTATAAACGGGGAGAACGCCACACTCCCTATAAACGGGGAGAACGCCACACTCCCTATAAACGGGGAGAACGCCACACTCCCTATAAACGGGGAGAACGCCACACTCCCTATAAACGGGGAGAACGCCACACTCCCTATAAACGGGGAGAACGCCACACTCCCTATAAACGGGGAGAACGCCACACTCCCTATAAACGGGGAGAACGCCACACTCCCTATAAACGGGGAGAACGCCACACTCCCTATAAACGGGGAGAACGCCACACTCCCTATAAACGGGGAGAACGCCACACTCCCTATAAACGGGGAGAACGCCACACTCCCTATAAACGGGGAGAACGCCACACTCCCTATAAACGGGGAGAACGCCACACTCCCTATAAACGGGGAGAACGCCACACTCCCTATAAACGGGGAGAACGCCACACTCCCTATAAACGGGGAGAACGCCACACTCCCTATAAACGGGGAGAACGCCACACTCCCTATAAACGGGGAGAACGCCACACTCCCTATAAACGGGGAGAACGCCACACTCCCTATAAACGGGGAGAACGCCACACTCCCTATAAACGGGGAGAACGCCACACTCCCTATAAACGGGGAGAACGCCACACTCCCTATAAACGGGGAGAACGCCACACTCCCTATAAACGGGGAGAACGCCACACTCCCTATAAACGGGGAGAACGCCACACTCCCTATAAACGGGGAGAACGCCACACTCCCTATAAACGGGGAGAACGCCACACTCCCTATAAACGGGGAGAACGCCACACTCCCTATAAACGGGGAGAACGCCACACTCCCTATAAACGGGGAGAACGCCACACTCCCTATAAACGGGGAGAACGCCACACTCCCTATAAACGGGGAGAACGCCACACTCCCTATAAACGGGGAGAACGCCACACTCCCTATAAACGGGGAGAACGCCACACTCCCTATAAACGGGGAGAACGCCACACTCCCTATAAACGGGGAGAACGCCACACTCCCTATAAACGGGGAGAACGCCACACTCCCTATAAACGGGGAGAACGCCACACTCCCTATAAACGGGGAGAACGCCACACTCCCTATAAACGGGGAGAACGCCACACTCCCTATAAACGGGGAGAACGCCACACTCCCTATAAACGGGGAGAACGCCACACTCCCTATAAACGGGGAGAACGCCACACTCCCTATAAACGGGGAGAACGCCACACTCCCTATAAACGGGGAGAACGCCACACTCCCTATAAACGGGGAGAACGCCACACTCCCTATAAACGGGGAGAACGCCACACTCCCTATAAACGGGGAGAACGCCACACTCCCTATAAACGGGGAGAACGCCACACTCCCTATAAACGGGGAGAACGCCACACTCCCTATAAACGGGGAGAACGCCACACTCCCTATAAACGGGGAGAACGCCACACTCCCTATAAACGGGGAGAACGCCACACTCCCTATAAACGGGGAGAACGCCACACTCCCTATAAACGGGGAGAACGCCACACTCCCTATAAACGGGGAGAACGCCACACTCCCTATAAACGGGGAGAACGCCACACTCCCTATAAACGGGGAGAACGCCACACTCCCTATAAACGGGGAGAACGCCACACTCCCTATAAACGGGGAGAACGCCACACTCCCTATAAACGGGGAGAACGCCACACTCCCTATAAACGGGGAGAACGCCACACTCCCTATAAACGGGGAGAACGCCACACTCCCTATAAACGGGGAGAACGCCACACTCCCTATAAACGGGGAGAACGCCACACTCCCTATAAACGGGGAGAACGCCACACTCCCTATAAACGGGGAGAACGCCACACTCCCTATAAACGGGGAGAACGCCACACTCCCTATAAACGGGGAGAACGCCACACTCCCTATAAACGGGGAGAACGCCACACTCCCTATAAACGGGGAGAACGCCACACTCCCTATAAACGGGGAGAACGCCACACTCCCTATAAACGGGGAGAACGCCACACTCCCTATAAACGGGGAGAACGCCACACTCCCTATAAACGGGGAGAACGCCACACTCCCTATAAACGGGGAGAACGCCACACTCCCTATAAACGGGGAGAACGCCACACTCCCTATAACGGGGAGAACGCCACACTCCCTATAACGGGGAGAACGCCACACTCCCTATAACGGGGAGAACGCCACACTCCCTATAACGGGGAGAACGCCACACTCCCTATAACGGGGAGAACGCCACACTCCCTATAACGGGGAGAACGCCACACTCCCTATAACGGGGAGAACGCCACACTCCCTATAACGGGGAGAACGCCACACTCCCTATAACGGGGAGAACGCCACACTCCCTATAACGGGGAGAACGCCACACTCCCTATAACGGGGAGAACGCCACACTCCCTATAACGGGGAGAACGCCACACTCCCTATAACGGGGAGAACGCCACACTCCCTATAACGGGGAGAACGCCACACTCCCTATAACGGGGAGAACGCCACACTCCCTATAACGGGGAGAACGCCACACTCCCTATAACGGGGAGAACGCCACACTCCCTATAACGGGGAGAACGCCACACTCCCTATAACGGGGAGAACGCCACACTCCCTATAACGGGGAGAACGCCACACTCCCTATAACGGGGAGAACGCCACACTCCCTATAACGGGGAGAACGCCACACTCCCTATAACGGGGAGAACGCCACACTCCCTATAACGGGGAGAACGCCACACTCCCTATAACGGGGAGAACGCCACACTCCCTATAACGGGGAGAACGCCACACTCCCTATAACGGGGAGAACGCCACACTCCCTATAACGGGGAGAACGCCACACTCCCTATAACGGGGAGAACGCCACACTCCCTATAACGGGGAGAACGCCACACTCCCTATAACGGGGAGAACGCCACACTCCCTATAACGGGGAGAACGCCACACTCCCTATAACGGGGAGAACGCCACACTCCCTATAACGGGGAGAACGCCACACTCCCTATAACGGGGAGAACGCCACACTCCCTATAACGGGGAGAACGCCACACTCCCTATAACGGGGAGAACGCCACACTCCCTATAACGGGGAGAACGCCACACTCCCTATAACGGGGAGAACGCCACACTCCCTATAACGGGGAGAACGCCACACTCCCTATAACGGGGAGAACGCCACACTCCCTATAACGGGGAGAACGCCACACTCCCTATAACGGGGAGAACGCCACACTCCCTATAACGGGGAGAACGCCACACTCCCTATAACGGGGAGAACGCCACACTCCCTATAACGGGGAGAACGCCACACTCCCTATAACGGGGAGAACGCCACACTCCCTATAACGGGGAGAACGCCACACTCCCTATAACGGGGAGAACGCCACACTCCCTATAACGGGGAGAACGCCACACTCCCTATAACGGGGAGAACGCCACACTCCCTATAACGGGGAGAACGCCACACTCCCTATAACGGGGAGAACGCCACACTCCCTATAACGGGGAGAACGCCACACTCCCTATAACGGGGAGAACGCCACACTCCCTATAACGGGGAGAACGCCACACTCCCTATAACGGGGAGAACGCCACACTCCCTATAACGGGGAGAACGCCACACTCCCTATAACGGGGAGAACGCCACACTCCCTATAACGGGGAGAACGCCACACTCCCTATAACGGGGAGAACGCCACACTCCCTATAACGGGGAGAACGCCACACTCCCTATAACGGGGAGAACGCCACACTCCCTATAACGGGGAGAACGCCACACTCCCTATAACGGGGAGAACGCCACACTCCCTATAACGGGGAGAACGCCACACTCCCTATAACGGGGAGAACGCCACACTCCCTATAACGGGGAGAACGCCACACTCCCTATAACGGGGAGAACGCCACACTCCCTATAACGGGGAGAACGCCACACTCCCTATAACGGGGAGAACGCCACACTCCCTATAACGGGGAGAACGCCACACTCCCTATAACGGGGAGAACGCCACACTCCCTATAACGGGGAGAACGCCACACTCCCTATAACGGGGAGAACGCCACACTCCCTATAACGGGGAGAACGCCACACTCCCTATAACGGGGAGAACGCCACACTCCCTATAACGGGGAGAACGCCACACTCCCTATAACGGGGAGAACGCCACACTCCCTATAACGGGGAGAACGCCACACTCCCTATAACGGGGAGAACGCCACACTCCCTATAACGGGGAGAACGCCACACTCCCTATAACGGGGAGAACGCCACACTCCCTATAACGGGGAGAACGCCACACTCCCTATAACGGGGAGAACGCCACACTCCCTATAACGGGGAGAACGCCACACTCCCTATAACGGGGAGAACGCCACACTCCCTATAATGGGGAGAATGCCACACTTCCTATAATGGGGAATGGGAAGGTGGAGAATGCCACACTGCTATAATGGGGAATGGTAAGAGCGGGCTTTGATTGGCTATTTAATTTCGCCCAGGGGACTGAAGTGAAAGGAAAGATTTCTAGGGTTTAACAGGGTAAATGCACAGGGGGTAATGGCAATCGGGGCCCCCCCCCCCCTTGTGCTAGGAACAACACTCTATGGAACCCTCCTGCCCTGCTCCATTCCCTTGGCACCGACGCCCTACCTCTCCTGGGAACCACTGCTGTGCCCCCAGCATCTCGGGTCCTGGACAGCGCCATCTTCGAGAAATCTACCCACTTCATGTGAATGGGCAGATGCAAGCAAAGTGTGGAGTGTGGCGCTCTGTGCACTATGTGCGGCCGTTGTATTATCCATGGCTGGCACGGGCCCCGCTAGAGGGATAGCAGGATGCAGCCGCGGCTCACGCATGCGCCATTGGACCGGGAATGAAGGTAAGTGAACGGAGCGACCTGTGGGGTTTCACACAGCGGGGCATCTCAATTTTGGGTGCCCCAGGGGGGAGGGACTCGATCGGCCCAGAAACCTAACTGACAGGCTGGGGAGCATCCAGAATGCTGGAGGAGTTTCCACACACCCGTAAATCTTGCCTGTCGCTCCCTCTCCAGGAATCGAGCATGGCGATTGGCTGCCTGGCACTCACGTGGCCAACGATGTACCGGTCGCAAAATGTGCTGCTCACATGAGCACCTGGCAGCCAATCGCAGGGCTGGATTCCCGGTGGGGGAGCGTGAGAGAGTTAGGATTTAGGGGCTTCCTGGGGGTTATGCATTTTGAACCCCCCCCCCCCCCCAGCCTGGCAGAAAGCAATGGCAGCCACCAACACTCATCGCAGAGGGTGTTAGTCCCCGAAGTATCTTTTTTTTTTTTTTTTTTTGCAGGGAATCACTAGACACAGCTCAGTACAGAGTTACCAGGACTGGTTAAAGCGGTCCTTCACTCTGAATAAAAGAGTATATCTTATGTGTTTCCTCCACCCTGTACATACAGATTGCTCACATTATAAATCATAGCCTTTAAACATCCAAGATGGCGGGTCATGGAACATCAGGCAGCCTGCAAACAGGAAGTGCCTTCTGAATGTGCTGCTCTGCATTCTGGGATTGCTGACCTTTTCCTGACCCCAACTCTGCTCTGTCTGAGCAAAGCACAGCTATAACCTGCCCCCCTGTACTTTATCCCACTCTCCTCAGTAAGTGTGATGCTTCTGAGTCAAGATGGCGGCGCCCGTATCCTAAAGTCCTGAACAGAATTGCAGCCCAGTGGGGAAAAGAATAATAAATAAGTGACTAAAAACTTAAAGTATATTAATTTTTGATGCTAGGAATAGTTTATGGGTTTGGGCTTTTCTATAAATCATGGTGAAGGTTCGGTTTAAGTCTTTAATTTCTAATCCGTAACCCCGATCTAACAGGTAAATATGTCTGCGGTTGCTTAGTAACCTAGAAGCTGAACTCTGCAGTAAATATAAGGTGTGCACGATTACAAAGAATGGGGTCAGTTGTTTTTTTTGCATGAGGTCACAGTTCAATGCTTCAGGGAAACACTCGAGGGGGAATCCCCAGGCCACTCACTGGAGCATCACATCTGCCTTTTCCAGCAAGAATGTCAAACACGCAGGCCAGAAATGGCTGACTGGTTAGTCATCTGAGCTTACTAGAATCTCACTTCACTGCAAACGGGAGCAGAGCCTCAGAGGTTCTCCAACAGGATCTACTTTACAATACAAGAGGGCAAATGGGATGGAGCACGAGCCCTCGGTTACCTCAGTGCAGAGTTTCTCTGAATAAGAGTCTATCTTATATGTTTCCCACACCCTGTACATACAGATTGTCCACATTAATCCGGACCTTCACTCTGAATAAGAGTCTATCTTATATGTTTCCCACACCCTGTACATACAGATTGCCCACATTAATCCGGACCTTCACTCTGAATAAGAGCCTATCTTATATGTTTCCCACACCCTGTACATACAGATTGTCCACATTAATCATCCTACCTGCTTCTACTGCACGTTATGAGCCTTTAAACATCCAAGATGGCGGCTTATGGAAGGCAGCCTGCAAACAGGAAGTGTCTTCTGACTGTGTTGCTCTGCATTCTGGGATTGCTGACCTTTCCCTGACCCCAGCTCTGCTCTGTCTGTGCAAAGCACAGCTATAACCCGACCCCCTGTACCTTATCCCACTCTCCTCTCCTCAGTAAGTGTGATGCTTCTGAGTCAAGATGGCGGCGCCCGTATCCTAAATTCCTGAACAGAGTTGCAGCCCAGTGGGGGAAAGAATAATAAGTTAGTGACTAAAAACGTAAAATATATTCATTTTAGATGCTGGGGAATCGTTTTTTAAGAGTTTGGGCTTTTCATTAAATCACGCTGAAGGTCCGGTTTAAAGTTTGGGCAGGACAGTTTGTACAAGGCTGGACAGTTTGTCGGAGTACAGTGCTCTGTTGAGTTTCACATTAGGGGAATTCCCTAAAGGGTTCCACTGTTCCTCACAGGATTAGGCTGGAGAACAGATTCCAGGGCCCACATTCTCCTATCGCCCTCTGATGCAGTCCATGAATTAGGTCAGTACAGCCTTGAACAGAGGGCGATAGGAGAATGTGGGCCCTGGAATCTGTTCTCCAGCCTAACCCTGTGAGGAACAGTGGAACCCTTTAGGGAATTCCCCTAATGTCAAACTCAACAGAGCACTGTACCCCCGAGTAGCTTAAAGCAGAACAAAACCCAGCTGCAAAACTCACCTGCTTCCTGGCTCGCTCCAGCCAATCACCGGGTCGACCCTGGATTCTAAAAGCCGGCAGGGACCCTGGTCTTGGGTTGCCGCACTGTGTGAGTTGGGAAGCCCCCCCAGATTGCCTTTAAAGAGGAACACACATGAATTTGACTTTCATGTGTGTTGATGCTCTGCGGCGGCATCCCAAGTTGGGATGCCCCGCTGTGTGTACCCGACCCCCCGACTCGAGTGGGAGCGCCAATTCTCAGCCAATCAGCGCCTTTCTATCGGTCGGCTCTCTTCGGAGCCGACGACTGAGCCGCCTGGGCAGCACCACCAGCCGCTCGAGGGCTTCTGGAAAGGGTAAGTGTTCTGGGGGGGTTCACACAGCGGGCCATCCTAATTCGGGATGCCCCAAGGACTGGAATTCCAATGTTCCTCTTTAAAACCCTTACAACTGGTTCCTCATCTAGATCACGGGCTGCGGCCACATCCCTGCAGAAACACTCACCCTCGCGTCCAGGCATTCAGATAATATAGGCACAGGAGGACGCATACTCCGCAGGGAAACCGGAGATGCCGCTGCTCTCTCTGCCAGCACTCCATAACAATGGCGTTATGCCCTGCATTAGTATGCGCGGCATGGAACACTGGTTGGACGAGAGCATGCATATGCGCTGTGGGAACGGCGGAAAGCCGAGTTGAGTGGGTGATCTGGGGGGTTTCACACAGCGGGGCATCCTAAAATCGGGATACCCCAGGAACAAGAATCAACCACCAGGGTAGTGAAAACCTTGGCGATTGGTCCACTTAAACTCATTAAACGCATCAAAAGAACTTTTAAAGGACCTGCAACAATTTGGAAGCAAGCGCAAAACTCTGCTCAGAAATGGCAAAAGGACCTGTGCATTTATTTTACCCCTCGCCCATAAAAAATAAAAAATTTGCCCCGCCGCTCCAACGGTAATATCTGATTAAAAGAAATAGTTAACCGAGCTATCGCACAACTCCATATGAGTTCTGTTAGAAGTATTAATCAAAAAACTTGCTGAAGCTCCTGAACAATGAGCAGCGAAAAGACGTCTGCTTGGTATTATTATTCTATGACATAACCGGATAAGCGACAGGGCCGGCGATAATCAGGCCGACAGCAAGGGTCAGAGCGGATGATTCACCCGGTGAGACAATCGGAAGAGGCGCAAACGCAGCCAGCGTGGGGCACTGAGTCACGCTATGATGTCAGCCATGGCTCACCCTCCAGGAATACACACCGTATCACACAAAGCCACTTCGGCAATGCGGGGGGTGGGGGGGGTGGGGGGGCTGGTTCTATTGTTATGGAGTGCCATCCATCTGTTACATTGTAATCCACGTCCTCCACAATACCGCCAGCCAATCGATGCTGGAGGAGGCGAGCACACGCTGAACACGACGCCGAACATTCCAGCGCACGCCTCTCTCCATGTTGCCAGAACGGGGATAATGTATGCGAGCCGATCGCGGGGGAGATGTGCGATCAGTTCTCCTTGGAGACAGGTTTTAGAATCATTAAAGTGGACCAAACCCAGACCTAGCTTTAAAAAGGCTCTAGGTGTGGGTGAATACCCCCCAGGTGCATCCCAAATCGGGATACCCCAAAGCTTTGAAACCTGTCCCAGATTCCTGCGTCGCTCCGAGTGTGTCAGCTCTGCCGCCGTATCCCTGCTCTGATTCTGACCAGCAGACCCGAATGGGCAGCAGAGGGAGTGCAGACACTGCACTGCGGAATCCGACCCTGGATCCCTCCTGGAATAACGTAAATTTGAAGACATTTTTCACTTTTGGTCTGTTTTAAAGTGGACCAAAACCAACCCTGGAGTCTGTGACTTCAGGGCAAACCTACCCCCCCCCCCCTTGTAGGGCATCCTGAACTGGGATGGCCCACTCTGACACACCTCCACCTCAAGTCACCCAATATGCTTACCTTTTCCTCGAGGTTACAGTACATGCGCAACTGGCATCACTCGTGTCCTATATCGGCTGTGCGTGCCCCTGGAACTGAATGGAGCCGAGTGATGGTGTGCAGCTAGGATTCCATTCAGCTTCTCTAGCCCCACATTAATATGCACTCTGGGCTTGAGGAGAGGCGAGTGAGCTTGGCGGGTTTTTTTTGGGGGGGGGGGGTTCACATAGCAGGGCACACCGAACCGAGGTGCCCCATGGGAAATGGCCATAACTCGGGATAGGGAAAATTCCGCTTTGGTACACATTAAAAGCTACACACCAACTGGTATTTTCACTCTCGGCAATGTTGTTCATCTCCAGCATGCCGATTTGGGATGCTCCACTGTGCGTTTCCACAGGGATCACAGGTAAAATATTAAAGACCCCATGGCAAGTCTGCGGGTCACTGGCCAGTCAGCCCTCATGCTCAGTTCATACCTTCTTTGGCAAACCTGATAATCTGAATGGCTAGGAAAGCGAAATGTGCACCATTGCCTGTACTCAGAAATGAATGGTGTGGGCACGTGTCTCAGTTATAGCGGGGGATGCAGCCTGCGTACACAGGAATCGCTGGCTAAGCAAGAAAACTGGGGTGATCTCAGGGGGGACATCTGTGGGATAAGAAAATCTGCCTCCCTAGAGTCTTTTAGACTCCAGAGAGACTTTTCCTCTTTAAGTGGACCACAATCACGGGTTTTGGTCTGTCCCCCTGTGGTACCCAGGTGTGGGATGCCCTGCTGTGTGAACCCCCCTGTTCGCCCAGTAAACTCACCTCTCCTCAGTCCAATGACTGATACATGGCCTCTCATCCAGTCAGCTTCTCCGTCCGTGCATATTAATGTGCGGCTGAAGAAGCTAAATGGAATCCTAGCTGCACACATCAGCGACATCACTTGCATCCTTTGGCTGTGTGCAGATTTTGGCCACTTTTGGGGACCCTCCAGTCACCAGCCTCTTCCTTAAACCGGACAGCAGGGCGACATCCCATTGACTGGCCTAAGTCATTGACTGCATCAGAGGGTGATAAAAGGAAGCGGGCTCTGGGATGAGTTATTCAGTCCTGACTTCTGAGGAGCAGGGGAACTCTATTCAAATAAGGGCTTTCACTTAGAAAATAAGGTTCAACTCCGGTACCATAGCCAATGTTTCGCCCCATCCCCTGGCCAGAGGAGGCCATTCTATTGGTCAGAGATGCCTACATAAATAGAGAAAGAATAGAAGTGACTGCTGGACCTATCCACAAAACCGTAGCGGTGCTGGAGTATCCCTGCAGACTCCCACCAATGACCACTTTTCCCTACTTTCATTTCAACAGCAAAACAAACAAAAAAGCACTAAAGTACCTTCATCGTCAAAACAAATCAACAGCAGCACATATAATATTTCACATAAGGCTCCACTCCCAGTACCCAGTTTTCCCAAAAATAAGACCTACAATGCAAATAAGCCCTAGCATGATTTTTGAGAATGTGTCTTTAATATAAGCCCTGGGGCACAGGCATCAGACCATCACTCTCAGGGCCATTTCTTGCCCAGGGTGCCAAGTACCTCTGCGAACTAGGAACCCCCCATTCCAAAAAGACACAGGCAGGATGTGACAGTCTGTCATATTGAGGAGCCACGCAGATGCCCGGGAGTCGCATGCAGATGCCAGGACTTGTAAGTATACAGTGTGCCTCGAACTGGACACTCTGCAGCGGTGCCTGGCCGCCCTCAAGCCGACTAACGGCACAGTAGCAAATATTAACTTTTTTTTAACAAATAAACCCATTAGGAAGATGGGTGTATCCGAATGAAATGTGTGCCTGAGGCACACACACCCCACTGTGTGAAACCTCCCAGCATGCAGCTTTTCACTCACCTCATTCCAACAGTGCATGCGCGTGCTCTCGTCCAATGAGAGCAGTCTGCAGGGACTATGTAATTTGGCGAAAGCCTCTCGTTGACTTTCATTGGCGCATGCTGCATCCAATCCTGGGCGGCGTGTGTGCTCCCCACTGACAGCAATGAGAGACGTTTGCCAAATGACTTAGTCGCGGTAGATAGCTTTCATTGAACGAGAGCTCGCACATGCGCTGTTGCAGCAGAAAGGTGTTTACGGCCAGGAGGGGATTTCACACAGCAGGGCATCCCGATTTGGAATGGCCAAGGAGGAAGGCCAGAGGACGGGTGGGGTTTGTTCTGCTTTAAAGAGCAACACCACACAGAAATTTCACTTTCCCGTGTTTTTCCTCTCAGACGGCGCATCCTGGGGCAGAAACTCGACTCCATCCAGGTCTCCTAAACTAAGGAACTTAAAGCGGACCTTCACTCTGAATAAGAGTCTATCTTATATGTTTCCCACACCCTGTACATACAGATTGCCCACATTAATCCGGACCTTCACGCTGAATAAGAGTCTATCTTATATGTTTCCCACACCCTGTACATACAGATTGGCCACATTAAAAATCATCCTACCTGCATCTACTGCATGTTATGAGCCTTTAAACATCCAAGATGGCGGCTTATGGAAGCCGCCATCTTATCAGGCAGCCTGCAAACAGGAAGTGCCTCCTGACTGTGCTGCTCTGCATTCTGGGACTGCTGACCTTTACCTGACCCCAGCTCAGCAAAGCACAGCTATAACCCGCCCCCCTGTACCTTATCCCACTCTCCTCTCCTCAGTAACTGTGAGTCAAGATGGCGGCGCCCGTATACTAAATTCCTGAACAGAGTTGCAGCCCAGTGGGGGAAAGAATAATAAGTTAGTGACTAAAAATGTAAAATATATTAATTTTAGATGCTGGGGAACCGTTTAAGAGTTTGGGCTTTTCATTAATCACGCTGAAGGTCCGGTTTAATAAAGCCGAGCACGCCACCGGCCACATGTGCACTCGGGTCTCCCTGCTGGCATGCCTGAACCCACCATTCAGAAAGCCCTGGCGCAGGTACGCGCACAGCTAGAGGTGAGGGAGGATGCGGCTGCAGTGCCGAGGGCCCTGTGAACAGGTGAGTGAAACGGGCAATCCGGTGGATTCACACAGCGGGGTATCCAAATTTGGGATGCCCCAGGGAGTTCCTCTTTAACGCACATTTGAGGGGAATACCATCGTCGGTCCAAGCAATTAATTCCAATTAATCCAGAGCCTTCCTGGAGGACATATTTAGTTGACCATACATGCAGCGGGGCATCCTGATTTGGGATGACCCAGGGGAATGGCCAGCGACCTCTGCGCACTCTCTCCTCAGCTATTCAGATCGGCCAGAGGCAGAGGAGCGCCCCCTGCTGTTTGCCCAAATTAAATGGCTCCGACTGGACGAGAGCCCGCACATGCAGGCATCTCAAATTGGGAGGAACAAAACCCGGGAAAAGGACTGGTGAAAGTACTCCTGATTTGGATGCCCTGCTGTGTGAACCCCCCTTACATACTCTCCCCCAGGGCCAGGATTCCAGGGCTGGCTGCTGGCTGTCCCCGGGCATCCCGAATCAAGATGCAACGCTGTGTGGAAACCCCCCAGGGCCCCTGTACTCACTCACTTTTCCTGGGTCCAATGGATCACGTAGGTCCAATCAGAGCCGTATGCCATGACTGTCATTCGGCAAACAACTCTGTTTTTTTTGATTGGGGAACGCAAACTGCTGCATCCCCAGGCAGATAGGCTGAGACAGAAGCGCGCACACCGCTGGGGATAGAGCCACCTGCACCCCCAGTAAAGTCAGCGAACGCAGTTTGGCGAATGTCATTGCAGCAGGCTTTGAATGGACGAGAGCCTGTGCACGCGCTGTTGGACTTTTGGACAATTGGGGATGCCCTGAGGCAAGGAACAAAGCCCATGAAAGTTTAATTCCCATGTTTTGTTCCACTTTAAAGCAGAACAAGATTCCAGGGCTAGTCTCTGGCACCTTTCCCCGGTCCAACGGTTAACATGCAGGCTCTCATCTAATGCGAGCCACCCGCTGAACTGGAGTAATTCGTCCGGCAGCTCAATGTTGTGGTCAGCTAATGAGAACCGTTTGCCATGTTTACATCTTTTGGCAAAGGCTCTCACTGACTATAATATGGAGCATGCGCGGCCTCATCCCCAGGCATGTGCGCCCTCCCGACCCAGCCTATGCGAGTTGCGGGCACATGGCGGGATGCGGGCACATGGCGGGATGCGGGCACATGGCGGGATGCGGGCACATGGCGGGATGCGGGCACATGGCGGGATGCGGGTACATGGCGGGATGCGGCAGCGCATGCTCCCCATTATAGTCAACAAGAGCAGTTTGCCGATATATGTTAACATAGCAAATGTCTCTCATTGGCCGAGCGCCCAAGCATACGTCGTAGGACCAAGGAGAGTTTAACAGGGCGAACGGGTTGGGGGCTCACAGCAGGGCATCTCCAATCAGGATGCCACCAGGAAACAGAACAAATCCCATGAAAGTCAAAATCCTGAGTTTTGTTCCGCATTACGGGGTGGGGCATCTGAAGGAGCGGCAGCTTTAAAGCAGACCTTCACCCTGAATAAGCGCATATCTTAAATGCTTCCCACACCCTGTACATACAGATTGCTCACATTAATCCAGACCCTCACCCTGAATAAGAGCCTATCTTATATGTTTCCCACACCCTGTACATACAGATTGCTCACATTAAAAATCATCCTACCTGCATCTATTGCATGTTTTGAGCCTTTAAACATCCAAGATGGCAGCTCATGGAGCATCAGGCAACCAGCAAATAGGAAGTGTATTCTGACTGTGTCACTCTGCATTCTGGGATTGCTGTCCTTTCCCCTGACCCCAGCTCTGCTCTGTCTGTGCAAAACACAGCTATAACCCCGCCCCCTGTACTTTATCCTGCTCTCCTCTCCTCAGTATGTGATGCTTCTGAGGAAAGATGGCGGCGCCGGTATCCTAGAGTCCTGAACAGAGTTGCAGCCCAGTGGGGGAAAGAGTAATAAGCAACTAAAAAATTTAAATATAATATATTAAAATATATTAATTTTATCCCTCTAACAGGGTGCATACCCGCGTCAGGCGTTTGTAAATGGCCCACGCAAGCACGCTACCTGTTAGAGGGTAGCGGGGGGAACGCGGCCGCCAGTGTGCTTGGAGCCGCTGGCCTTTAGACGATGTGACGTCAGCGGATCCGAGCACGCTGCATGGACAAGCAGCCGCGCGCAGACCTACCAACTTTTCAGGGTGGGAAAGAGGGACATTTGGACAATTTGGCCACGCCCCCTCATTGATAGATTTATAAGGGATAGGGTGTAACAGTTAAAACAATACAAATACTTTGAATAGGCTAAGGAATCATTTATTGATGCAGATCTGCAAGTTACACCTCAAAGAGGGACAGAAGAGAACAAACAAGGACAAGGGGGCATGAACTCAAAAGAGGGACAGTCCCTCCAAATCAGGGACACTTGGGAGGTATGGCCGCGCATGCGCTGTAGGACTGGCAAGAGGTGAGTTGGCTTCGGCATGAACTCAAAAGAGGGACAGTCCCTCCAAATCAGGGACACTTGGAAGGTAAGGCCGCGCATGCGCTGTAGGACTGGCAAGAGGTGAGTTGGCTTTGGCAATCTGGGGGGGGGGGGGGGGGGTCACACAGCAGGGCACCGGGGGAAAAGGACCAAAACCCAGGATAGTCAAAATCCTGGGTTTTGGTCCACTTTAAACCGGACCTTCACCATCATTTATTGAAAAGCCCAAACCCTTATAAAATGATTCCCCAGCACCTAAAATTTATATATTTTAAGTTTTTAGTCACTTATTATTCTTTCCTGAACAGAGTTGCAGCCCAGTGATGACTTTAGGATACAGGCGCCGCCATCTTGACTCAGAAGCATCACACATACTGAGGAGAGGAGAGCGGGATAAAGTACAGGGGGCGGGGTTATAGCTGTGCTTTGCTCAGACAGAGCAGAGCTGGGGTCAGGAAAAGGTCAGCAATCCCAGAATGCAGAGCAGCACAGTTAGAAGACACTTCCTGTTTGCAGGCTGCCTGATGCCCCATGAGCCGCCATCTTGGATGTTTAAAGGCTCATAACATGCAGTAGATGCAGGTAGGATGATTTTTAATGTGGACAATCTGTATGTACAGGGTGTGGGAAACATATAAGATAGACTCTATTTCAGGGTGAAGGTCCGGATTAATGTGAGCAATCTGTATATAGGGGGGGGGGGGTACATATAAGATAAGCTCTTATTCAGGGTGAAGGTCCGGATTAATGTGAGCAATCTATATATAGGGGGGTACATATAAGATAAGCTCTTATTCAGGGTGAAGGTCCAGATTAATGTGAGCAATCTGTATATAGGGGGGAGGGTACATATAAGATAAGCTCTTATTCAGGATGAAGGTCCGGATTAATGTGAGCAATCTGTATGCATGGGGGGGGGGGGGGGGGGGGGGAAACATATAAGATAGGCTCTTATTCAGGGTGAAGGTCCGCTTTAACAGCCCACATACATGACCCCAGTGTAAAATAAAAAAAAGAAAAAGAATTACCACATAAACCTACTAAAGCCTCATCCAATCCGATGGTTGTAAAAAGAAAAAGATATATATAAAATATTACAATATATTTTTACCTCATAAGACACAATAACACCACCAGGCATCATAATAAATGACACATACAATGGAGAAGCACAAAGAACACCGTTACCCATGGCAACCAATCAGATTGGAGCTAGCATGTATGAAAGATGAAGTGTGATTGGACAGGCGGTGTTACTATGTGTGCGGGGAGCATAATGTCGCCCATTGTATGTCGGGGGCTGCTCGGTGTGTCGCGCGCAGCACACGCCGCCCTGTTACCGGAAAGCCGAGGCTGCTGAGAGGAGAACACCCGAGAGGGGTGAGAAAATAAGGGCGGCTAAACGCAGCGGCCACTTACCGCCTAAATCGCCGGCTCCGTCCGCCGCCGCCACCAACACTGATCTGGTGCCTCAGCATAATGCCCCGCCTTCTGTCCCTCCCTGCCCCGCCTCTTCTCCGGCCACGCCCCTCACCTCCCCTCCGCAGCCAACCGGAGCGTCGGCCTGGAATCTCGAGACACGCCCCTCCCCTTGCTTCACTTAACCACGCCCCCACCTCCGCTACTCCCTCTCTGTGTGGGCTTATAGAGAGAGAGAGAGACACAGGGGTAGCAGTCGGGCGGGCGGGTGTCACGTGACTAGTGGGAACCCCGGGAATGTCCTGAGGTGACCTGGCCGCGCTCTGCTCAGAGTGACCGACGTGACGTGTTGCCCATGGCAACCACGTTTTTTATTCCTGTCACGTGCCCGTTCGTAGCTGGTTGCCTCGGGCAACAAGGCTTGTGTGTTATATATGTTATAAGCTAGCACTATAATAAAATACACCACCCGTTCTGTATTATTCCGTATTCCAGTGATATATCACCATTATACACGGTTTATTCCATATAACTCCTTCTCGCCTTATAGCATCATCATATATCATTATTATATACCACCTATTCCATATTAGTCCGTATTCTAGTCATATATCACCATTATACACGGTTTATTCCCTATTAACTCCATCTTCCTGCCTCATAGCATCATTATGTAGCGTCTATTCTATATTATTGCCTGCCACTGCCTTATATAATCATTATATATTGTCTATTCCGTATTACATCGTGTTCCTGCCTCATATTATTATTATATAGTACCTATTCCATGTTATGCCACCCCCCCTTATATCATCATTATATACCATCTATTCCATATTATTCCGTATTCCAGTCATATATCACCATTATACACGATTTATTCGCCTCATGGCATAATTATGTAGCGTCTATTCTATATTATTGCCTGCCATTGCCTTATATAATCAGTATATATTGTCTATTCCGTATTACATCGTGTTCCTGCCTCATATTATTATTATATAGTACCTATTCCATGTTATGCCACCCTCCATATATCATCATTATATACCATCTATTCCATATTATTCCTTATTCCAGTCATATATCACCATTATACACGATTTATTCCCTATAACTCCATCTTCCTGCCTCATTCTATATTATTTCCTGCCACTGCCTTATATAATCATTATATATTGTCTATTCCGTATTACATCGTGTTCCTGCCTCATATTATTATTATATAGTACCTATTCCATGTTATGCCACCCCCCTTATATCATCATTATATACCACCTATTCCATATTATTCCATATTCCAGTGATATATCACCATTATACACGATTTATTCGCCTCATGGCATCATTATGTAGCGTCTATTCTATATTATTGCCTGCCACTGCCTTATATAATCATATGTCTATTCCGCATTACTTCGTGTTCCTGCCTCATATTATTATTATATAGTACCTATTCCATGTTATGCCACCCCCCTTATATCATCATTATATACCATCTATTCCATATTATTACGTATTCCAATCATATATCACCTTTATACACGATATATTCGCCTCATAGCATCATCATATAGCGTCTATTCTATATTATTGCCTGCCACTGCCTTATATAATCATTATATATTGTCTACTCTGCTTAGGTGAGCTTAGCTTAGCAGCCCATCAACCAGCTTTTCTGTGTTTTGCGCTGAACTCCGAACATGAACTTTTAGCTGAAGTTCGTACCCGAACTTTGCGTTTGGGTTCACCCAACACTACTCTCTAATCATCTACCCTATCACCACCACTCAGCCTTGCAGTGAGCAAGGAAACAGGAAACCGTGTTTCCCTGAAAATAAGCCCTAGCATGATTTTTTCAGAATTTTTGAGGATGCTTTAAATATCCTACCCCAAAAATAAGCCCACTGTACCCACAAGCCAAGGAGCCTCAGCCCCCAATGCTATAGTCCCAGCATCAGGGTTGGGACCTCAGCAGGGATGTCTCGGGCCGGCCAGGGGCTGGTAAAATCCAAGGCTGATTCTTGGCACCACTCCGGCACTGATTAGAGGTGACATAATGACTGTGATTCACTCCGAGCCATCATTGGTGTTCTTGCTCGGTCCACGCGTTGAGCTCACCCATTGCTGAGTCAGCAGGACAACGCGGAGCATAACGTGTAATTGCCATTGTCTAGCTGTCTAACCTCATATCTATTCTCATAACTTTATCATGAAAGCCCGGCTTGTCTGCACTCCGAGTTCCTCCGCCATTCTGTAATTACATTTGTCTAGCTCAGAGAAATCCTCATTGTCATTTGGCTGTCTGGCTTTACTTTTAGAAACTGCCACAGAGCCTTTTATGCTGACAGTTTGTGGTTCCAATTAAAGTGGACCAAAACCCACTCTGGAGTCTATGAGGCTCCAGGGTAGGCATACTTGCTCCCCCCCGGGGCATCCAGATTGAGGATGCCCTGCTGTATGAAACCCCCCCAGGTTGCCCAAAAACTCACCTTTGTTCCTGGTACAACGGCGCATGCGCGATCCACATCCCCGCTAGCTCTTTAGCAAGGCATGTGTCCGCACCAACGCGCTCGCCAGCGCATTAGATGAGCTCTTGGACGAAGGGGCTCGAACGGATCCGAACGTGCTGATTGGACAAGAGGGCTGCACATGCACCATAGGACCGGGGCTGAGGGAGATCGGGGTGCCCGGGGGGCAAAGGCCAAAACACAGAATAGTCAAAATCCTAGGTTTTGACTATCTGGTTTTGGTCTTTGCCCCTGAGGCACCCCGCTGTGGGAATCCCTCCAGGTCGCCCGAACGAACTCACCCTTCCCCAGTCCTATAGCTCATGCACTCCTACTTGTCCAGTCAGCACACTCGGGTTCCCTCCCAACCCTTCATCTAAGGTGAACGGATCCGAACTAACATGGATTGTGCCTGTGCCGGGCATTTAAAAATGCCTGGCGCACGCACGCTTCGTGCTAAAGGGAAAGCGGGGATGCGGCTGCTGCTCGCGCATCTGCCGTTGTAGCGGGAGAAAAGGTGAGTTTTGGGTGACCTGGGGGGTTTCACACAGCGGAGCACCCCGATTTTGGTTCCCTCGGGAGGAGGGAATCAAGCGACCCTGGAATCTTTTAGGTTCCCGGGCCGATCTCTGTGGGTTTTGGTCCACTTTAAAGGATAGTGTTTGCATAACTTCTGACTTTTCAGGATCGGAGAGAGGGACATCTTTAAATTAAGCCACGCCCCCTCATTGAGGGCCGGACAGGAGATAGGATGTAACAGTTACAACAATAGAAACACTTTGAATAGGCAAATAAATAATTTATTGCTGCAGATCTGCATGTTACACCTCAAAGAGGGACAATATGTAAATGAAGCCACACCACCTCATTGAGGGATGGATAAGAGATACGATGTAACAGTTACAACAATAGAAACACTTTGAGTAGACAAATTAATCATTTATTGATGCATGTTACAGATCTGCATGTTACACTTCAAAGAGGGACAAATGAGAACAACGAGGGACAGGGGGACATGGACACAAAAAAGGGACAGTCCCTCCAAATCAGGGACACTTGGGAGGTATGTATTTTGGAGGACAACTCACATATAGTAAGTCTTACTCTAAACGTATTTTTTAATAATAATTTTAGGTTTACAAGACGATTCTTACAAGCAACAACGTTAGGAGGTCACTTCAAAGTAAGCAAACGAGGTTAAAAAGCTCATTATGTGTATAGCAAATGAAAATCTTGCATAATCTATAAGTGCGGTACAGTGGTTAAACAAAGGCAATCTTAAAGCGGAACCAAACCAAACAGGGCTGGCACTGGAATCTAAAAGAAAAGCTCATCACCAGCTTTGGTTAAAGTGGACTAAAACCAGGGGTGAAGCAGGGGGCGGGGGGGGCACGTGTCCCGGGTGCAGCATCGGGTTTTGGTTCTTGGCCACAGGGCACCTTGAGCGGGGATGCTCCACTGTGTGAAACCCCCCAGGCCGCCCAACCTACCTTACCCCTCCCCTGTCCTACGGCGCCTACGCGGACTCCTATACGATCAGCGCGCTCGGATCTGCTCCCATCCAGTCGTTTAAGGATCGTCGGGCAGGCTGATTCATTACTAGCGCCAGGTAGCGACAGATGAGCGTCTGTAGAGCGGATTTCAGATCGACCGCTAGTAGTTGCTGTGCTCGGCCATGGTTCTTTGTTTCAGAGCGCTTTAGTCGCTGGCCAGCATTGATGAACATGATGTGTGAGTCGCAGTAATACGCTGTATTGGAGCGTACGGTAGCGGCAGCTCAGTGCGACCGAATCACACCACGTTCATAAAAAAAAAAAAATCGCCGGCGCTCAAAATCATGGAATTGTAGCCCAGAGCGCCAGACGCTGTGTGATTAAAGTGGACCAACACCCAGGATTTTGACTATCCTGGGTTTTGGTCCACCCGATCGGGGGTGCCCCGCTGTGTGAAACCCCCCAGAAAGCCCCAAAAACTCACCTGTCCCCGCTCCCACGTGACCGCTGCAGCCAATCCCTGCCGACAGACAAGCGAGCGCGCCCGTCGCCGCCTCCCGCGCGTCACTCTTACAGGGAGCGCGCCCGCGCCTGCCATTCACAACGCCCGGCGCGGGTGCGCGCCATGCTAAAGGGATGCGCAAGCAGCGGCGGAGGCTTGGTAGGGAGCAGGTAGGGGTTTGGGGCTTTCTGGGGGGTTTCACACACCGCAGGCCCGATGCTGATCGGTCCGGGAATCTATAAGATTCCCGGGCCGATCAGCATCGGGTGTTGGTCCACTTTAAAGTCTGTTTCTAAACACATATCCACTAGTAACAAAGCGAAGACATATGGAATGACATTGTTATTACATTGTAACATGAACACTTTAATACCAGACATGTAAGGACAATTCTGCATAAATATATTATTAATCCAAAAAGTTTCCAAATTGTCATTTTCTTGCCCAGGATACATGTTAGAAAGTTTTGGATTTTATTAAAAAAAAATAGGGATCAGGAAAGGGATTTAAGGATCGTCCATAGAAATGTATGGGAGAGCGCCAGGTAGCGACAGGTAAGACGTGGCGCTCTGCAAGGCAGAACGCCGGCGCTGTGCGCTGAGCCTGGGATAATGATGAATCGGATGCTACATGGCGTTGTTCTAGTCGCTCGCCAGATTCGGTTTCATAAATGTGTAATTGCGTGACGTGTCCGGCGTTCACCTGCCGCCACCTGCTGCTTACAAGGCGCTACTTGGTGCTAGACCTTCATGAATAAGGCCCTAAGAGTCTAATTGAGTCCTGGTGATCAGACCTGAGTGCGCTGGCAGCGCTCTAACAGGGAGCATGCCCGCTCACCCACACCAAACCACAGTAAGAGTGCGACAGTTACACAACTTCTCAGCAAGCCAGGAAGTCTCTGCCAAACACACCAGTCGTTGTACAGTTGCTGATATAAACACACTGTTGCTAGAGAAAAGTGTTTTCTTTATAACACAGAGTTGCAAACAAATAGAAAAGAGAAAGATAACAGATAAGCTCAGTATCCCGAGGACATTTTATAAATGCTGTGGAAAGTGTAATTACCCTTTTTATTGGAAATGTTCCATTTTTAAATAGACTTCTATTAATTTTCGGAAGTACTTTGCTTAAATGATTCCGAGCTCCGGAGCGCCATTCATACTTCATGTAAAGTTTCTGCACGGCGCGCTGCTGAGTCCTCCCAGATCTGGCTCTGCACGCAGCCTTGCGTGAAAGTGTTATGCACACCTACCCACCCCGTTTCCTGCCCGTGTGTGTATTCTCAGCCTGCTCCCCGGAGACCTGCTTCTCGTAATTGTTACTCCACGTGTGGACCAGGTGGTCCCTAATAATTAGGAAACCGCATGAGAAAAAAGGGATAGACTGTGGGGGTTATTTAAACTGGACCTTCAGCATGATCTAATAAAAAGCCCAAAACCTTAAAGTGGACCAACACCCAGGGGGGATCGGCCCGGGAATCTATAAGATCCCTCCCCGCGGGGCATCCGAAATCGGGATGTCCCGCGGGGAGGAACCCCCAGGAGGCCCACAATCCTTACCTTACCGCGGCCGCATCTCTCGCGCCGGCCGTTTTGTGAATGGCCGGCGCAGGCGCGCTCCCTGTTAGAGGGAAGCGAGAGACGCAGCCAATGACAGCGCTCTGGTATGCGCGTCCAAGCGGCTTTGGACGCGCATACCAGAGCGGCTCTGAGCACTGTCATTGGCCGGACGAGGTCACGTGGGAGCGGGGAGAGGTGAGTTTTTGCAGCGATCGGGGGGGTTTCACACAGCGGGGCACCCCCCCACCTAAGTGGACCAACACCCAGGATAGTCAAAATCCTGGGTGTTGGTCCACTTTAAAATATTCCCCAGCATCTAAAATTAATATATTTTAAGTTTTTAGTCACAGTTCCTGTTTGCAGGCTGTCTGATGCCTAAAGAACTAATTTATAAATGCACGCCTTAACACAAAGGGGGTCTGATGCAAAAAATTTACAAATTTATTGTGGTACAATATAAATCACACATTAGGGGTTTAAATATACTTGTGATATACATCTGCTAGGTATGGGGCACACACATTTATCTATGACACACAGATATATACAATATTTACAACGTAATAAAGTTACATATAAATCACACTGAATACTGTGAAGGCTTTTGGCTCATTCAAGTACTGGTGGGGGCACAGTATTCTGTTAGTTAATGATAAAGTAAGGCTGGCGATTGTAATCTCAAATGAGTGATGGAGTACCTGAAAGATAGCGCAGGAGGCACCTTTAGTTGTAAGCTCAGTTACTGCTTAAAGTGGACCAACACCCAGGGGCGATCGGCCCGGAAATCTATAAGATTCCCAGACCGATCACCTCCCTCACCGCGGGACATCCGAGATCGGGATGTCCCGCGGTGAGGGACCCCCCCGAAAACCCCCCAAAAACTCACCTCCTCGCCGCCGCGTCCCGCGCGCCCCTCTAGTCGTGCGCGCGCCCGCGCCGGCCGTTTGTGAATGGCCGGCGCGGGCGCGCGCGCTGTGAGAGGGACGTGCGGGAGGCGGCGGCGGACACGCTGGCTTGTCCGTCGCTGTCACCCGGCCACGTGGGAGCGTTGTGAGGTGAGTATTGGGGTGTTTCTGGGGGGTTTTACACAGCGGGGCACCCCTAATTGGGGTGCCCCCTTGAAGTGGACCAAAACCCAGGATAGTCAAAATCCTGGGTGTTGGTCCACTTTAATGCAGAGTCCATAGGAAGTCCATACAGGATTAGTGAATGTGAAGCGAGGCTTAAAGTGGACCAACACCCAGGATTTTTGATCCTGGGTATTGGTCCACTTCCCCGGGGCACCCCGATTTGGGGTGCCCCGCTACCTGAAACCCCCCCAAACACCCCGAAAATCACCTCTCCACGCTCCCACGTGAGTGCGCTGTCCAATGCCCGCTGACGGACAAGTGACGTCCGTCGACGGACAAGGGATCGCGCCCGCCGCTGCCTCCCGCGCGTCACTCTTGACGTGTGTGCGCGCCTGCGCCGGCCATTCAGAGACGGCCGGCGCGGGCGCACGTCTGGAGGAGCGCGAGTGAGGCGGCGGCGGCGGAAGCAGCGTCTGGAGAGGTAAGGTTTTTCGGGGTGTTTGGGGGGGTTACACCCCGCGGGACATCCCGATCTCGGATGTCCCGCGGTGTGTGAGGTGATCGGCCTGGGAATCTTATAGATTCCCCGGCCGATCACCCCTGGGTGTTGGCCCACTTTAATGCAGAGTCCATAGGAAGTCCATACAGGATTAGTGAATGTGAAGCGAGGCTTAATTGCAAGGTGTTGTAGGTCCAGTCTGCCACTCGTTCTGCTGCTGACGCGTGTTTCGGTTTTGTTGTAAACCTTCGTCGGAGCTGGTGCAGGGATGCCAGTGTGTGCGGATGCGGTGCCTGTCAGCTGAGCGCGCGCAAATCCCCCCCGGGCCGGCCCTCGTGACGCAGGCTGTCTGATGCTCCATGAGCCGCCATCTTGAATGTTTAAAGACTCATAACATGCAGTAGGTGCAGGTAGGATGATTTTTAATGTGGGCAATCTGTATGTTCAGGGCGTGGGAAACATATAAGATAGGCTTTTATTCAGGGTGAAGGTCCGGTTTAAGAACGGCTAGCGCCAGGTAGTGCCACGTAGCGTCGGGTGAACGCCGGGCGCTGTATGTGACACCACATTTAAGAAAGCGAATCTGGTGAGCGCCTCTAACTGCGCCATGTAGCGTCACATAGATTACTAGAGGAGGCTCAGTGTATAGCGCCGGCGCTCTAGGTTCAGCAGCGCCATGTATTACCTGTCCCTCAGTGTCGCTCTCTCATACATTTCAATGGGGTTTCATTTGGTTGTGGTTAAATAGCGCGTCGGGCAATTAAAATGTAACATTTTTTGCTCAAATCATTGTGTGACGTCTCCTGGCTGCAAACAATCACTTTTATACATTTTTTAAAATATTTTTATGCAGAATTGTCATTACATGTCTGGCCTTAAAGTGTTACTGTCACAGTGTTACAACAATGTCATTCCATGTGTTTTCGCTTTCTTACTGTTGTTGTATATGTGTTCAAAAACACACTTTGATCACACAGCGCTCTATGCTACAGCGCCCAGCTTTAGAGCGCCGATGCTGTGTGTCTAGTGTTTTGTTAAATATGGTGTGGAGCGCCGAGTGCCGTATCCACTGAGCTGGCGCTACCTCTCACTCGCTGCAGCGTTGTCCTGTTGTTAGATGTAGCGTAGTCTTGGGTGCTTTGACCCTGGGACAACACCTAGTGTTCTCCATTGGCACTGCAGTAAATCAGGGAGAACGCTTCTACAGCGCCCCCTACAGACATCACATTCATCAATGCCAGCCAGGTTACTACAGTTACCGCTACGCTATGTTACAGTGCCCGACACCCGCTTACAGCGTCTACTAGCGCCACTATACAGGCGCTTACATGTCGATACATGGCGCTAGTAATAAATCAAACTCTATGTTTCTTTTTGATTGTCCAGGCTAAAATAACCCCCCCACACTATACTCACCTTTTGTCCCCAGCAGATTATTGCTCCTAGTCCTGTGATGGGGACTTTATTTGATTGACAGTATCGAATCCTGCACTACCCTGCACGATCATCAGGCACATTCGCATTCTTGACATCAGCAGGGAAGTATCTAGGCTTTTTGGTACCCGGGGCAAAGATTCGAAATGGATTCGAAATAAATTCAGGGGCTTGTCAAGGACTGCCAGACCCCCTCCGCTGTAGTCAATAGAGGGGGTAAAGTGCTAAAGCCACTGTGCCTGATGGCCAGAGGGACGGCACTGGACTCTGCTGATCGGGTAAGGCACCCAGCGCCAGACTAGGAGCGATCGGCAAACGATGTTCTTCAATAGGAGACGCAAGCCGGCGCGAGCTCCCACCCATCTTATCTGAATGGCTGGGACGAGAGCGCATGCACAGCCCAAAGATGCAGGGGGTTGCGGCTGCTCTCACTCACCATTGCCAAACATCATAACTGTTTGTTGAATGCCATAGGCAGGGCAAACGGATCTGATTGGACCAGAACCAGTGCGTGGGCCTTTAAACCAGGGAAAGGTAAGCTGTTGTCTGCGAACTGAGGGGGGGGGGGGGGGTTCTTTTAGATTTTTTTAGATCTTTTAGATTTTAGATTTAGATGTGGTTTTTGTTCTGCTTTAAATATTTGGTTATTGTATTTATATAGAAAGAGAAAGAGCTTACAATCTATTAGGATATAAGGGAAGATACAGGAGGAGAAGAGCTTGCAATCTATTAGGGGATAAGGGAGGTGTGGAGATTAGCTCTGGTAGGCGACCGGGTGTCAGCAGTATAGAGGCAGAGGCAAGCAGTTCAAAGTAAAGTCTGTGTTTATTTCACACATAAATCCACAAAAGCATATGTCCAAACAGGTTACATCACCTTTTCAGGAAACAGCAGCATAAATGATTCAATCAGGCAAACAGCTTTTAGTCCTTGAGCAAACGTCCTGTTTACAGTCCAACTAGGCCTCAGGTCCGCATGAAACAGCCTCCACAGGAGATTTCAGCCAGGCTCACAGAGTCTCACTCCCATGTGAGCTCTAGACAAAGGAACCAGCACAGCTGATTCCCCAGGCTATTTAAACAGCCCGCAAAACCCGGACCTGGGTAGTGGGATGGAGTCCCACCCTGCTCTACTCCATCCCAGTAAAGCCGTCCCAGGTTAGCCTTTCGGCTATTCTAAATCATCAGCAGCAAACTGCCACCAGCAGCTGATGCTGGACAAACAAGCTATACGGCTTTACTGCACCAATGCCAGGTACATTGGTGCTACATACCTGCCGTCAATAACGGCCCCTTGCACCTTACCACATACCCCCCCCCTTTGTTCAACCCTGAGGGGGTGGACACATGCCAAACAATGTGTTCTGGACAGGGCATCCGCGTTACCCAACAATCGTCCCGCTCTGTGCTCTACTGTAAACTTGAAGTTTTGTAACGACAAGAACCATCGGGTGACCCTGGCATTCCTGTCCTTAGCCTGGCACATCCACTTGAGGGGAGAGTGGTCCGTAATCAGACGGAACCTTCTCCCCAGCAAGTAGTAGCGAAGAGACTCCAGGGCCCATTTAATGGCCAAACACTCCCTCTCCACTATACTATACCGGGTCTCCGCGGGTGTCAATTTGCGACTCATGTAGACAACGGGGTGCTCCTCCCCGTTGACTTCCTGAGACAGTACAGCACCGAGACCTACCTCGGAGGCATCGGTCTGCACTATGAACTCCCTCTTAAAGTCGGGTGTCACCAACACCGGAGACCCACACAGGGCAGACTTCAAAGCGGAGAACGCTTTTTCGGCCTGTTCATTCCACTTCACCATGACAGACTTGCGTCCCTTTAACAGGTCTGTCAATGGTGCCGCTAGGGTGGCAAAATTGGGAATGAACCGCATATAATATCCCACCAACCCCAGAAATGACTTTACCTGGCGGGTGGTGTTAGGCCGGGGCCAGTTACGGATGGCTTCTAGTTTGTTCACCTGGGGCTTGACCACTCCTCGTCCAATCACATAGCCCAGGTATTTTGTTTCTTCTAGGCCTAAAGCACATTTTTTCGGGTTTGCCGTCAACCCAGCCTTCCTGAGGGAATCCACTACGGCCTGGACTTTGGGTAGGTGACTTTCCCAATCCGTGCTATGGATAATTATATCGTCCAGATATGCCGAAGCATACCGACGATGTGGCCTGAGGACAATATCCATTAACCTTTGGAACGTAGCGGGAGCGCCGTGTAACCCAAAGGGTAACACCTTGTATTGGAACAGTCCCTCTGGTGTAATAAAGGCTGTTTTCTCCTTGGCAGCCTCAGTCAAGGGCACCTGCCAGTACCCTTTTGTGAGGTCCAAAACCGAAAAGTACCTGGCTTGGCCTAGCTTCTCAATGAGTTCATCTACCCGGGGCATAGGGTAGGCATCAAACTTGGAAACTTCATTAAGTTTGCGGAAATCGTTACAGAACCGCAACGTACCATCGGGCTTGGGAATCAAGACTATGGGGCTGGCCCACTCACTCTTTGATTCTTCAATCACGTCTAACCGGAGCATTTGCTGCACTTCCTCCGCGATAGCTTGTCGCCGGGACTCGGGTACCCGGTAAGGCCTCAACCGGACCTTGACCTGAGGTTCCGTGACAACATCATGTTGGATGACCGAAGTGCGCCCAGGGAGTTCTGAAAACACGTCCGTGTTTCTGCTAATAAACTCCCTGGCTTCCTGAGTCTGTTTAGAGGAGAGGTTGTCGCCAGTTTTCACCTCGACTACTACTTCTCTACTAACAGACCGAGGAATGGGAAGCTCCACCCCCACCATACCTGGTCGGGGACTGTCACCCCCAGGGGTCTCCCTGTCTTTCCATAGTTTCAGCAGGTTTACATGGTACACCTGCTCGGGCTTCCTCCGCCCAGGCTGATGTACCTTGTAAGTCACTTCCCCAACTTTTTCAATGACCTCATAGGGACCCTGCCACCTAGCTAGAAATTTACTGTCCACCGTGGGTACCAGAACCACAACTCTGTCACCGGGGTTAAAGTTCCGTACCCTGGCTTGCCGATTATAAACCCTGCTTTGGGCCCGCTGCGCTGCCTCCATGTGTTCTCTGACAAGCGGCAAGACGGTCGCTATCCGTTCCTGTAGCTGAGTCACGTACTCTACCACACTTTTGTGGGGTGTGGGTTGCTGTTCCCAGGCCTCCTTGGCTATATCCAACAGGCCCCGTGGATGTCGACCGTATAAGAGTTCGAAGGGCGAGAACCCCGTAGAGGCCTGGGGCACCTCTCGCACTGCGAACATCAGATAGGGCAGCAGCAAGTCCCAATTCTTCCCATCCTTGGCGACCACCCTTTTTAACATGGTCTTTAAAGTTTGATTAAACCGTTCTACTAGGCCGTCTGTTTGCGGGTGGTAAACGGATGTCCGCAACTGTTTCACCTGCAGCAGTTTACAGAGCTCTTTCATTACTTTCGACATAAACGGGGTACCTTGATCGGTCAGGACCTCTTTAGGCAGACCTACTCTGGAAAACATTTCCATAAGCTCCTTAGCAATGAGCTTGGCAGAGGTGTGACGCAGGGGCACTGCCTCAGGGTACCGCGTGGCATAGTCCAAGATCACCAGAATATGTTGGTGCCCTCTAGCGGATTTTGGCACTGGACCCACTAGATCCATGGCAATCCGCTCAAAGGGTACCTCAATAACTGGGAGAGGAACTAAGGGACCACGGTAATGAGGCTGAGGGCTGGTCATCTGACATGTTGGACAGGACTCACAATATCTCTCCACCTCCTTGTACACACTGGGCCAGTAGAATCGTTGTAAAACGCGGTCCAGTGTTTTCTGCTGGCCTAGGTGTCCACCCAGAACATGTTGGTGGGCCAAATCCAACACCAATTTGCGATATGAATTGGGTACCACCAATTGTTCCACCACCTCTTCACGTACCTTGTTTACTCGGTACAACATTTCCTGGTGAACCACAAAGCGAGGAAACTGTAACTCCGCCCCTGGCTGTTGTGGTTCACCTTCCACCTCAAGAACATTCTCCCAGGCCCGAGACAGGGTCGGGTCCTGGTGTTGAGCGGTACCAAAGTTAGTTGTGGAGACATGGAGATCTGCCAACTCTGGACCTGTTGTCAACTCTTCCACATCTCCAACCATAACATTTAGTGGGGTTGACTCCCCCTCTTCCATTTTAGGGACGGGCACCTCTTCCACGGTGCCTCCTGATTCCGGTTCCCAGGGCACCGGGGTCTCCCCTGAGTAGGGCCAGTCTATTGGGGACACACCCGCCTCGCGGGTTTCCGGAACTGCCAGCTTGGCCCACAGTGACCTGAACCCTGGAAAGTCTCTCCCAATAATCAGTTCATATGGGAGTTTAGCGGCGACAGCGACTTCATGTTTCCAGCTGCCGGAGACGGTGGTGAGAGACACTTGTGCTGTGGCATAGTCTCTCAAGTCCCCATGAATGCACAACACCCCGGTTTTCCGCCCAGTGTACTCATCGGGCAGTACTAAGGCGGGTCTTGCCAGGGTAACCATACTCCCCGAGTCCAAAAGGGCCACAGCCAGGGTGTCTCCCACTTTCACCTGACAGAGGTGACTTTGCCCCACAAGCTCAGGGATACCGGCAGCACACAGCCTCCTGGCATACATGGAAGGGCGGTAACCAAAGTTTACATCCATGGGCTCCCCCTGGTGGGGACAATTGGCTCTGATATGTCCCGGCTCCTTACATCCCCAACACAACACTTGGGCAGGGACTTTGGGGGGTAGGTCCTGAGAGGGTTTAGGGGACACCACTCGCCTGAGCTGGGGCGGGGACCTCCGGGGTTTCCCCGAATCCCTCCTCATGGAGCCGCTTTGCAAGTTCCTGGTGGCCTCATATCGCTCCACTAGGTCCACCATCCCTAGTGCGTTGTCAGGGGATACCTGGCCAACCCAGTGCTGAAGAGGGTGCGGTAAAGCCCTCCAAAACATGTCCGCCAGCAAGCGGTCCAAAATGGCAGTGGGGCTTAACAACTCCGGCTGCAGCCATTTTTGCAGCAGGTGCAGCAGTTTATAATACTGGGGTCGGGCGGGCTCTGCCGACTGGTAGCTCCACTGATGCACCCGCTGAGCCCGAACCCACACATTCACCCCCAGTCTCGCCAGTATCTCACCCTTCAGAGTCGGGTAGTCAGCGGCTTGGTCCTCTGGGAGATCAAACAACACCTGCTGGGGTCCAGACGCCAGAAATGGAGCGATGACATCAGCCCACTGGTCATGCGGCAACTTCTCCCTTGCAGCCACCTTTTCAAACACCGCCAGGTAAGTCTCCACGTCATCTGAAGGGGTCATTTTTGTGAGCGCCGAGCGGACAGCTTTCCGGGCATCAGGAATACTTTTGGGCGCACCTGCAGCTTGCTGCGCCATCATATGTTGCAAAAACAGCTGGTTGGTCTCATGCTGCTGCCTGTTGGCCTCCACGAGCGCTTTCACGACCGCCTCCATTTTGTCTGCAGTCCCAGGTAGCAGCCTGGCAGGTTTAATATAGGACATGCACAACAAAAAACTTTTTCGTCGGTTGCTCCTAGCAACGGCCTCACTGCTATGCCCGCATCCGACACCAAATGTGGAGATTAGCTCTGGTAGGCGACCGGGTGTCAGCAGTATAGAGGCAGAGGCAAGCAGTTCAAAGTAAAGTCTGTGTTTATTTCACACATAAATCCACAAAAGCATATGTCCAAACAGGTTACATCACCTTTTCAGGAAACAGCAGCATAAATGATTCAATCAGGCAAACAGCTTTTAGTCCTTGAGCAAACGTCCTGTTTACAGTCCAACTAGGCCTCAGGTCCGCATGAAACAGCCTCCACAGGAGATTTCAGCCAGGCTCACAGAGTCTCACTCCCATGTGAGCTCTAGACAAAGGAACCAGCACAGCTGATTCCCCAGGCTATTTAAACAGCCCGCAAAACCCGGACCTGGGTAGTGGGATGGAGTCCCACCCTGCTCTACTCCATCCCAGTAAAGCCGTCCCAGGTTAGCCTTTCGGCTATTCTAAATCATCAGCAGCAAACTGCCACCAGCAGCTGATGCTGGACAAACAAGCTATACGGCTTTACTGCACCAATGCCAGGTACATTGGTGCTACATACCTGCCGTCAATAACGGCCCCTTGCACCTTACCACAGAGGATACAGAAGGAGAAGAGCTTACAATCTATTAGGGTATAAGGGAGGATACAGAAGGAGAAGAGCTTACAATCTATTAGGATATAAGGGAGGATACAGAAGGAGAAGAGCTTACAATCTATTAGGATATAAGGGAGGATACAGAAGGAGAAGAGCTTACACACTATTAGGGTATAAGGGAGGATACAGGAGGAGAAGAGCTTACAATCTATTAGGGTATAAGGGAGGATACAGAAGGAGAAGAGCTTACACTCTATTAGGGTATAAGGGAGGATACAGAAGGAGAAGAGCTTACAATCTATTAAAGTATAAGGGAGGATACAGAAGGAGAAGAGCTTACAATCTATTAGGGTATAAGGGAGGATACAGGAGGAGAAGAGCTTACAATCTATTAGGGTATAAGGGAGGATACAGGAGGAGAAGAGCTTACAATCTATTAGGGTATAAGGGAGGATACAGGAGGAGAAGAGCTTACAATCTATTAGGGTATAAGGGAATTTTTATTGGTAAACAAACAAACAAAACTCAGCTAATCAGCATTAATACATAATATAAAGATAACGTATACTTGTATACAATAAACATAACACAGCAGAATACTACATACTATACATTATCTATCGTGTCTATACTTCTAATGATTACTCAGTGCAGATACATCAGGTTACAGGTCAGGGGTTAGGTGCCATCATTATGCAGAGCCCATCATAGATCTGAATCATCAGAGTCGTCCTGCCTGCCAGTCACTTCCATATCAGAGTCTATCGGGTCTATAGCTGCTGGTGACTTTTTCTTAGTCTGGGGGTCCTCCTCTGACCCCGAGTCACATTCTCTGGCTATACGCTTTAACTCTTGCTCCAGCTCCATTGTATCGTGCCCAGAAAGATCTGCACCTGACTCAGACAGTATGTTATATCGGTTTGATGTAACTGTCACTGTTGTATCTGTTCTGCCCTTGGGCTTTTTTCCTGGCTTTTGGACTAAGGACCATGCGCCCTCTGGTCTGCGGGTGGACTTGTCTTTTTTTTTCCCTCTCTTATCACCAGGGGCTTTACTATCTGCAGAGGCTGGAGCAGGGCACTGGGCCATAGCAGGGGAAGGGGCTACAGGGGAAGATGGGCTATCAGCTTGCTGCGGTGCTGGCCGTGGGATGGCGGCCACAGGCTGTGGGGTTACATCTGTCTGATCTCTTATCTCAGTTGTCTCAGACCCTGGCCTTGTTACTATCTGCCCAGACATCAGAGCCTCCTCCTCTGTAACCTCACCTGATGCCTCCAGCTCCTCCGCACCCTGGCTATAGAGGTTATGGAAGGCCTCCGAGCAGTCCTTATGGTAATGACCCATCTGACCACACAAGTTACACCGGACATTTGTACACATGGCGCTGGTGTGACCAATCTCCCCGCACAGGTTACACTTCACTACAGTACACACTCCGGCCACATGACCGGCCTTCCCACACTTAAAGCACAAGCGGGGCTGACCGGCATAGAAACACACCCCCCTCTCACGGCCGATAAAGAAGGAGTTGGGCAAATGTAAAGTAACATTACTGTGCTGCCTGAGCTTCACCAGCACCCTCCAGCCTCCCGTCCAGATCCCATCATCATCAAGACACTTTGTCAGGTCAGACACCATATCACAATGTCTCCTCAGCCACATCACAATATCCTGCGGGGGGACGGACTCATTCCAGAACAAGATGTTAACGCTCACAGTGCCCGGCTTTGATACCGGGATAAGGATAAACTGGTCCCATCCCTCAGCGCCCCTAAACTTTGTTACACTTGCCCAGAACCTGTCCAAGCTGGCCATGAGCTTAAAGCTTATATCGTAGCCCTGCCTGTCCGGGAGGTTTATGACGGCCAATATATCTGCGGGTGTGAACCCCATCTGGTTACACAGGAGCTCCCGGATCACATGTCTCCTGTCTGGCAGATCTTCCTTTGCCCCCTTATTCTTAAATCTTACCACGTTCCTCCTCTTAAATGCATGACCGGTGTAATGTAAGCAAGGGCTAAAAGATGGGGCACCACGGCTCCAGGCATTCTGAGGAGGAGCGTGGCCAGATGCATTGCCAGTATTATCACTGCGGGGTCTGGATTGAGGGGGACCCGCTATCTGTGGTCGGTCACCTGCGGAAGGAAAAACATTATTAGTGCATGCAGACGATTCAGTCCCATTACTATCAGAAACCGCAGGCTGTTCATTGTCCCAAACAGATTGCAATGCATTGGGACTTGCTTGCTTGTTTCCTCGATTGGGGGACAGTTCAGAGGTGTCACTATGTCCCGGATGTGACCCCAGGGTTGTAATTTGGGGGGTCTCTCCAACTTCCATAGTGTCACTGGCTGCATCACATCCATTCTCAGGCTGGGGGAGGGCGCCTTGTGATACACAGAGTCCATTGCTGGAACCTTTCAGGGATTGCTCACTGCTGCCCCCTGGGGGTGGTTGGCTTACTTGGCTGGTATCACGAAAAGGGGCAGAATCTTGCAGCACTGGGGTCCTGTACAGCAGTTCCTGTGAGGATGTCTCCTTCCCTGATGGTGAGGGGGTGGCTGAGCTGGGTTCAGGTATCTGTCTGTGTTTTAGGAGCTTTTGAGACTCCTCAAACCGATCCAGGTTCTTGTATCTCTCTGCCATGGGCCCCATTTGTTTCTCAAGTGTCTCAATGTCACTAACAATTTCAGCAAGCTGTGTGCGTAAAGTCTCTATCAGCACATCATAGGCGGTTGCGCTATTGGGGTTTGCTGCTTTTTGTTTATTTGCATGATCTATTTGTCTTTGCAGTTGTGTCCTGGATGCTCTTAAGCTGTTCATTTTATTGACTAAATCTGGAATCTTGTCTGCAAGCTGCAGCTCTGGTGCGCGCTCTGTCTCTTTAAGACTTGCCTTTCGCCTTGGCTTTTCTGCTGGGTCTTTGAATGTCTCTGCTGCCTCAGTCCTGGGAGACTTGTGGCCATTTGCCCCCAACTCAGCATTTGCATTGTCTGATAACTTGCCAGATTTATGTCCAGTGGCAGATTTAGCAGATTTCCCCCCAGTTATGGGGTCACCGGTGGCCGGCTGGGTCTTGGATCTCAGGGCCCGGGACTCTCGGCTCACACACACATTCTGCTGCAGGTTTTCCTGCATTGTCAGTCTTTCCAAAGATGTCCTCCTCAGCTTGTGCTGCTTCCCACTGCCGGCCTGAGCTGGCTGCTGAGTGTCCATCACAACAGGTTGTTGGATCTCCCTGCCTGGATCAGCACAGTCACTTTGCTGGGGCTGCCGCCCTCCCTCCATTACATGCTGCACACAGACACTGCTACACGGCCCATCATTATTATCCACCACTTCCATTCCAGCTTCACTTACTTTACTGTAACTTTCTTCCATAAAGACTCTTCCACCTTCATTGTAATCCACCGCGGTCAGCCGCTCAGCAGCATATTCAGTAGCCAGAGGGTCTCTAACATGGACTCCAGATTCAGACCCAGAAGCCTGGAGCTCACCTGGGGAGCGACCCCACCCAAGGCAGCCAGGCCCTGGGCTAGAGCCAGACATTCACAGCACCTGCAGAGCTCACTCACACACCTCCTCCCACCTTAACGATCTATTAGGGTATAAGGGAGGATACAGAAGGAGAAGAGCTTACACTCTATTAGGGTATAAGGGAGGATACAGAAGGAGAAGAGCTTACAATCTATTAGGATATAAGGGAGGATACAGAAGGAGAAGAGCTTACACACTATTAGGGTATAAGGGAGGATACAGGAGGAGAAGAGCTTACAATCTATTAGGGTATAAGGGAGGATACAGAAGGAGAAGAGCTTACACTATATTAGGGTATAAGGGAGGATACAGAAGGAGAAGAGCTTACAATCTATTAAAGTATAAGGGAGGATACAGAAGGAGAAGAGCTTACAATCTATTAGGGTATAAGGGAGGATACAGGAGGAGAAGAGCTTACAATCTATTAGGGTATAAGGGAGGATACAGGAGGAGAAGAGCTTACAATCTATTAGGGTATAAGGGAGGATACAGAAGGAGAAGAGCTTACACTCTATTAGGGTATAAGGGAGGATACAGAAGGAGAAGAGCTTACAATCTATTAGGGTATAAGGGAGGATACAGAAGGAGAAGAGCTTACAATCTATTAGGGTATAAGGGAGGATACAGAAGGAGAAGAGCTTACAATCTATTATGGTATAAGGGAGGATACAGAAGGAGAAGAGCTTACAATCTATTAGGGTATAAGGGAGGATACAGAAGGAGAAGAGCTTACAATCTATTAGGGTATAAGGGAGGATACAGGAGGAGAAGAGCTTACAATCTATTAGGGTATAAGGGAGGATACAGAAGGAGAAGAGCTTACAATCTATTAGTGTATAAGGGAGGATACAGAAGGAGAAGAGCTTACAATCTATTAGGGTATAAGGGAGGATACAGAAGGAGAAGAGCTTACACTCTATTAGGGTATAAGGGAGGATACAGAAGGAGAAGAGCTTACAATCTATTAGGGTATAAGGGAGAATACAGAAGGAGAAGAGCTTACAATCTATTAGGGTATAAGGGAGGATACAGAAGGAGAAGAGCTTACAATCTATTAGGGTATAAGGGAGGATACAGGAGGAGAAGAGCTTACAATCTATTAGGGTATAAGAAAGGATGCAGGAGGAGAAGAGCTTACAATCTATTAGGGTATAAGGGAATTTTTATTGGTAAATAAACAAACAAAACTCAGCTAATCAGCATTAATACATACTATAAAGATAACGTATACTTGTATACAATAAACATAACACAGCAGAATACTACATACTATACATTATCTATCGTGTCTATACTCTTAATGATTACTCAGTGCAGATACATCAGGTTACAGATCAGGGGTTAGGTGCCATCATTATGTAGAGCAGTAACACATTAAACACCATCATAGATCTGAATCATCAGAGTCGTCCTGCCTGCCGGTCACTTCCATATCAGAGTCTATAGGGTCTATAGCTGCTGGTGACTTTTTCTTAGTCGGTGGGTCCTCCTCTGACCCCGAGTCACATTCTCTGGCTATACGCTTTAACTCTTGCTCCAGCTCCATTGTATCGTGCCCAGAAAGATCTGCACCTGACTCAGACAGTATGTTATATCGGTTTGATGTAACTGTCACTGTTGTATCTGTTCTGCCCTTGGGCTTTTTTCCTGGCTTTTGGACTAAGGACCATGCGCCCTCTGGTCTGCGGGTGGACTTGTCTTTTTTTTTCCCTCTCTTATCACCAGGGGCTTTACTATCTGCAGAGGCTGGAGCAGGGCACTGGGCCATAGCAGGGGAAGGGGCTACAGGGGAAGATGGGCTATCAGCTTGCTGCGGTGCTGGCCGTGGGATGGCGGCCACAGGCTGTGGGGTTACATCTGTCTGATCTCTTATCTCAGTTGTCTCAGACCCTGGCCTTGTTACTATCTGCCCAGACATCAGAGCCTCCTCCTCTGTAACCTCACCTGATGCCTCCAGCTCCTCCGCACCCTGGCTATAGAGGTTATGGAAGGCCTCCGAGCAGTCCTTATGGTAATGACCCATCTGACCACACAAGTTACACCGGACATTTGTACACATGGCGCTGGTGTGACCAATCTCCCCGCACAGGTTACACTTCACTACAGTACACACTCCGGCCACATGACCGGCCTTCCCACACTTAAAGCACAAGCGGGGCTGACCGGCATAGAAACACACCCCCCTCTCACGGCCGATAAAGAAGGAGTTGGGCAAATGTAAAGTAACATTACTGTGCTGCCTGAGCTTCACCAGCACCCTCCAGCCTCCCGTCCAGATCCCATCATCATCAAGACACTTTGTCAGGTCAGACACCATATCACAATGTCTCCTCAGCCACATCACAATATCCTGCGGGGGGACGGACTCATTCCAGAACAAGATGTTAACGCTCACAGTGCCCGGCTTTGATACCGGGATAAGGATAAACTGGTCCCATCCCTCAGCGCCCCTAAACTTTGTTACACTTGCCCAGAACCTGTCCAAGCTGGCCATGAGCTTAAAGCTTATATCGTAGCCCTGCCTGTCCGGGAGGTTTATGACGGCCAATATATCTGCGGGTGTGAACCCCATCTGGTTACACAGGAGCTCCCGGATCACATGTCTCCTGTCTGGCAGATCTTCCTTTGCCCCCTTATTCTTAAATCTTACCACGTTCCTCCTCTTAAATGCATGACCGGTGTAATGTAAGCAAGGGCTAAAAGATGGGGCACCACGGCTCCAGGCATTCTGAGGAGGAGCGTGGCCAGATGCATTGCCAGTATTATCACTGCGGGGTCTGGATTGAGGGGGACCCGCTATCTGTGGTCGGTCACCTGCGGAAGGAAAAACATTATTAGTGCATGCAGACGATTCAGTCCCATTACTATCAGAAACCGCAGGCTGTTCATTGTCCCAAACAGATTGCAATGCATTGGGACTTGCTTGCTTGTTTCCTCGATTGGGGGACAGTTCAGAGGTGTCACTATGTCCCGGATGTGACCCCAGGGTTGTAATTTGGGGGGTCTCTCCAACTTCCATAGTGTCACTGGCTGCATCACATCCATTCTCAGGCTGGGGGAGGGCGCCTTGTGATACACAGAGTCCATTGCTGGAACCTTTCAGGGATTGCTCACTGCTGCCCCCTGGGGGTGGTTGGCTTACTTGGCTGGTATCACGAAAAGGGGCAGAATCTTGCAGCACTGGGGTCCTGTACAGCAGTTCCTGTGAGGATGTCTCCTTCCCTGATGGTGAGGGGGTGGCTGAGCTGGGTTCAGGTATCTGTCTGTGTTTTAGGAGCTTTTGAGACTCCTCAAACCGATCCAGGTTCTTGTATCTCTCTGCCATGGGCCCCATTTGTTTCTCAAGTGTCTCAATGTCACTAACAATTTCAGCAAGCTGTGTGCGTAAAGTCTCTATCAGCACATCATAGGCGGTTGCGCTATTGGGGTTTGCTGCTTTTTGTTTATTTGCATGATCTATTTGTCTTTGCAGTTGTGTCCTGGATGCTCTTAAGCTGTTCATTTTATTGACTAAATCTGGAATCTTGTCTGCAAGCTGCAGCTCTGGTGCGCGCTCTGTCTCTTTAAGACTTGCCTTTCGCCTTGGCTTTTCTGCTGGGTCTTTGAATGTCTCTGCTGCCTCAGTCCTGGGAGACTTGTGGCCATTTGCCCCCAACTCAGCATTTGCATTGTCTGATAACTTGCCAGATTTATGTCCAGTGGCAGATTTAGCAGATTTCCCCCCAGTTATGGGGTCACCGGTGGCCGGCTGGGTCTTGGATCTCAGGGCCCGGGACTCTCGGCTCACACACACATTCTGCTGCAGGTTTTCCTGCATTGTCAGTCTTTCCAAAGATGTCCTCCTCAGCTTGTGCTGCTTCCCACTGCCGGCCTGAGCTGGCTGCTGAGTGTCCATCACAACAGGTTGTTGGATCTCCCTGCCTGGATCAGCACAGTCACTTTGCTGGGGCTGCCGCCCTCCCTCCATTACATGCTGCACACAGACACTGCTACACGGCCCATCATTATTATCCACCACTTCCATTCCAGCTTCACTTACTTTACTGTAACTTTCTTCCATAAAGACTCTTCCACCTTCATTGTAATCCACCGCGGTCAGCCGCTCAGCAGCATATTCAGTAGCCAGAGGGTCTCTAACATGGACTCCAGATTCAGACCCAGAAGCCTGGAGCTCACCTGGGGAGCGACCCCACCCAAGGCAGCCAGGCCCTGGGCTAGAGCCAGACATTCACAGCACCTGCAGAGCTCACTCACACACCTCCTCCCACCTTAACGATCTATTAGGGTATAAGGGAGGATACAGAAGGAGAAGAGCTTACACTCTATTAGGGTATAAGGGAGGATACAGAAGGAGAAGAGCTTACAATCTATTAGGATATAAGGGAGGATACAGAAGGAGAAGAGCTTACACACTATTAGGGTATAAGGGAGGATACAGGAGGAGAAGAGCTTACAATCTATTAGGGTATAAGGGAGGATACAGAAGGAGAAGAGCTTACACTATATTAGGGTATAAGGGAGGATACAGAAGGAGAAGAGCTTACAATCTATTAAAGTATAAGGGAGGATACAGAAGGAGAAGAGCTTACAATCTATTAGGGTATAAGGGAGGATACAGGAGGAGAAGAGCTTACAATCTATTAGGGTATAAGGGAGGATACAGGAGGAGAAGAGCTTACAATCTATTAGGGTATAAGGGAGGATACAGAAGGAGAAGAGCTTACACTCTATTAGGGTATAAGGGAGGATACAGAAGGAGAAGAGCTTACAATCTATTAGGGTATAAGGGAATTTTTATTAGTAAACAAACAAACAAAACTCAGCTGATCAGCATTAATACAGAATACAAAGAAAAAACATAATTGTATACAAAATAAACATAACACAGCAGAACTACTGCTACTATTACACACTATTCATTATCCATCATGTCAATACTGTTAATGATTAGTCAGTAAGGACCCATCAGGCTACAGGTCGGGGGGGGGGGGGTAGGTACCGGGTTATCACAGGGACACATCATGCCATAACCTCCTGTTTTCTCGGCCTCGGATCCAGCGTAACTCAGAGATGATCAGGTCTGCGGCCTCCTTGTGCTGGAAAGGCTCGCGGTACATGGAGGTGCGGGTTCGGGTGTGCCAATGGTAATACTTTATGGTGGTTATAATGAGGTACAGGGTCTCTGGGTGGATTTCTGGACACAGTGGGGACACTCCGTAGACTCTTTCTAGGTAGGTCAGATCTTTTAACCTCCTAATCTTTAACCTACTGGCCACCTCCTCCCAGATTCTGCAAGCCCCCCAGCACTGAACCAGAAAGTGCTCCATTGTCTCCTCCACGCCACAACCTAAAGGGCAGCTCCGCTCAGGCTGGCACAACCACTTCATGTTCCCGCGAACATATAACTTCCTGTGAAAGGAAAGCCAGGCAGTGTCATAGAATTTAGGGGGTAACCTGGCCCCATTCAGGAACCTCAGGCCGTCCTGAAGGGTTGAGCAGCTGCAGTCCGTGATCTCGAGTGGTGAACAAAAGAAAGTCTCACATACTCTATTGTATACCTGCTTTCTGGAGTTGCCCTCTAAGTAGGACTTCCCAATTTTCCACGTTCTTAAAGACCTCAAACCCCCCTCCAGGTATGTAGGAAGGTGAGTCTGGGTCCACCTCCCCCGCTTAAGACTTCCATCCCGCATCCAGGACTCAGCAAAGGGCATAATCCAATTTATTATGCTTTTAACCCACAGGGAACTGCTACTAGGGCTCAGGCTTCCAAAATTGGTCTTTAAAAAGAGAGAGTCATACAGGACTTTAGGGTTCAGCATTTCCAGCCCCCCTTCTTTCTTTTTTAGATATGTCACCCCCCTCTTTACTGGGTTCAGTCTATTACCCCAAAGAATGCGGAAGAACAGACTGTAGAGCCTGGCTGATAGGGATTCTGGCAATGGGAAGATGACTGCAACATACAGGAAGATGGGAACTAGGTAAGTCTTTATCAGCTTGACTCTTGCTAGATAGGAGATCTTAGGGTTTCTCCACTGCTGGACTCTGGAACTTGCAATCTCTAGCTTCTCTTCCCAGTTTAGTTTGGCATTGTCCCCTCTCCCAAACTTGATACCTAGGATCTTGATTTCAGTCTCTGCCTTTGCAAACTGAGGGAGGTCAAATGTTGGGTCACCCTGCAGTGTCCAGAATGCCTTGCTTTTCTCGAGGTTTACTAGAGACCCTGAAGCCTCCGAGTAGCATGAGATGACCTGGGACAACCTCTGTGTCTCACCTGGGTCAGACAACACCACTGTCACATCATCTGCGTAGGCCAGAACGGTAAATGGTTCAGCACGGGGCACTGGCACTCCCTGAAAGTCACACTCCTGCAGAGATCTCAAAAAGGGGTCAATGGCGAAAACATATAACAGGGGACTCAAGGGACAGCCCTGCCTCACCCCTGCTTCAACACTAAAGGTGTCTCCTTTCCACCCATTTATTAAAGGAAAGGCCTCTGCCCCACGGTATAAGGTTTTTAACCACTCCACGAATGATGCAGGAATACCGTATCGAAGTAAAGTCATCCACAGGTATTGGTGATCAACCCGGTCAAAAGCCTTGGCTTGGTCAAGGCTAACCACATATTTGCTATGGCCAAAAGCTCTGCACCTCTCTAGCATTTCTCTAAGCGATATCACTGCCCCAGTGATGTTCCGGCCTTTCACAGTCCCATACTGGCAAGTTGACAACAGGGCAGGAGACAAGCAGTTGAGTCTGGAGAATAGGATTTTTGCCAGGATCTTCCTGTCCACATTAAGGAGGGCAATGGGCCTCCAGTTCTTTATATCATTGGCTTCTTTCCCCTTAAAAAGCAGGATCAAGGATGATTCTCTCATCGACTTCGGCATCATATGACTGTTAAAACAACTACTATATACATCAGCCAAGATGGGAGCCAGGAGATCTTTAAATTTCTTATAGAATTCCGCTGGTAAGCCATCGGGCCCAGGGGTCTTCTTTAAGTGCAAGCTACTTATGGCTTCTTTCACCTCCTCCATCGTTATATCTGCTGTTAAAAGGGAAAAGTCCACATCTCTGGTGTCTGGTTTTGGAGAGGATTCCAAAAAATGCAACATTTTTTCTTGATCTAGCGCCTTTTTCTGGAAAAGATCTTCATAAAAGGTCTTAACAACTCCCAAAATACCTGCCTGGGACTCTTGCATGTTACCCTGGGTATCACGAAGGGCCATTACCAACTTTTTGGCCACTTTGTCCCTGCAGCTTTCGAAAGGGTCGGGTGTCCCTTGGGGTCCATAATCCCGCTCCACTATTAGGGACTTATAACGATTATACTGGTGTTGCTGTAATTGGGACTTCAGATCATCTATTTTTCCCCTTGCCTCCAGCCCTTGTGAATAAAGTGACTCTAGTTGTTTCCTCAACTTCATATACTGGCAGTAGCTGCTCTGTCCCCTCTTAGCTGATAGTTTCCTCAGCAGTGTGGCAATGTCCTTCTTGATGTCCTCCCACCACTCAGCGCTGCTTTCATAAAAATCTATTCTGTCCATCTGCTGTTCTATCAGGACCTCCACCCGCTCTTGGACTTCTTGTTCCTCTAGGAGCCTTGTATTGAGCCTCCACAGTCCTTTGCCGACGTCTGGGCGCTTACTATCCCCTATACAGAAGCACAAGGCCACGTGGTCAGAGTAAGGGACCAACTTTTCGCTTAAGGAATGAACAGATTTCGCCGGGCTCACAAGTGCCAAGTCTATTCGGCTCCTTCTTCCTGCGCATGAGTAAGTAAAGCCAGGTTTCCGGCCATTTTGGGCAAAGACATCACAAAGTCCGGCCTGCAGGATAATGCTGTTCAGTGTTCTTGCATCAGTGCTCACTCCTCTGCCAGATAAACGATCACTTGATGACCTGGCTACATTAAAATCACCTGCAAATATCACTGGCACAGAGGTGAACAGATATGGCTTAATTTCCTTAAATAAGCTGATCCTTCTGGTCACTGTCTGTGGCCCATAGATATTGATGAGCCTGAGCCTTCTACCCTGGATTGTGACCTCCAGAATTAGACACCTGCCCATCAAGACCTCAGTCAGTCTATGAATAATCACGTTTTGGGTCTTAAAGAGTATTGCAACGCCTGCAAAAGGCTCCACAGCCAGTGACCAAAAGGATGGGCCCATCTGCCATTCCCGCTGTGCCTCCTGGATCTGCTGGATGGAGGACAAGTGATGTTCCTGCAGGAAGACGACGTCTGCATCTAGATACTTCAGGTGTTCATACACAGCATGCCGGGTTTTCTTATTCTTTATACTGTTCACATTGCTGGTGACTATACTTAAAGAGAAGCCTGCCATTATTATGCAGAGCAGCAGCACCTTAAACCCCATCATCATAGATCAGAATCAGAGTCGCCCTGCCTGCCAGTCACTTCCATATCAGAGTCTATCGGGTCTATAGCTGCTGATGACTTTTTCTTAGTCGGTGGGTCCTCCTCTGACCCCGAGTCACATTCTCTGGCTATACGCTTTAACTCTTGCTCCAGCTCCATAGTATCGTGCCCAGAAATATCTGCACCTGACTCAGAAAGTACGTTATATCTGTTTGATGTAACTGTCACTGCTGTATCCGTTCTTCCTTTGGACTTTTTCCCTGGCTTTTGGACTAAGGACCATGTGTCCTCCGGTCTGCGGGAGGACTTGTCTTTTTTCTTCTTTCTCTTATCACCCGGGACTTTGCTATCTCCAGAAGAGGCCGGAGCAGAGCAATGGGCCATAGCAGGGGAAGGGGCTACAGGGGAAGATGGGCTATCAGCTTGCCCCGGTGCTGGCCGTGGGATGGTGGCCACAGGCTGTGGGGTTACATCTGTCTGATCTCTTATCTCAGTTGTCTCAGACCCTGGCCTTGTTACTATCTGCCCAGACATCAGAGCCTCCTCCTCTGTAACCTCACCTGTTGCCACCAACTCCTCTGCAGTCTGGCTATAGAGGTTATGGAAGGCCTCCGAGCAGTCCTTATGGTAGTGACCCATCTGACCACACAAGTTACACCGGACATTTGTACACATGGCGCTGGTGTGACCAATCTCCCCGCACAGGTTGCACTTCACTACAGTACACACTCCGGCCACATGACCGGCCTTCCCACACTTAAAGCACAAGCGTGGCTGACCGGCATAGAAGCACACACCCCTCTCACGGCCAATAAAGAAGGAGTTGGGCAAATGTAAAGTAACATTACTGTGCTGCCTGAGCTTCACCAGCACCCTCCAGCCTCCCGTCCAGATCCCATCATCATCAAGACACTTTGTCAGGTCAGACACCATATCACAATGTCTCCTCAGCCATATCACAATATCCTGCGGGGGGACGGACTCATTCCAGAACAAGATGTTAACGCTCACAGTACCCGGCTTTGATACCGGGATAAGGATAAACTGGTCCCATCCCTCAGCGCCCCTAAACTTTGTCACACTTGCCCAGAACCTGTCCAAGCTGGACATGAGCTTGAAGCTTATATCGTAGCCCTGCCTGTCCGGGAGGTTTATGACGGCCAATATATCTGCGGGTGTGAACCCCATCTGGTTACACAGGAGCTCCCGGATCACATGTCTCCTGTCTGGCAGATCTTCCTTTGCCCCCTTATTCTTAAATCTTACCACGTTCCTCCTCTTAAATGCCTGACCGGTGTAATGTAAGCCGGGGCTAAAAGATGGGGCACCGCGGCTCCAGGCATTCTGAGGAGGAGCGTGGCCAGATGCATTGCCAGTAATATCACTGCGGGGTCTTGATTGAGGGGGACCCGCTACCTGTGGTCGGTCACCTGTGGGAGGAAAAACATTATTAGTGCATGCAGTCGATTCAGTCCCATTACTATCAGGAACCGCAGGCTGTTCATTGTCCCAAACAGATTGCAATGCAGTGGGACTTGCTTGCTTGTTTCCTCGATTGGGGGACAGTTCTGAGGTGTCACTATGTCCCGGATGTGACCCCAGGGTTGCAATTTGGGGGGTCTCTCCAACTTCCATAGTGTCACTGGCTGCATCACTTCCATTCTCAGGCTGGGGGAGGGCGCCTTGTGATACACAGAGTCCATTGCTGGAGCCATACAGGGATTGCTCACTGCTGCCCCCTGGGGGTGGTTGGCTTACTTGGCTGGTATCATGAAAAGGGGCAGAATCTTGCAGCACTGGGGTCCTGTACAGCAGCTCCTGTGAGGATGTCTCCTGCTCTGATGGTGAGGGGGTGGCTGAGCTGGGTTCAGGTATCTGTCTGTGTTTTAGGAGCTTTTGAGACTCCTCAAACCGATCCAGGTTCTTGTATCTCTCTGCCATGGGCCCCATTTGTTTCTCAAGTGTCACAATGTCACTAACAATTTCAGCAAGCTGTGTGCGTAAAGTCTCTATCAGCACATCATAGGCGGTTGCGCTATGGGGGTTTACTGCTTTTAGTTTATTTGCTTCATCTATTTGTCTTTGCAATTGTGTCCTGGTTGCTCTTAAGCTGTTCATTTTAATGACTAAATCTGGAATCTTGTCTGCAAGCTGCAGTTCTGGTGCGCGCTCTGTCTCTTTAAGACTTGCCTTGCGCCTTGGCTTTTCTGCTGGGTCTTTGAATGTCTCTGCTGCCTCAGTCCTGGGAGACTTGTGGCCATTTGCCCCCAGCTCAGCATTTGCATTGTCTGATAACTTGCCAGATTTATGTCCAGTGGCAGATTTAGCAGATTTCCCCCCAGTTATGGGGTCACCGGTGGCCGGCTGGGTCTTGGATCGCAGGACCCGGGACTCTCGGCTCACACACACATTCTGCTGCAGGTTTTCCTGCATTGTCAGTCTTTCCAAAGATGTCCTCCTCAGCTTGTGCTGCTTCCCACTGCCGGCCTGAGCTGGCTGCTGAGTGTCCATCACAACAGGTTGTTGGATCTCCCTGCCTGGATCAGCACAGTCACTTTGCTGGGGCTGCCGCCCTCCCTCCATTACATGCTGCACACAGACACTGCTACACGGCCCATCATTATTATCCACCACTTCCATTCCAGCTTCACTTACTTTACTGTAACTTTCTTCCATAAAGACTCTTCCACCTTCATTGTAATCCACCGCGGTCAGCCGGTCAGCAGCATATTCAGCAGCCAGAGGGTCTCTAACATGGACTCCAGATTCAGACCCAGAAGCCTGGAGCTCACCTGGGGAGCGACCCCACCCAAGGCAGGCAGGCCCTGGGCTAGAGCCAGACATTCACAGCACCTGCAGAGCTCACTCACACACCTCCTCCCACCTTAACGATCTATTAGGGTATAAGGGAGGATACAGAAGGAGAAGAGCTTACACTCTATTAGGGTATAAGGGAGGATACAGAAGGAGAAGAGCTTACAATCTATTAGGATATAAGGGAGGATACAGAAGGAGAAGAGCTTACACACTATTAGGGTATAAGGGAGGATACAGGAGGAGAAGAGCTTACAATCTATTAGGGTATAAGGGAGGATACAGAAGGAGAAGAGCTTACACTATATTAGGGTATAAGGGAGGATACAGAAGGAGAAGAGCTTACAATCTATTAAAGTATAAGGGAGGATACAGAAGGAGAAGAGCTTACAATCTATTAGGGTATAAGGGAGGATACAGGAGGAGAAGAGCTTACAATCTATTAGGGTATAAGGGAGGATACAGGAGGAGAAGAGCTTACAATCTATTAGGGTATAAGGGAGGATACAGAAGGAGAAGAGCTTACACTCTATTAGGGTATAAGGGAGGATACAGAAGGAGAAGAGCTTACAATCTATTAGGGTATAAGGGAGGATACAGAAGGAGAAGAGCTTACAATCTATTAGGGTATAAGGGAGGATACAGAAGGAGAAGAGCTTACAATCTATTATGGTATAAGGGAGGATACAGAAGGAGAAGAGCTTACAATCTATTAGGGTATAAGGGAGGATACAGAAGGAGAAGAGCTTACAATCTATTAGGGTATAAGGGAGGATACAGGAGGAGAAGAGCTTACAATCTATTAGGGTATAAGGGAGGATACAGAAGGAGAAGAGCTTACAATCTATTAGTGTATAAGGGAGGATACAGAAGGAGAAGAGCTTACAATCTATTAGGGTATAAGGGAGGATACAGAAGGAGAAGAGCTTACACTCTATTAGGGTATAAGGGAGGATACAGAAGGAGAAGAGCTTACAATCTATTAGGGTATAAGGGAGAATACAGAAGGAGAAGAGCTTACAATCTATTAGGGTATAAGGGAGGATACAGAAGGAGAAGAGCTTACAATCTATTAGGGTATAAGGGAGGATACAGGAGGAGAAGAGCTTACAATCTATTAGGGTATAAGAAAGGATGCAGGAGGAGAAGAGCTTACAATCTATTAGGGTATAAGGGAATTTTTATTGGTAAATAAACAAACAAAACTCAGCTAATCAGCATTAATACATACTATAAAGATAACGTATACTTGTATACAATAAACATAACACAGCAGAATACTACATACTATACATTATCTATCGTGTCTATACTCTTAATGATTACTCAGTGCAGATACATCAGGTTACAGATCAGGGGTTAGGTGCCATCATTATGTAGAGCAGTAACACATTAAACACCATCATAGATCTGAATCATCAGAGTCGTCCTGCCTGCCGGTCACTTCCATATCAGAGTCTATAGGGTCTATAGCTGCTGGTGACTTTTTCTTAGTCGGTGGGTCCTCCTCTGACCCCGAGTCACATTCTCTGGCTATACGCTTTAACTCTTGCTCCAGCTCCATAGTATTGTGCCCAGAAATATCTGCACCTGACTCAGACAGTATGTTATATCGGTTGGATGTAACTGTCACTGTTGCATCTGTTCTGCCCTTGGGCTTTTTCCCTGGCTTTTGGACTAAGGACCATGCGCCCTCCGGTCTGCGGGTGGACTTGTATTTTTTTTCCCTCTCTTATCACCAGGGACTTTATTATCTGCAGAAGAGGCTGGAGCAGGGCAATGGGCCATAGCAGGGGAAGAGGCTACAGGGGAAGATGGGCTATCAGCTTGCTCCGGTGCTGGCCGTGGGATGGCGGCCACAGGCTGTGGGGTTACATCTGTCTGATCTCTTATCTCAGTTGTCTCAGACCCTGGCCTTGTTACTATCTGCCCAGACATCAGAGCCTCCTCCTCTGTAACCTCACCTGATGCCTCCAGCTACTCCGCAGCCTGGCTATAGAGGTTATGGAAGGCCTCTGAGCAGTCCTTATGGTAATGACCCATCTGGCCACACAAGTTACACCGGACATTTGTACACATGGAGCTGGTGTGACCAATCTCCCCGCACAGGTTACACTTCACTACAGTACACACTCCGGCCACATGACCTCCTTCTCACACTTAAAGCACAAGCGGGGCTGACCGGCATAGAAGCACACCCCCCTCTTACGGCCAATAAAGTAGGAGTTGGGCAAATGTAAAGTAACATTATTGTGCTGCCTGAGCTTCACCAGCACCCTCCAGCCTCCCGTCCAGATCCCATCATCATCAAGACACTTTGTCAGGTCAGACACCATATCACAATGTCTCCTCAGCCACATCACAATATCCTGCGGGGGGACGGACTCATTCCAGAACAAGATATTAACGCTAACAGTACCCGGCTTTGATACCGGGATAAGGATAAACTGGTCCCATCCCTCAGCGCCCCTAAATTTTGTCACACTTGCCCAGAACCTATCCAAGCTGGCCATGAGCTTGAAGCTTATATCGTATCCCTGCCTGTCCGGGAGGTTTATGACGGCCAATATATCTGCGGTTGTGAACCCCATCTGGTTACACAGGAGCTCCCGGATCACATGTCTCCTGTCTGGCAGATCTTCCTTTGCTCCCTTATTCTTAAATCTTACCACGTTCCTCCTCTTAAATGGCTGACCGGTGTAATGTAAGCCGGGGCTAAAAGATGGGGCACCGCTACTCCAGGCATTCTGAGGAGGAGCGTGGCCAGATGCATTGCCAGTATTATCACTGCGGGGTCTGGATTGGAGGGGACCCGCTACCTGTGGCTAAACACCTATGGGAGGAAAAACATTATTAGTACATGCAGACGATTCAGTTCCTATCGGGTACCGCAGGCTGTTCATTGTCCTGAACAGATTGTAATGCATTGCGACTTGCTTGCTTGTTTCCTCGATCGATGTCCAACAATGTGGGGGACAGTTTAGAGGTGTCACTATGTCACGGCTGTGACCCCGGGATTGCAATTTGCGGGGTCTCACCAACTTCCATAGTGTCATTGGCTGCATCACATCCATTCTCAGGCTGTCCATTGCTGGAGCCATTCAGGGATTGCTCACTGCTGCCCCCTGGGGGTGGTTGGCTTACTTGGCAGGCATCAGGAAAAGAAGGGGCAGAATCTTGCAGCACTGGGGTCCTGTACAGCAGCTCCTGTGAGGATGTCTCTGGCTCTGATGGTGAGGAGGTGGCTGAGCTGGGTTCAGGTATCTGTCTGTGTTTTAGGAGCTTCTGAGACTCCTCAAATCGATCCAGGTTCTTGTATCTCTCTGCCATGGGCCCCATTTGTTTCTCAAGTGTCTCAATGTCTCTATTAATTGCAGCAAGCTGTGTGCGGAAATTCTGTAACAGCTCATCACAAGCGGCTGCGTTCTGGGGGAATGCTGCCTTCATTTTATTTACTTCATCTATTTGTCTTTGCTGCTCTGTCCTGGTTGCTCTTAAGCTGTTCATGTTGTTGACTAAATCTGGAATTTTGTCTGCAAGGTGCAGTTCTGGTGCGCGCTCTATCTCTTTAAGACTTGCCTTGCGCCTTGGCTTTTCTGCTGGGTCTTTGAATGTCTCTGCTGCCTCAGTCCTGGGAGACTTGTGGCCATTTGCCCCCAGCTCAGCATTTGCATTGTCTGATAACTTTCCAGATTTATGTCCAGTGGCAGATTTAGCAGATTTCCCCCCAGTTATGGGGTCACCGGTGGCCGGCTGGGTCTTGGATCGCAGGGCCCGGGACTCTCGGCTCACACACATATTCTGCTGCAGGTTTTCCTACATTGTCAGTCTTTCCAAAGACGTCCTCCTCAGCTTGTGCTGCTTCCCACTGCCGGCCTGAGCTGGCTGCTGAGTGTCCATCACAACAGGTTGTTGGATCTCCCTGCCTGGATCAGCACAGTCACTTTGCTGGGGCTGCCGCCCTCCCTCCATTACATGCTGCACACAGACACTGCTACACGGCCCATCATTATTATCCACCACTTCCATTCCAGCTTCACTTACTTTACTGTAACTTTCTTCCATAAAGACTCTTCCACCTTCATTGTAATCCACCGCGGTCAGCCGCTCAGCAGCATATTCAGTAGCCAGAGGGTCTCTAACATGGACTCCAGATTCAGACCCAGAAGCCTGGAGCTCACCTGGGGAGCGACCCCACCCAAGGCAGCCAGGCCCTGGGCTAGAGCCAGACATTCAGAGCACCTGCAGAGCTCACTCACACACCTCCTCCCACCTTAACGATCTATTAGGGTATAAGGGAGGATACAGGAGGAGAAGAGCTTACAATCTATTAGGGTATAAGGGAGGATCCAGAAGTGGAAGAGCTTACACTCTTTTAGGGTATAAGGTATAAGGGAGGATTCAGAAGGAGAAGAGCTTACAATCTATTACGGTATATGGGAGGATACAGAAGGAGAAGAGCTTACAATCTATTAGGGTATAAGGGAGGATACAAGAGGAGAAGAGCTTACACTCTATTAGGGTATAAGGGAGGATACAAGAGGAGAAGAGCTTACACTCTATTAGGGTATAAGGGATGATACAGAAGGAGAAGAGCTTACACTCTATTATATTATTTGATTGAATAGCAAATTGATTGAACTTGTGTTAGATCAGACACCTAATTAACTCCACCTGTGAATTTCTTTGCAGTGCATTAGGCCATGTCAGATGTCATAATATATTATTGTTTATTTATATAGCGCCATCAGAGGCCGTGGTGCTGTAAAAGGTAGAAAATTATTTTTCTTAGCGCCTCCATCATGTTCCCGCCAGGAACGTTTTGGAGAAACCGCAGACACGCTGAGCCGGGGACGCGGCAATCCCGGTGTTTGGTTTTATTGTGCGATGGAATATGCCGGGGGTCAGTCAGACATTCCAGGGGGGTAAATGTTAGAGGTGAGGGCAGCACATGGCTGTTCTTTCCAGGCTGGAGAACGCCACTCCTGACATTTATCGCCCCCTCCACCATGTTGTTTACTGGCCGTCCCGGACCATCCCTCATCAGCAAAATATATATCTGCCCCCAGAGTTATTTCAAACGGGTATCAGTGACGCCAATGCCTGCCAGGATCATCTCGCTCCTGTCAGGTCACCCCAAGTCAAGCTGGAATATTAATGGTATTAGCGAGAGGATAAACATGTGACTTTAGCACTCGTCACATACAGCTCGCGGAATGCCCCCCCCACCCGATGTTCATTCGTTATTTCCAGATCGCCAAAAATACTCCGGATGCTGCCGTGTTTATCCCGGGAAACATGTCACTTCTGTGTAATGTATTCCCACCAGGTGGATGTGCGCTCTATAGAGAGGACATGAGCAGAAGGAGAGCGCCGCCTGCCTGTGACTGCAAGCACTACCTGTCAGTGGAGTAACTGAGATGGGGCCCTGGTTCGAACATTAAAGCGGGAGGAGGAGAAGGACTTACAATCTATTAGGGTATAAGGGAGGATACAAAAGGAGAAGAGCTTACATTCGATTAGGGTATAAGGGAGGATACAGAAGAAAAAGAGCTTACACTCTTTTAGGGTATAAGGGAGGATACAGAAGGGGAAGAGCTTACATTCGATTAGGGTATAAGTGAGCATACAGAGGGGGAAGAGCTTACAATCTATTAGGGTATAAGGGAGGATACAGAAGAGCTTACAATCTATTAGGGTATACGCAAGGATACAGAAGAGCTTACAATCTATTAGTGTATAAGGGAGGATACAGAAGGAGAAGAGCTTACAATCTATTAGTGTATAAGGGAGGATACAGAAGGAGAAGAGCTTACAATCTATTAGGGTATAAGGGAGGATACAGACGAAGATGAGCTTACACTCTATTAGGGTATAAGGGAGGATACAGAAGGAGAAGAGCTTACAATCTATTAGTGTATAAGGGAGGATACAGAAGGAGAAGAGCTTACACTCTATTAGGGTATAAGGGAGGATACAGAAGGGGAAGAGCTTACATTCGATTAGGGTATAAGGGAGGATACAGAAGGAGAAGAGCTTACAATCTATTAGGGTATAAGGGTGGATACAGAAGGAGAAAAGCTTACACTCTTTTAGGATATAAGGGAGGATACAGAAGGAGAAGAGCTTACAATCTATTAGGGTATAAGGGAGGATACAGAAGGAAAAGAGCTTACAATCTATTAGGGTATAAGGGAGGATACAGACGGAGATGAGCTTACAATCTATTAGGGTATAAGGGAGGATACAGAAGGAGAAGAGCTTACAATCTATTAGGGTATAAGAGAGGATACAGAAGGGGAAGAGCTTACATTCTATTAGGTTATAAGGAAAGATACAGAAGGGGAAGAGCTTACATTCGATTAGGGTATAAGGGAGGATACAGAAGGAGAAGAGCTTACAATCTATTAGGGTATAAGTGAGCATACAGAAGGGGAAGAGCTTACATTCGATTAGGGTATAAGGGAGGATACAGAAGGAGAAGAGCTTACAATCTATTAGGGTATAAGGGTGGATACAGAAGGAGAAAAGCTTACACTCTTTTAGGATATAAGGGAGGATACAGAAGGAGAAGAGCTTACAATCTATTAGGGTATAAGGGAGGATACAGAAGAGCTTACAATCTATTAGGGTATAAGGGAGGATACAGACGGAGATGAGCTTACAATCTATTAGGGTATAAGGGAGGATACAGAAGGAGAAGAGCTTACAATCTATTAGGGTATAAGAGAGGATACAGAAGGGGAAGAGCTTACATTCTATTAGGTTATAAGGAAAGATACAGAAGGGGAAGAGCTCACATTCGATTAGGGTATAAGTGAGCATACAGAAGGGGAAGAGCTTACAATCTATTAGGGTATAAGGGAGGATACAGAAGGAGAAGAGCTTACACTCTATTAGGGTATAAGGGAGGATACAGAAGGAGAAGAGCTTACAATCTATTAGGGTATAAGGGAGGATACAGAAGGAGAAGAGCTTACACTCTATTAGGGTATAAGGGAGGATACAGAAGGAGAAGAGCTTACAATCTATTAGGGTATAAGTGAGCATACAGAAGGGGAAGAGCTTACAATCTATTAGGGTATAAGGGAGGATACAGAAGGAGAAGAGCTTACACTCTATTAGGGTATAAGGGAGGATACAGAAGGAGAAGAGCTTACAATCTATTAGGGTATAAGGGAGGATACAGAAGGAGAAGAGCTTACAATCTATTAGGGTATAAGGGAGGATACAGAAGGAGAAGAGCTTACAATCTATTAGGGTAATCAGGAGGGTGTGGTCACCTCCTGGTGTGTGTGCTTCCTCTGATTACCTGCAGCTGGAGAGCTGTGAGCTGTGAGCTGAGAAGCCTGAGGCCTTGCTGGGAGGATTATCCCAGGCAAGATGGAGGATTCTGGGGGTGAATCTCGCTGATACCCCCGGAGGACTATTAAACCTCCGGATCCCGGGACTGCTTCCACCAGCGGCGCTAGTAACACCACGGTGCCCCAGCCCGGTGAGAGTTTGTCAGCCTTTCGCAGCCGTGTATGCAGTAATTTGTGCAATGTGGCGAAGGAGGAGGAGAAGCTGTGCAAGATGAAAATCGCATTAAAGAAAAAGAAAATGGACACCAGCAAGGCGCGGGGATTGGATAAGCGGTCAAGCAAAGCAGACTTAGCTGAGCTTGAATCAGCATGTAGGCAGCAGGAAAAGTTGGTTGCGTCCCTTAAAGCAAGCAGTGGGGCCTTTAAAGAAAAATATAAAAATGAGGAGCGATTTAAGTCCATGCAGCGCTCAGGCCCCACTGTGAAGGAGGAAGAGGCCGACCATGTGGACGAGACCCAGATGGTGGAGGATTCTCCAGCTGTACCTCCACCCAAAGTTGCAGCAGTAGCAGAGCCGGGAGCCCCGGAACCAGCATTGGAAAACTTTCTTGCTGAGGCAACACATCATGAGTGCGTGACATCGCTGGGCATCCAGGAAGCCCCTACTGGAGCAGATCTTCCAGAGGACAGCCGCCAGCCTGAGGAGCCCATGCCAGCTAAGGACAACATCCATCTGTCCAGCCAGCCTGCGGAGTGCGCCATAGGCGCTGTGTCAGGGTGTATAGAAGACTATGGCGCTCCTTGCTCTGAAAAGGGTGAGGTGGCGCCAGACGTAAGTACCATCCTGGCACCCATCCGGGTTCCTGGGTGCGCCGAACTTGGTGGGCCTGGGGCCATGGGTGACTCACCCGCAGGTTTGGGTCTTGCTGGCAGGGCTTCTATTGATTCTGCTTCAGCTGGTTTGGGTGCTGTTATTGATGTTGTTGCTCCTGTTGCTGCTGTGTCTGGGGTTGAGTCCACAGGGGTTAAATCTATTGCTGGACTTTCTGCTGTGACTGATGCTGTGACTGTCCCCTCACCTGCACCTCAGGTGGATAATAAGAAGACTGTGCCACCTAATGCTGGGGCCCCTGCTGTCCGCCCTGCCCTGTATTTCATCCAGCGAGGTGGCACAGGGAGTGGGGCCAATAATGCTGTTGGTGCTGCAGTGCAGTCCCCTGTGTCCTATGCCCAGGTTGCCAGGCGTGGTGGAGAAGCTGCTGGCGAAAGGGCATCTGTGCCCAGTGAGGTCAACGCCCCTGCCAGTGGCTTCAATAGGCGCAACCTGGTCCAGCTTAGGTGGGAGGGGGAGGGGCCAGTTATCACCCGGCGGGCGGTGGTGGATCTCATCCTGGGTATGGGATTTACAGCCGCAGACATTTTTGCCCTGATCAGTCCAGTGGGGAGCGCAGAACATGACTTGAGCTTCGTTAGACCAGAGGGGATGGACTTGTTTTGGGAGCGGTACGAGCTGCAAAAGCAACGTCCTGCCTGGAAGGGGTTAACTCCCATCCAGGTCTCCAGGCAGCAGCTCATTAAAAACATCACCATCCTAGTAAGAAATGAGTCCATTCCCCCCTCAGATTTGACTGTCTGGCTAAAGCGTTATGGTGATGTTCTCACTCCCCTGAAGAAGATCCTAGACGATCGGGATATCTGGACCGGGGGCTGGTCAGTGACCCTGAGGCTCCGCAGGAATGGCAACCAGGTCACCCACTTGCCATCATCTGCCTATATTGGCCGTGACCGGCTGACCATCTTTTATCCTGGTCAGCCCAAGGTTTGCCATAAATGTGGGGCCAAGGGTCACTTCAGCTCCTCCTGCTCGCTTCTTAGGTGCTCTTTGTGCCAGGGCTTGGGACACTTGGCTAAGGACTGCAACACAATCCGCTGTAATCTATGTAACCAGCTCGGCCACCCTTATAGTCAGTGTCCTGAGGCCTGGCACAACCTGGACAGGGAAGTGGTGCAGGAAATGCTGCGGCTGGATAGGGAGGAACATTCCCATGCTGCCCCGTCTGCGGTCCCTCCCCCCACTCAGCTGGGGGTTCCTGAGGCCCCTGTGCCTGTGCCATCTGCAGGTGGCCCTAAGGTGAATCCCCAGTCTGCCCCCAAGTCAGCAACCACTAATGTAAGACCAAGCAATATAATAGCTGAGGCGGCCCGGGGGGATGGCACTGCAAGTACCAAGGGGGTTTCAGTAATTGTGCCCCCTGCTGTAAGATCTCGCAGGCTGGGGCTAGGTGATCCTGATCCTGCACCCCCTTCTGAGCAGGGTGGGAGTTCAGATCCCAAGACAGCATGGTCTGGACTCTCCCCTGGGGATCAGGATTACCTGGCTTACAGGCTAGCTACAAAGAAAAAAAGGAAAAAGGGTAATGCAGTGCCGGAGCCGGGGGAGAGCAGTGGGGTGCAGCTCTCCAACAGGTTTGAGGCACTTTCTGAGGACTCATCTATTGAAATATCTTCTTTTGATTCCGAGGCTTCAGATATGGAGGAGGAAGCACCAGTCTCCTCCAGTAAGCGTTTAGGGTCAGATAGTGAGGCCGGAGGGAAGGCTAAGAGACATTCTCCCGAATGACTCTGATGGCAGTTCCCCCTCCGATAAAGGTGGCAACCATTAATGTTGCCAGCATTAAATCTGTAAGCGCTCGTTTTATGGCCTTATTTTTTCTCAGCCAGTTTGATGCTGACATTTTATTTTTGCAGGAGACCAGATTGGCCAGTCTGGCTGACATTCACGCTGTGAAGCGGGAGTGGAGGCACGGACCCTCTTTTTGGTCTCTTGCGGCCGAGCCTTACAGCGGAGTGGCGGTGCTTTTTAAAACTGACATGGTAACTTGCCGGCGAGTCATTGAGGTGGAGATCGGGAGGTGCATGGTATTGGACGTCATTGTGAAGGGGCAGGACCTGCGCCTAATAAATATCTATGGACCTCAAACTAAGTGGGACAGGAAATGCCTCTTTACAAAGATCAAGCCGTTCCTTTTTACAGCCCGGCCAGTAGTCTTTGGGGGTGATTTTAACACCGTGACTAGGCCCATGGACAGGAGAGGCTTCAAAGGCAAGCTGGGCTGCGATAGTCTCTTTTTGAATAGTATGGTTAGAGAGGCAGGTCTGGAAGATGTGCACATTAAGCACTCCCCGGACCTCACGGGCTTCACTTTTCAGCGAGGTAGCAGTCAGAGTAGGATAGACAGGTTTTTTTTGAAGGAGGGCTCGGCTTCTCAGCCTCCCCGGCTGCAGGCGGTCGAGTTCTCCGATCACCTTTTACTATCGATGGTCTTGAATGCCTCTGACACACCCCCTAGAGGAAGGGGCATCTGGAGGATGAATTCGGCTCTCCTTGAGGAGGAGTGGGTAAGACAATCCTTTGAGGAATTCTTTCAGGCACAGGTTTCCATTAAGGATTTTTGCAGCAGCAGGTCTGAGTGGTGGGAGCTGACCAAAATGAGAATTGCTGGGCTTTTCAGGGGCCTAGGAAAAAGGAAACAGCTTGATAAATACATTGCCTACCAGCGCTTGCGGAGGAAGCTTGACATCCTTGTCTCGAATGGTGGAGATCAAGGGGCAATCTCTGAAGTCAAGCTTCTCCTCAGGAAGTGTCAGTATGACCGGCATGCTTCTCTGGTTCTGGAAAGGGATTATGGGAAATACCACTCTCCCGATCCCTATCAGAATTGCAGACAGGCTGCAGCTCTCAAGACTGTCCTTGGTCTGAAGGATAGCACAGGTTCCCTGGTAAGATCTAAATCTGGGATCCTGGAGATCATTAGGTCCTTTTATGCTGACCTCCTGGGCAGAAAGGTTCTTGACCGGGCAAGGATGGAAAGTTTCCTGGACTCTACTCCAGGATTGGAAAATGGTGACATTTCTATCACTGGCTTGACAGAACCGGTCACGGCTGATGAGGTGGTAAGTGCAATTGATCACCTTGCCATCAAAAAGTCGCCCGGGTCAGATGGTCTGACAGCTGAATTTTATAAATGTTTTAAGACCATCCTGGCACCACATTTGGTGGAGGTTTTTAATTGCTGTCTGGCAGAGGGTTCCCTCCCTCCCTCCATGAGGCGCTCGGCCGTGATCCTTCTGTCAAAAGGTAAGGACTCTTCGATGATTGAGAACTGGCGCCCCATCAGCCTTCTCAATGTCGATAGAAAGATACTGGCAAAGATTTTGTTCTGGCGCTTGTCGTCAGTGGCGGAGCAACTGCTTTCTTGTCACCAGCATTGCTCCATCCAAGGTAGAAGCACCTTCTCAGCGGTTTTAGCTGTCCGGGAAGCCTTGGAGCGGTGCAGGGCTGCAGGCTGGGGAAAGTACTTGTTGGCGTTGGATCAGGCAAAGGCTTTTGATAGGGTCAATCATGAGTACCTATGGCTGCTTCTTGGTAAGTACGGCCTGCCGGGGCGGTTCATTAATTGGCTACAAACCCTTTATGAAGGGGCTGAGAGCTTCCCTCTTGTTAATGGTTGGGTTGGAAGGCCTTTCGAAGTTGGCTCTGGTGTGCGACAGGGATGCCCTCTGAGTCCCCTACTGTATGTGTTTGCGATTGATCCCTTTATAAGGAGGGTCGAGAGCAGCATGTTATGTGGGGTTCCTCTGGGTATGCCTGGTGAGCCTCCTTTGAAGGTCATTGCCTATGCTGATGATGTATCTGTGATTGTCTCTGGGACAAATGAGGCGGAGGAGGTGGCCTCTCTTATAGCACAGTATACAGAAGCGTCGGGCTCCAAGGTCAATCACGAGAAGAGTGAAGTTTTCTGGATGGGTGAGGGTGAGGGCTTCGAACTTCCGGACGCCTTCCCAATGCCCCAGCAGGAAATTAAGATCCTTGGCATAAATTTCGGTCCTGGCGATTATGGCCAAAAAAACTGGGAGCGCAGGCTGGAAATTGCCAATGCCAAGGTTGCAGTCTGGAAGAGCTGGAAAATGTCTCTCAGGGAAAGGGTTGACCTTATCAAGACCTACCTGATCCCCATCTTTTTATACGTCAGCTTCGTCTGTGTTTTGCCAGTGTCTCTCTACACCAGGGTCTACAGCGTGTTTTTCCAGATGTTATGGGGAAACCGCATGAACCTGGTGAAAAGAAATGTCACCTACCTATCTAGGCGGGAGGGTGGCCTAGGGATGGTCAACCCAGTCGTGTTTTTCTCTCTCTTGTTTCTGAAACATAATTTTGGAAGCATGTTGGCAGAGAGCCCGCCTGGCTGGGTGGGTATTTTCCAGTCCTGGTTTAAGCCCTTTCTGCGAGACTGGGAGAATGGTGGCCGGATGAAAAGCCCTCGAGTTCCTCAGGCTCAGCTCCCGGCCTATGTTGCCCCGTGCTTGAAAATACTTCGGCAATGGCAATTGACAGCAGAGGACATGAGATCTACTCCGAGGAAGCTTCTTGTGAGTCGGGTCCTGGGTCTGGCTTTTCATGAGCCATTGTCCCTCAGGGATTGCCCAGGCTCCATCATGAGGGAGGGTTTGAGGCTTATTAACTCCTCAAGAATTCCTTTGAAATACCGGGATATAGCCTGGCTCTCCTTCCAAGGAAAACTCTACCTTAGGGGGATCCGGAAGAGTCGCAGCCTGCCAGAGATAATTTGTCTCCGTGAGGAGTGTCAGGATGAGGTGGAGACTATGGACCACTTCCTGCTCCGGTGTCCCTTTAATGTAGATGTGTGTAAACAGGTGGGGTTGGCCCTCGGTGCCCCCTTCTTCTCCCAGCTTTCCTATGCTGAGTGGGTGTACGGGGCATTCAAGAACAGAGGGGATTTTTGTTTGGACACTTTATATCTAGTTAGTCTAGTGATCCGCTATTTCACATGGAATGCACGGTGCCAGCTCTGCATTAGGAAGAAAGTCCTCCCTGTCCCGGTGGTGGTGCATGACATCCTGCATGAGGTGGGCAAGATCCGGGTGCTTGAGAGGGACAGGTGGGAATGGGGGGCCTGGATGAAGGCGTGGAGGAACATCAGGCCTCCTTGATCCCCATGACTTCCCTCTGGGTGAGCTTTCCTATCTCTTATCACCCATAGATTTTTATAACAATGACAGATTTTTGAAGAACGGCTGCATGCACAGGTGACGGGGTCTCTTAGTCTTCCTGCTGAGTTGTGTAGAGTGTAGTGTTTAGGTTGTAGACAGGATTGTATATAGAATAATGGATATTATATATTATATGCCGAATTGTTAGGCCTGTTTATTTTTGTTTAGTTATTATTTATTTTATTTTTATTTATTTATTATTGTAACTTTGTATATATTGTATATATTGTATATGATTGCTTGATTTTACTCAATAAAAAAGTTACAATCTATTAGGGTATAAGGGAGGATACAGAAGGGGAAGAGCTTACACTCTATTAGGGTATAAGGGAGGATACAGGAGGAGAAGAGCTTACACTCTATTAGGGTATAAGGGAGGATACAGAAGGGGAAGAGCTTACACTCTATTAGGGTATAAGGGAGGATACAGGAGGAGAAGAGCTTACACTCTATTAGGGTATAAGGGAGGATACAGAAGCAGAAGAGCTTACAATCTATTAGGGTATAAGGGAGGATACAGAAGGAGAAACATGTCACTTCTGTGTAATGTATTCCCACCAGGTGGATAAGAGCTCTATGGAGAGGACATGAGCAGAAGGAGAGCTCCCCCTGCCTGTGACTATAAGCAGCGCTACTTGTCAACGGCGTAACTGTGATGGTGCCCTAGTTCGAACATTAAAGCAAAACAGAACCTGGAAATTTGGGATTCCCCCGCTGTATGAATCCCCTCAGTTCACCCACTAAAACCCATCTTTCCCCTCTACAACATTGCATGCGCGGCTGTCATCCAAGTAGAGCCCTTTGTCTTGACAATGTCATCCTCTGAATGAAATAAATGCCCAGCCTACCTGAATATCTGGAATGGGGGCATGCGCACACCGATTGGGATGTGGCAGCAGAAGCTCCTCATTGTAAACAATTAGAGCTGTTTGCTGAATGAAGTTGTCAAGGCAAAGGGCTCTACTTGGACGAGAGCCAGCACGTGCACCATTGGAGCAGGGAAAGGTGAGTTTTTACAGGCGCCTTGGGGGATTTCACACAGCAAGGCACAGGAAGAGCTTACAATCTATTAGGGTATAATGGGGGATACAGAAAGGGAAGAGCTTACAATCTTTAAGGGTATAAGGGAGGATACAGAAGGGGAAGAGCTTACACTCTATTAGGGTATAAGGGAGGATACAGAAGGAGAAGAGCTTACACTCTGGGAGAGTCACTTGAGAAGGATCTGGGGGTACTGGTAGATCACAGACTAAATAACAGCATGCAATGCCAAGCAGCTGCTTCCAAGGCCACCAAGATACTATCATGCATTAATAGAGGCCTGGAATCACGGGATAGGTGAGTAATTTTGCCTCTTTACAAGGCACTGGTGCGCCCTCACCTGGAATATGCCGTCCAGTTCTGGGCACCCGTTCATAGAAAGGACGCTCTGACTATGGAAAGGGAGCAGAGGAGCCACCAAACTAATAAGAGGAATGAAGGATCTTAGTTATGAGGAAAGATTACGAGGATTAAATCTGTTTAGTCTTGAGAGGAGATGGCTGAGGAGGGACATGATTAACTTGTATAAATATATAAATGACCAATACAAAAAATATGGGGGAACACTATTTCAGGTAAAATCCTCTCTAAAGACAAGGGGGCACTGCCTTCGATTGGAAAAAAAATAAATTTAGTATCCAGAGGCGACAATCGTTCTTTACCATAAGAACTATAAATCTATGGACTAGCCTCCCACAGAAGCTTGTTACAGCATCAACCGCTGACAGCTTCAAAAAAGGATTCGATTCTTATTTAGAAGAAAATAACATTAACAGTTACTATTAGCTGTTATCAGTAAAAAAAAACAAAAAATAAAATAAATAACTTCCACCTATAAAATAAAATAAAAAATAAGTTCCCCTACCCCAACACCCTTGGTTAAGCTTGATGGACATATGTCTTTTTTCAACCGTCGTAACTATGTAACTATGTAACTATGTAACAGGTTCTTTTCTCATCATCAGAAACCGTTTGCTCCGCCAGGTGACTTCTCAGTAAAACCATAAAGGATGTTTTTGTTTAAAAAGTTTCCTGTGCGGCTCATGTCGGGGCGCAGCGGCGGTGCAGCCGCAACATCACACACTGTCCGCGCTTCAAAGACGATGCGCCGACCGCCGAACCAGCGCGTACGGGAATCCGCCGGCTTCCTGTTTGGTTTCTATAACTGTCACACGGGTTCTATTTTTAGAATGTTGTTGCATAATTTGTTGTTGTGTAAAATTGCTGTTATGTAATGACAAAGCTCATAACAATATGGGTGCGCGTCAACCATGGGCCTGGTTCAAAGCTTCGATCTGCTAGGGTTTCAGGGTGGGAAAGAGAGACAATTGTAAAATGAAGCCACACCCCCTCATTGAGGGGTAGATAGGAGATAGGGTGTAACAGTTACAACAATAGAAACACTTTAAAGTGGACCAACACCCAGGATTTTGACTATCCTGGGTTTTGGTCCACTTCGGCAGGGGACCCCGATCGGGGGTGCCCCGCTTTGTGAAACCCCCCAGAAAGCCCCAAAAACTCACCTCTCCCCGCTCTCACGTGACCGCTGCAGCCAATCCCCGCCGACGGACAAGCGGGAGGCAGCGACGGACAAGAGAGTGCGCCCGCCGCCGCCTCCCGCGCGTCACTCTTACAGGGCGCGCGCCCGCGCCGGGCATTCACATCGCGCTGCTGGATCGAGGATCAGGTAGGGATTTAGGGGTTTCTGGGGGGTTTCACGCAGTCAGGGGGCTGATCGGTCCGGGAATCTTATAGATTCCCGGGCCGATCATGGGAGGGTGTTGGTCCACTTTAAATAGTGAAATGAATCATTTATTGATGCAGATCTGCATGTTACACCTCAAAGAGGGACAAATGAGAACAACAAGAGACAGGGGGACATGGACTCAAAAGAGGGACAGTCCCTCTAAATCAGGGGCACTTGGGAGGTATGTGTACTGTGTCCAGAACCTAAAATGGACCTCCGGACAAAAATGACCGAAGAGTTGCTTACACGGGGCTTGGAGTGGCCCAAAGAGGAACAGGAAAGTCACCCAATGGGCCCCTGAACTCATCCCCAAAAAGGCCCCCTGTCCTAAGCACCATGGTTTATATAGTGGTAACAGCCCTGACAATCGGTCTGTTAAAGAGACTCTACAGCCATTAACCCTTTCAGTGCCAGCCTATCTAGATATTTTGGCACCCTCTTTTTCCATTTTTTTAACTATTTTGCACTATGCATGTTTAACTGTGATTTTAGCAGGAATTTCCAGGAAAAGTATATATGTTTTCCTTGCCCTTTAAAGCGTCCAAAAACCCTCCCTGGAGTCTATGAGACTCCAGGGCAGGCATACTCGCTCCCCCCTGGGGCATCTAGATTCGGGATGCCCCGCTGTGTAAAACCCTCGAGGTCACCCGGACTCACCTTTTTTCCAGGTCCAACTGCGCATGCGCAAACAGCGGCTGCATCCCGGTGTCCCTTTAGCAGGACGCTTGCCTACTCCAGACATTTACCCTGTTAAAGGGTAGCGTGGGATGCGACCGCCAGCGCGCTCAGACGAGAGGCTTTGCATGCACAGAGGCTGTGCAGCCACAACATCACACGCTGTCCGAGCTTCAAAGACGCTGCGCCGACCGCCGAACCAGCGTGTACGGGAATCCGCCGGCTTCCTGTTTGGTTTCTGTAACTGTCACACGGGTTCTGTTTTTAGTTGTTGCATTATTGTTGTTGTGTAGAATTGCTGTTATGTAATTTCAAAGCTCATAACGATATGGGTGCGCGTCAACCATGAGCCTGCTCAAAGCTTCGTTCTGCTAGGCTGTACTCATACCTCCCAACTTTTCAGGGTGGGAAAGAGGGACAATTGTAAAATGAAGCCACGCCCCCTCATTGAGGGATGGATAGGAGATAGTGTGAAACAGTTGCAACAATATAAACACTTTAAATAGGCAAATGAATCATTTATTGATGCAGATCTGCATGTTACACCGCAAAGAGGGACAAATGAGAACAAGGGACAGGGGACATGGACTCAAAAGCGGGACAGCCCCTTTAAATCAGGGACACTTGGGAGGTATGTGTCCAGTACCAGCAGCGTACCTTTGACAAAGGGCCCAAAGGCTCGAAACGGCCATCAGTTGTGGAGTATGGATGTGGTTTGCTGAGTGGTATGGAGGTTTTGATCATTTTGTCTGTTATGTAGTTTTTCATACTATCTGCTGTTTAATATGCTGATATATCTTTTATGGAAGGATGATTATATTATTATGGGTCCAGAATTTGGGACTGTTAAAGTATGTATAAGATGTTGTCTGACTATATAATGATTATATTCATGATTTATTGAAACTGCTGGATGGTGATTTATCAATTATTGGCACATTGCACTTTAACATTTCTTATTTGATACATTGTGCTGCTTATGTATTTTTTACATGTTACCATTATAGCAGATGGAGACCAAAATGTTGAGCGCATCCTACATGATACATTTATATTATAGATATTTTTAGCAATGTATGTCATGTGTACATGTGTATCCATTTGTGATTTTGTATATGTATAATAAACAATGAATTTTTAATACTGCTGGAGCACAATTGGATTTTTCATTTATTGAGTGCGCACCTTAAACCTATTGTTTGATGTGTCCAGAACCTAAAATGGACCTCCGGTCAAAAATGACTGAAGAGTTGCTTACACGGGCTTGCAGTGGCCCAAAGAGGAACAGGAAAGTCACCCAGTGGGCCCCTGAACTCATCCCCAAAAAGGCCCCCTGCCCTAGGCACTGTGGTTTACATAGTGCTAACAGCCCTGACAATCAGTGTATTAGAGACTCTACAACCCTTTCAGTGTCAGCCTATCTAGAGATTTTGTCACCCTCTGTTGCCAGGCCATTTATTTACAATTTTGCACTATGTATGTTTAACTGTGGTTTTAGCAGGAATCTCCAGAAAAAGTGTATAATTGTAAAAGAGTTTGTCCTTTTAAGTGGACTCCAGTTTCTGGATGCCCCAATGTGTAAAACCCCCGAGGTCACCCGGAAACTCACCTTCTTTCCCAGTCCAACTGTGTATGCGTGAGCAGAGTGCCGCATCCCGCTATCCCTTTAGCAGGACATGCTCCATGTTAAAGGGTAGGGATGTGGGCGCCAGCATGCTCAGATCCCCTTGCCTTAGATGGCGGGAGCGGATCCAAGCGCGCTGGCTAGATGAGAGGCTTCGCATGGGACTGGGGAAGGGTGAGTGAGATTGGGTGATCTGGGGGATTTCACACAGTAGGGTGTCAAAATCCTGGGTGTTGGTCCACTTGCTAGAGGGACGCGTGGCGGCGGCGGCAGCCCGTGCATGCGCTGTTGGAACGGGAGAAGGTAAGGTTTGTGGGCGTCCGGGGGGGGGGTTTCACACAGCGGGGCATCCCGATTTCGGATTCCCTGCGGGGAGGGAGTGTTGGTCCACTTTAAGCAACTCCTATAACCTTCAAATGGCACATGCAGCCCGACTCAAGCTCCACCACTTGTGATCCCGCCCCTTTTTGTCTCCACCCCCATTCTTTAGACTGTAAGCTCTCCTTCCTATCGTCTCCTGTGCTCACAACACTTGGTTTAAACCTTTATAGCATCTTGTTTGTTTTGTTCCCTGTACTATATGTTTTATCTTGTCTGTAATCATACCTTGTAAAGCGCTACGCAAGACGATGGCGCTATATAAATAAACTAGTAATAAACATCCGCTTGGGCTACGGATAAGAAATGTGGGCAGCACCAGTAAATATTTCTATAGGTGCACTGCTCTGTGGGTTAATACCCAAAAACCAAATGTATTAGTTTGGGGTGACCTCTACACCCCCTGCCAAAAAGCCCAACAGAGACTCACTATTGCACTCAAACAATCAATTTATAAATCCATTTTATTGTAGCATATTGTTTAGTAGCATATTGTTTAAAACCAATTTAAAAACAATTTTACTGAACCATATGCATGGTAAGCCACCAGGGGGCGCACTCCCTCATTAACAATACAATCTCATATACATATAAGTAATTTCAAAGTGATTCTGTGCTAATCTATCAATAAATTCATATATATACAACTATTCTAAAACTTAATATACAATTCACAATTAATATACTCACCCTAATAAAGTGCCAGTGCTTCCATCACAAATAGTCCCTTGTGCAAAATATTTAAGCCCATTCACAGAGAGCAAGGGCACACAGACAACACACAACAAACAAGTGCTTACTGTTAGTATGGTGACAGGCAGGCCCCCCTCAGTGCAATAGTGAGTCTCTGTTGGGCTTTTTGGCAGGGGGTGTAGAGGTCACCCCAAACTAATACATATAAATAAACTATACAAAAAACTCTATGGGATATGCACTGCAAATCATGTATACATGGGTGCTAGCCTGAGGATCACCCAGGTGAAGTGGTTGATAACCACGCAGCGCGTAGGTGAGAAGGTAAGTGGGGAGGACGTATGGGCGAATGATATTTAGGTTGATTACAAAAACTTTTTGGCTCATTATGGCATGTGTGTTCTGACGCTCTATGCAGTGTATAGGCACTATGGTAGTTTTTGCATGATGGCACAGCACTTGGCACTTTCCAGCACTTTATATTATTAATTTGCACAAATATATCTTTTAATATATATATATTATTACTCTTTGAGTAGCACCGATTAATAATCATTCATTTTTCTATGAAGTAGAGTAGGGATTGCACAGGCACTTTAGAATTCATTGCATGAGCGCTGGCATACGTATGGTCATATTGTGAGAGCCTTATATATTACAATATATCAAATTTGATTCTATGATTGGGGGCGCACTTAGATTGTAGTGCCTCATTGATTTAGCCCTCACAGGTCTATGTAATATATGTTTTTTATCATGGTATATGTTGTTTTGTCTTGTATATGATCAGTGTATATATTCCTTTTGATTTAATAAATATTTGAAATTGATGTTTGGTGTGCAGCCTAATTAGTAGGAATAGTTCCACCTGAAGGGCGTGACCCAAAACACCCCTAGAATATACCTGTATAATTAGACCGCAACAACCAGAATTTAAGTAAATAAATAAGAACCCTTTATTTACATATGGGTATTGATACAACGCTAGAGCACACTTTTCACATTTAAAAAACACACAATTAAAATAATCAGACCCCCTGGATAATATATGGACAATATTTCTTGTGTACTTAGTTAATAAACAAAGGGGGGGTGGGAGCAGCTCAATCACTATTTATACAAAATTATCAACATTATTATTCAGGGCCTGGGAACTAATTTACCGCCCAGTTTAACCCTCTCATCAACTAAATATCAAGCAACAAACATGTCTAGCTATGTGGAAAGACAGAGATTTGGTTGCATATATCTGCAGATACATGTGGAAGCCACACTGCCCCGGCAAGGCACTCTGTTTTTAGTGTGGTCCCTACTCTTAATTCTGAGTCCCCAAAGTTGGGACATGCAATGCAGACAAATATCTGAGAGCTACTCACCTGGGAAGCAGCCAGCCTCCCTTTAGAACACTTCACAGGGAGAAATCCATATTAGCTGAATTCCTCCCTGCTTATGCTCATGGCAATTCAAATGAACAAAGGGGGGTGGGAGCAGCTCAATCACTATTTATACAAAATTATCAACATTATTATTCAGGGCCTGGGAACTAATTTACCGCCCAGTTTAACCCTCTCATCAACTAAATATCAAGCAACATAGTTAACTTAGTTAATAAGCAATGTCCCTAGGGATACAGTATCATAACTGTGAGCAACACTATGCAATCCTATACATAGTGATTATAAGTGTCATGCTATATCTAAAACAAAAACATTTGATACATGTGCAATTGATGATTACTTATCCATAACAATTCTATCATAAAAAACTGTAATAAAGTGCCAAGTGCCAAGCTGAACTTTTATCTTTCAAAGGACTTTTTTGGATGTGAAGTGAAGTTATATATGAGTGATTTCTATCTTAAAAAGACTAAATAAAGTGCCAATGACTAGCCAATTCTACTATCCTAACATGAAAGTGTCTACCGTGTAGTTATGACTGCCCAATTGGGACTAATGAAAGATATATAAAAGTACTTCACCCGATGTACATAGCTGTCCTCCTGGGGGTCAGAAAACAAGCGAAATTTAATTAGTAGGAATACTGAGGTGGGGTAGCTCCGGAATCCCACCTATATAAGTGTGGCTATATAAATAAACATTATTATTAATAATAATAATGAATTATTAATAAAACACTTTGAACAGACAAATGAATCATTTATTGCTACAGATCTGCATGTTACACCTCAAAGAGGGACAAATGAGACCAATGAAGGACAGGAGGACATGGACTCAAAAGAGGGACTCAAAATGTGTCTTCTGAACAGAGGGATTCTGGGAGGTCAGACGGGGACGGGTATCACACGAAGGTTGGGGGTATCACGACCACACTTTCAATGAGGAAACCTTGTTAGCAGCTTCTCACTTCCTTCAGTGGTGTATTATGAACACAAGCGGTGCCATGCAGGGGACGCGGATCTCTCACCTCAGCGGCAGTCAGGCGGTGTGAGAATCCGTGCGAGATGGAATAGATTATCGAGGGGAAGCTGACGGCGCTCCTTAAAGCGGAACAAAACTCTCTGGGCTGGCCTTCCCCTGGGGTATCCTGAATGGGATGCCTTGGGGCAAAGAACAAAATCCGAGATAGAATAAATATAAAAAATACAGCGCTTTAGATCTCTACCTTAGATGCTACACGTGCATTATCCCAGAAGGTTAAAAAACATAAAATGACATATACAAAGCACAGAGCAAAAGGACAGTTCTTCCGAAACGTGAAACAGTCCAAGGATCCAACGTCATAAAACAGATCCCAAGGCGCATGCACTTCACTGAAATTGTCCCGAATGCACACTTTACTCTGAGAGACTCCGGTGCACCCTCCACCGATCCTGTAAACTCTTACCAGATTCTTATCGATAGAAACACCTTCTGTTATAAATTCTGAGCTGCACATTGGTATCCAACAACAGAGCCACAGTCTCAGCAAAGGCAGAAGGAGGTGGAGGGGAATAATGCCACAATCCAAATACAGCTCCACAAGTGAACCGATAGATAAAAAGAATAGGAAACCAATCTAGCGTAATACTGTTTAATGGCATTGATTCCTCTTTAAAGTGGACCAACACCCTCCACTGATCGGCCCAGGAATCTATAAGATCGGGGGTGCCCCGCTGTGTGAAACCCCCCAGAAACCCCTAAATCCCTACCTGCTCCTCGATCCAGCGGCGCCCGCCGCCGCCTCCTGCGCGTCCCTCTAGCAAGACGCGCGCCAGCCATTCACAAACGGCCGGCGTGCGCCCTGTAAGAGTGACGCGCGGGAGGCGGCGGCGGGCTCACTCTCTTGTCCGTCGCTGCCTCTCGCTTGTCCGTCGCCGGGGATTGGCAGCAGCGGTCACGTGGGAGCGGGGAGAGGTGAGTTTCTGGGGCTTTCTGGGGGGTTTCACACACCGATCGGGGTGCCCCACCGAAGTGGACCAAAACCCAGGATAGTCCAAATCCTGGGTGTTGGTCCACTTTAAAAGCTTTCAATCATTGCACTTACAATAAAAGATAATAAACACAGTCGTAATCAAGCAATAGGCGATTCTCACCAGCCCTTGGAACCACCTCGGCCGAACGTGGATACAGGGGGGAGGCGCACATTCAAGCGTTGCTCGGGTATAATAAAAGGGCTGCCACTGCCGCCACCACCAACGCGTTTCGTTGCTGTCAGCAACTTTGACAAATGTGGCTCTGTTGTTGGATACCAATGTGCCGCTCAAAATCCAAGATAGTCAAAATGTTTCCTTTAATGCGGAACAAAACCCAGTTCGATCTATAAGATTCCTGGGCCGATCAATTCCCTCCCCCCGGGGCATCCAAAATCGAGATGCCTCGCTGTGTGAAACCTCTCAGGTTGTCCATAAACTCACCTTCTCTCCCGGTACAACGGCGCATGCGCGAGTAGAGGCCGCATCCCCCTATCCTCTAGCAGGGCGCGTGCCCGCACCAGGCATTTGTGGATGGCCAGCACAGGCACGCTCCCTGTTAGAGGGAAGCGGGGGATGCGGCCACCAGCACGCTTGGAGCCGCTGGCCTTAGATGGAGTGATGCCAGCGCCTCCGATCGTGCTGATTGGACGAACAGCTGCGCATGCACCGTAAGACTGGGAAGAGGTGAGTTTCTTTGGGTGATCTGGGGGGTTTCACACAGCGGGGCATCTCCGATCCCAATCCCAGGGGAAAGGCCAAACCCAAGATAGTCAAAATCCTGGCTTTTGGTTCACTTTAAGCGGAACAAAATCCAGGATTTTGACTATCCCGGGTTTTGTTCCTTGCTCGCTTCCAAAACCTCACCTTTCCCTGGTCCTATGGCGCATGTGCGGGCTCTTGTCCAATCAGCTCTGTTTTCAATGCATACCATCGGCAATTCGGCCCTGTTTAGACTAGAGGGCGAGGACGGGCGTATCCGCAGTTCCCTCTAGAAGTGGTCGCAGGACGCAGGAGTGGACTGGGTGCAGGAGCGCGGCCCAGCCCGGAGATGCTGGTGATGTGCTGTGATTGACTTTTTGACTCCAGGGCCGACTGATGGGGGTTTCATTCCTATATTAAACAGCTTTATATTCATTGCAGAATATTACAGATAAACTATTTAATGAAGTGGACTAAAACCTGGAATCTTGATTATTCCGTGTTTTGTTCCTTGCCGCCGGGGCACCCCGATTCGGGGTGCACCGCTGTGTGAACCCCCCCCCCCGGTTGCCCAGTAAAACTCACCTTTCCCCGGTCCATGGTGCATGCATTAGCACGCCGGCAGACGCATCCCCACTACCCTCTAACAGGGTGCATGCCTGCACCGGCCATTCACAAATGGGCCCAGCTAAAGGTATAGCTGACTGTGGCCGCAGCTCACGCATGCGCCGCTGGATCAGCGAGTACAGCTTTACAGGGGACTCTGGGGTTTCACACAGCGGGGCATCCCGAATCTGGATGGAATCATGCAGCCCTGGAGTCTATAAGACCGCTTTTGGTCCACTTTAAGGAGGGTTCCACTGCATGCCGTTCTTGGTGAGGTCTCTACTTGCACCTTTGGTGTCTAGGAAAGATTCATACACATTGTGCCTGTTAATTGAGGATTTCCTCTTACACTTAACATATTTTTTTTTTAGGATCTGGTGGTGGGATTAACTTTCTGTTTTACCATTAACTACATACCTACCATATTTTCAGGGTGGGAAAGGGGGACAATTGTTAAATGAAGCCACGCCCCCTCATTGAGGAATGGATGTAGCCATGCCCCTCCATTAAGGGATGGATAGGAGACAGGATGTAACAGTTTCTACAATAGAAACAATTTGAATAGGCAAATGAATCATTTATTGATGGAAATCTGCATGTTACACAAGAGGGACAAATGAGACAAATGAGAACAACAAAAGACAGGAGGACATGGACTCAAAAGAGGGACATCAGATATAGATAGGGCATAAGCAAAAATGCCATTTCAGTCTTTAGCATTGGATGAATCAAACCTATAGAAGCGAGACAACAGCGACCCCTGGTGGAATTTCTTCATATTTCACCACATTGCAATTTTCATGTTGCCGTCTTGCGATTTAGTAGCCTAAAGAACTTTTTTTGTGATCTCTATCTGCTTTCCAGGAACAAGCAGGGCAACACCAGGAATTTGAGAATATTTCAAAAGCTATTTTAGATTCCAGGACCCGCCGCCCTGGGTTTTGTTCCACTTTAAGTGTGTGAGGAAACACACAATAAGTTTTCATTAATACAGGTCATTTGGGAGCTCTACCGGCTGCGGGAGCCCTTCACTACCACCGGTGAACAGAGTCCTGCCAGCCGTATTAACTGCCACCAGCTCTGTTAGATACCCCCGGGGTCTGCTAGCGGACAATATTGGGCCAGAAGCCAGCCCAGTAGCGTGTAAATATAACTGAGAAAACACAGATGATGAGTTCGGGATCAGAATATAAGACAGCCCAAAATTAATTTATATATTGAATTGCTTTATGAGCACACTAGACAATTATATACATGCAATGAACATATATATATATATATATATATATATATATATATATATATATATATATATATATATATATATATATATATATATATATAGGTCTGAAGGGCAAGTTAAAAGTGGTAAGTTACATAGAGAATGAGCAGGAACAATGTCAGATTACCTTATTGCCATTGGGTGATGTACAGGGCAACCACAGGGGGCATTTAGGCCTGCTAAAATCCTGGTGCTTCCTCCACACAATGGGTGAACCCTGGATAAAAGACATGGGATGGTCTGGACTCTAGATCATTATTTAAATGTCCAACACTTACCTGTCCCACCTCGGAGTGGCTATGAACTCCTCCCTCCAGGCAGCTCACAGCTAAACTACTAAGAACTATTATAGGGCATAGCATTTTGCTGGAAAGTCAGAGGACCCTTATTCTGGGGACCAAATCCCAGGATTTTTACTATTCTGGGTTTTGGTCCTTTTCCGTGGGGCACCCTGATCAGGGATGCCCCGCTGTGTGAAACCCCCCCAGATCGCCAATACCAACTCACCTATTCCTGGTCCTATGGCGCATGTGTGGCCGCTCGTCCAATCAGCGTGCTCAGAGATGCTGGCATCACATCGTCTAAGGCCAGCGGCTCCGAGCATGCTGGCGGCCGCAATCCCCCGCTACCATCTAATAGGGAGCGTGCCCGCGCCGGCCATTCACTAATGCCGCATCCCCGCTATTCCTCGAGCAGGGAGCATGCCTGTGCCAGACATTTGTGAATGACCGATGCGGGCACGCTCCCTGTTAAAGGGTAGCGAGGGATGCGACCGACAGCTCGCTTCGAGCAGCTGGCTTTAGATGACGTTCAAAGAAGGGCAACAAAGTTAATAAAAGGAGTGCGGGGGCTAGAGTACCCGGAAAGATTGTCACAGTTAGGCTTATTTAGTCTAGAAAAAAGACGATTGAGGGGTGATCTAATAACTATGTATAAATATATTCGGCGTCAATACAAGGATCTGTCCCACAATCTATTTATACCCCGGAGTGTAACCATAACCCGGGGGCATCCACTAAGGTTAGAGGAAAGGTGCTTTCTCCACCGACATAGGAGGGGATTCTTCTCTGTAAGAGCAGTGAGACTATGGAACTCGCTGCCAGAGGAGGTAATGATGGATACAGTAAAAACGTTCAAAATTGGCCTTGATGCCTTCCTGGCATGTAATAACATTTCCAGCTATGGCTACTAGACCACTGGAAGGAGATCTATAGTGGCCGGGATGCCCTCCTTGCATGTAATAACATTTCCAGCTATGGCTACTAGACCACTGGAAGGAGATCTATAGTGGCCGGGATGCCCTCCTGGCATGTAATAACATTACCAGCTATGGCTACTAGACCACTGGAAGGAGATCTATAGTGGCCGGGATGCCCTCCTTGCATGTAATAACATTTCCAGCTATGGCTACTAGACCACTGGAAGGAGATAAACAGGCTGAACTGGATGGACTAAAGTCTTTATTCAGCCTTACATACTATGTTACTATGTTACTATGACTTCAGCGACTCCAAGCATGCTGTTGGACAAGCAGCCGCGCATGTGCTGTAGGACCGGGAAGAGGTGAGTTAACTTCGATGATCTGGGGGGTTTCACACAGCGGGGCATCTCGATCGGGGTGCCCCTGGGGATAGGACCAAAACCCAGGATAGTCAAAACCCTGGGTTTTGGTCGACTTTAATGGTGTATTTTGTGAGAGGGGACAGGGACAGAATTGTAAGATGGATCTTATATTCCTCATCATATTACTCACAAAGCCTTAATTAAATATGATACATGGAAATAATTCGGTAATGCGGAGGCAGGACTGGGGGGCTGTAAGTGTGTACACTGTGACAGCCTTCAGAGTAGAGACAGCATTACAGACATAGTAATTCTCTAAAAATAAGAGCTATCTAAAGGAAACTCATGAATGCTTTGTGTGTAAAAAGCCTGGTCACCTAAAGAAACTGCAGAGTTTGGAAAGCTAGAATGAGTCATCTTCAGAAGCAGAAAGTTCAGCAAAGGATTCAGTTTGCTGTGGAGGAAGCTGATGCTCCTGAATGTATCAAGGCTGATGAATGTATCCAAGCCCTGTTTAATACAAACACAGGCATAGCTGCAAGCAGGGGCGGGCTGGCCATAGGGAATACCGGACAAAATTCCGGTAGGCCGGTGCCAGGGAGGGCCGCGACCCCATGGAAAAGATGCTGGAGGCTGGGGGAGCAGCCGGCTGCCCAGCTGGCCTGCCCAGCCCTGCGGTTCCTGCCGGTGCCGCCACTCTCACACACACACACACACACACATGCTTACCGGCACTTCCCGGCTGTTGCGTGCTGGTCGGTAGGCGTGCCCCATATGGCCAGCAGCCAATGAAAACAATGGACGCCGGCCATATGGGGCACGCCCACCGACCGGCGCGCAACAGCCGGGAAGTGCCGGTAAGCATGTATGTGTGTTATTGTGTGTGTGTGTGAGAGCGGCGGCGGCGTTGCCGGTTCGCTGCTGCTGCCTCATCCTCTGCCAGTCCTGCTGCCATCGCCTTCCACTCCAGGTGCCCACGCCGCTGGGGGACAGGAAATGCACCGCATCAAATGACAAGTCACAGTAAAATGGAGGGTGAGGCTGGTTTCACACTAGCGCTATTGCAGGATGATAACGATCGCCCCAGGATGCCGCTCATTGGCTGTACTGAGGGATGCCCCCACTGGCTGTACTGAGGGATGCCCCACTGGCTGTACCGAGGGATGCCCCCACTGGCTGTACCGAGGGATGCCCCCACTGGCTGTACCGAGGGATGCCCCCACTGGCTGTACCGAGGGATGCCCCCACTGGCTGTACTGAGGGATGCCCCCACTGGCTGTACCGAGGGATGCCCCCACTGCCTATTGTAATGGGGTGATTCTGCGCACTGAATGGGGGATTAAGCACACCATTTGGTTCAGAATATTTTCTTTCTTATTTTAGTCCTTTAAACCCTGGGTGCATCTTATGGAACAAAAATAAGGTGTGTATATAGTGACATTAAGAACATTGCAGCAGGGCCGGTGTGCCCCAAAAAGTCCCAGGCCGTTTTTTAGCCCCAGTCCGCCCCTGGCTGCAAGGGATGCATGGTGTATAGACTCAGGTGCAACCTGCCATATGACAAACAACAAAAACGTTTTCTCTAACCTCGATAAACGAAAGTCAGTAAGAGGATGCTAAGATGCTATTGATAAAGTTGGTTTAAAAGAAAACCAGGAAGTCTTATGCAGGCTGTGTGACTGTATGTATTGTGTGTTTAAAGTGGACCAACACCCAGGATTTTCACTATCCTGGGTGTTGGTCCACTTCCACGGGGCACCCCAATAGGGGGTGCCCCGCTGTGTGAAACCCCCCAGAAAGCCCTAAAATCTTACCTTTGTAGGCGACGGACAAGCGACGGACAAGCCGCCTCCCGCACGTCCCTATTACAGGGCGCGCGCCCGCGCCGGCCATTCACAAACGGCCGGCGCGGGAGCGCGCCCTGCTAGAGGGACGAGCGGGAGGCGGCGGCGGCGGCTTATCCGTCGCCTAAAAGGTAAGATTTTAGGGGTTTTCTGGGGGGTTTCACACAGCGGGGCATCCCGATTTCGGATGCCCCGCGGGGAGGGAGCTGATCGGCCCGGGAATCTTATAGATTCCCGGGCCGATCAGGGGTGGGTGTTGGTCCACTTTAACTTACTAACAGAAAGGAGCTGTTTCCTTTGCTGATTGTTGAGAAATCTTGCTGATTTATCCTGTTCACATTTATGTTCCTGATTGTTGCTGAATAAACAGCCATTGTTCCTGCATGCTGAAAGAGTGTTGTGTACAATGGACCCAGAGCTGGAACAGCCCAGAGTAAGAATAGCCCAGAGGAGGATTTTCCGAGAGCAACAGTGAATCAGAAAAACGTGAGAAACAGAGAAGATGCCCGCTAACAGCAATCCTGTCAAATTCACTGTGCCATTACTGACTAACCAGAACTACCAGTCCTGGAAATTCAAGGTCAAGATGCTACTGATAAGAGAAGGTACGTGGACATTTACTCAGGAACCTATGCCTAATCCATTACCAGATGATTTGATAGAAAAGCGCGCTAAGCCACAGACTGCATGCAGCAGCAGACATGCTCGGCTGGATTTACAGCCGCTTGAAGGTGAAGTCCAGAGGTAAAGGTAATAGTTTCACCAGGGCCGGCTCCAGGATTATTCGGACCCCTGGGCGATAGAGTCTTAATGGGCCCCTTGCAGTGTGGGGTGATACTCCATACATGGTGATAAAGTTGGTATAGGTAATGTGAATACTGCTAAAGAATAGAAAAAAATAACAGAAAGAGAAATAAGTAACACAAGAATAGAACGAATGACAGAAAAAGATATAAGCAGGAAATAAAGAGAGAAAATGAATGCCAAAAAAATTGATGGAAAGACATAAAAAAAAGGCAAAGAAAGAATGAAACCATGGAGCGAATTACAGAAACGAAGAAAGAAAATAAATGCATGACAGAAACGAAGAAAGAATAAAAGGAAAGACAGCGAGAAGGCATGAGAGAGAAAAAAAAGGGCCCGGAAGGAACAAAAGAATTGAAAGACTGAAGGAAAAAAGAAAGAGAAGGCAAGACAGAAAAAAATAGAAGTAATGACAGAAAGAAATAGACTGAAATGGAGGAATGGCATAACAGATGAAAGAAATAAACAAAGCATAGGTGGAAAGAAAGAAAGAGACTAGAAGGAAAGAATAGAATAGAATGAAAGAAACAAAGAATAAAAGGACTGACAGAAATAATAGAAGGAAACATGAAAGAAAAAAAAAAGAAATGACAGAAAGAACAGATGAAAGAATAAATGCAAAGAAAAGGATAAAAGGAAAAAAACAAAAAATAGAAGGAATGACAGAAAGAAAGAATGGCCATTGGGAGAGCCTATCTATCCCAGGCTGACAGTCCTTAGTCCTGGATACTGCACGGCATTACATAGGGGCTACCCAAGGTAGTGGGAATGAAGTGGGCCATCCCAATGTGCACCTGCCCAGATACGCCCAGTGCTGACGCCTGCCCTGCGTCGGGCTACCTTTGGCGCTGTCCTAAACGGTTTTCCATTTTTAAATTGAAGCACGAATGGGCGAGATATCGGGGTTTACAAGTTCAGCCAATGATATTCTCTTTTTCATCCCGTCCCCCAATCAATGTAATAGGCCTTCTTCTTACATTGTAAGTAACAGTGCAAGGGAAAAAGACAGAGGCACATGTTTAAAGTGGACCACCACCCCTGATCGGCCCGGGAATCTATAAGATTCCCGGGCCGATCAGCTCCCTCCCCGCGGAGCATCCGAAATCGGGATGCCCCGCTGTGTGAAACCCCCCAGAAAGCCCCTAAAAACTTACCTTATCGGCGACGGACAAGCCGCCGCCACCGCCTCCCGCGCGTCCCTCTAGCAGGGCGCGCACCCATGCCGGCCGTTTGTGAATGGCCGGCGCAGGCGCGCACCCTGTAGGAGGGACGCGCGAGAGGCGGCGGCGGCGGCTTATCCGTCGCTTGTCCGTCGCCGATAATGAAAGATTTTAGGGGCTTTTTGGGGGGTTTCACACAGCCCTTTCCTCAACGCTGCCTTGAGGAAAGGGCTGTATGCCCTGAAACGTCGGCTTGCATAACGCGATCGCTTCTTTGTGCATATTAGGGTATAAGCTTTGCATCTTTGTCTGTGCTCTGTTTATGTGCTGTGCCTTGTTAATGTGATGTACATTATCTGTCTGACTAATCTCTTAGTATATATCATATCTACATATGGTTTGACATATTGATTACAAATTGCCATTGTTTTCTGAAGTATGTGATTTATCCTTGACCTGCTGTAAATAGCAGTATATTTGTGTACAGCACTGGTGTTTTTTTGCATAAGTAGCAGTCATCCACAGGAGTATATTGGTGTTAACCCTGAATAGAATCGGTTGGTAACTTTCTACCTTACTTATAGTCTCTTTTGCTTACTGTTAGTGGATACAGTTTACAATATATATCTTTTTTCTAGTCTTAAAGGGGCACCATCCTCCTGAGGATTAAGACTATAATATATTTGAAAATACCCAATGTATCCTTTTTTCTATGTGATTTGTGTTGAGATTTTTTACATGTAGTGTATGGAACTCTTTAATACACTGCAAATGAATATTGTGGTGTGCATCCTTGACTTAATGATTTAGTATGTTGGTCCGCTTTAAAAAATTTCCAGGCCAAATGTAACTTGTCAGAACTGGTAAAGACGGGGTCTTGAACTGGCCGATCCGCCATCGCTCCAGCACTAAGCTACTTCCTATTGTGCTAGAAAGTATCTACTGGGTTTGTGTGGTTCTTCCCTGGGTCCCAATGCTCCCTAGTTTTCCCTCCTTCATGTGCCTGGCCCTGACAGGATCATTGCGTCTTCTCTCCTGAGTGTACCACTAGGGAGAAAAAAAGAACCGCACTAGCAAGATATAATATTGGACCAGTGTGCCTGCACCCAAACCTACGCTACACAGCGTAGCAAAAACAATAAAACAGACTGGGGGTCCCAATACCCCCAAAAAGTTGTAAGGGCAAAAAGCAGCACTACTGTATCAAAATGTAATAAATGTTAATTCAATCTCAAATCTATCGCCAAAACACATACATATAGAAAGTTAAAAACACTAAAAAACATATATCACAACACACACAAGAGGGCGCTAATGCTGTATCACAAAATACATAGCTATAATACACCCATATCTGAGCCTGGCCTGTCCAAAAATTCTATAATCAGTACCGGTGCATATATACAAACAAATCCATAAAATAATCGTAGACTGTGCAATCCGCAAAAAAGTGCTAAGTGCTGTAAAGTGCCAAAATATTATGAGGACAAGCCGGGAAAAAAATAGCCAAGGGAAGTATCAATAAAGAAAAGTAGTCTCACATATCCAAAAGCAGCATTAGGAAGCCTCCAGGATCATCGCCAACGCGTGTCGTGACATCACTCGCGTCACTTCCTCAGGGTGTCAGGCTTCTCTCCTGAGTGTACCCGTAAGGCCTGTATAGGTAGTGACAGTGAAACCAAATAAAACCATAAAAAAAGGTGAGCGCCAGTAATTTAATAAGAGAGGAGATATAGAGATGGTGTTACAGTAAATGGCCACAAGAGGGGAGTGTAGGATAACAAGTGGAATTAAGGCTCGATTCAGATTCGTTCTCGTATGAGTGTACGAGCGATTCTATGCATGCATTGAAAACCTTCTGTAAAGTTTCCGTCCGTTCGTACTGCAGATTACGAATACAAGGATGTAATTTTCCAGCGTGACTTTTCCGTTTCATTTTCACATGTTACAATGTAGGCTTTCGTTTTTGCCCTTTTCCCATCGTATCCTCCCACGAATCCTTTACGTTTCCAGTTCGATTCTGTTTCCCTGTTTCAATAAATATTCGTCCAGACGGAATCCTTACGATCTTGCGCCTGCGCACTACAAACTTAACTCATTAAAGTGCTCGCCTACATATTTGCCACCCTCACTTCTACTACAATGTTTAGCTAAATCACTTAGCACTCTCCTCCATCTTCCCTTTTGGACCCTTAAAGCTCACCCAAACCACTTCTCGGTCATGTGAATATTCATCTTTAAATATTTCTGGGCCCATTAGTTTTGTGTTAATGTACCGTATATACTCTAGTATAAGCCGAGTTTTTCAGCCCACTTTTTGGGCTGAAAAAAGCCGCCTCGGCTTATACTCGAGTCCACTAGTAAAGTAAACTGTAAAGCCCCCATCTCCTTACCTCGCTGCTGATTGAAGAAAGGGAAAGCCTATGTCGTCATAGTGCCGGCGACGCAGGCTCCAGTGCCACCTACAGGAGACACACGCACAGCGCAGCCATGATCAATCGAAGCCCGCTAAGTGGATGAGAACGCTGACCTCAGACCCGATCAATCGACTGCCGAGAAAACCGGTAGGGTCACTGGTCCAAGTGTCAGAACGGCGGCGGCTGCCAGGCGGAGCTGAATGGAGCGACCGGCGGCAGGAGGAGGAGGGGAGGGGGACCCCGCTGCCCCTCTGCAGGGTAACCTCGGCCAAACCCTGACCCCCGACACCTGCGCATCTGAGAGCGGTGGCAGCAGCAGCAGGTACCCACAGTGTGTGTGTGTGTGTCTGTGTCTTTTTCTGTGTGTGTGTCTCTTTCTGTGTGTGTGTCTGTGTGTGTGTGTGTGTGTGTGTGTGTGTGTGTGTGTGTGTGTCTCTCTCTTTCTGTGTGTCAACTCCAATTCCAATTGAAAAAAGCCGCCTCGGCTTATACTCGAGTCAATAACTTGTTCCATTTTTTTGTAGTAAAATTAGGTGCCTCGGCTTATAGTTGGGTCGGCCTATACTCGAGTATATACGGTGTCATGAAATGACACTAACATTTTTTTTTTTGGATTCCATCATAAAATATAACATTTTTAAAAATTTAGAAAATTTCACATTTTTACACCTATAAAAAACAAAATACACAGCAATGGCAGGCCACTGAACATTATTCTTCATCTGTGGTCCCCAACGAGTTGCGCAGCTCCTGCATCTCGCCCACCAACTGAAGGACCCTGACACTCAGTTGTGCCACTCTGGCACGTGTGGTCCCTGTTAAAAGGGGGGGAGGGAGTAGCACCAAAAATTGTAATAGGTTTATGATGTGCTCAATATAACAACAATAATACCAACACAGAGGTAGGGGCTCAGCACCCTGGATCCCAGCCACAACTCCCTCCAAATAGGAGCACCAACAATTCATATGCGTCTCAAAATTATTTTATTGCATAATATCAAAAAGTAGACCATAAAAACAACATCAAACACTAACACTACATACAACACTTAATAAAAACAAACTGCATCTGTCCACATTGTACTCTGTATTATCTCTAAGTAAATAAACATAATTCAGAAGTGTCATGGGAGGCCACGTACGTAGGTGGTAGTAAGTTCAGCTGTTGTCTGCCCACTATCTCTGGCTCCCCAGGGACTTATTTTGCTGTTTAAATCACATAGTACTCAGTTTCCCTATGTAAGCCTGCATAGCTTAGCCTCTGTTGCCATCTTAAGTCCATAACTGGTACTACATACTACTGTTTTTTTTCATTATTTAGTATTATTCATTTATATATATATATATATATATTTTCTCTTCAGATTAAGCAATTGTTTATAGATTAAGGGTTCATACAGGTGTCTGCACAATAATATTTATTGTTAATTGTGGTTTATAGGTTTATTGTAATTCTTAATATTGACGCACTATTTTTTTCATTTTATATTTTATTTATTCACTTATTTGTATATATTTATTTGTTACACCGGTGTATTTTTGTTTGGGATTGATTCGATTCCATCTGTTAATGGGGTCTGGCCAATATCCAAACAATTTATAGTGTATATATTGTAAGCAGGCAAACAATCAGCAGTGACGGACAATGGACTTGAACGGCAAAAACGGCTTTTATTCAGCAAAGTTCAGTAGATAGTCCAAAAGATTGCAGCATAAATGCAGTAAGCAAAAAGGGTTACTTCACCAACCAAATAGTCCTGGGCTGGGTACTCCAGCAAGCTGATCAATTCCAGTCCACTTTACAGAGCGTATCAGCCCTCTGATCAATGTCCAGTGCTATCCTTCACCACGGTGCAGCTCAGCGTGGGCTCACTCCAACAGGCTGGTCATAGACAAAGGAAAGGCCGTGTGCTCTCTTCTTATACAGGCTTCCCCTGTAATCAGCGTGCACACTTGTGGAGGCCTTAGAACATGTAACAACCCGTTAGGGAATTGGGGAAGTGACCTGGGTCCAGAAAACCCGGCCCGGATTGTGCTTTATACAGCCAAGCAGGGGAGAAATAGACATTTTGATACAATCTACCACAATATATATATATTTGTATTTAATGGGTTTTCACTTTATCAATTAATTTATGGCGTTAGTATATCATTAACCAGCCAGACTATAATTATATGGACATTAACTTGTATTTAAGAGGTAGTGTGTTAACAATGAAATTATTGATTCAATCACTGGATTGAATACACTATTTGAATTTACTAGGGAAATTCAAACAGCTTCTCCTGGGAGTTTACTTTGCAAATCAAGGACTATGGGCACAAAATTATGGTTATTTACTTAGAGATAATACAGAGTACAATGTAGACAGATGCAGTATTGTTTTTATTAAGTGTCGTATGTAGTGTTAAGTGTTTGATGTTGTTTTTATGGTCTACTTTTTGATATTATGCAATAAAATAATTTTGAGACGCATATGAATTGTTGGTGCTCCTATTTTGAGGGAGTTGTGGCTGGGACCCTCTGTGTTGGTCCCTGTTTAAAAACGTAAATTAAAATATTGGTATAACCTTGTTGGGGTCATACTGCAGTGCCCCCCCCCTGTATGGTCCAAACACCTAAATCTGGACTTCAAAAGCCAGAGGGCCCTCGCCACCACGGCCCGGGTTTTGCATAGTGTCTGATTAGAGAACCCCTGGCCCGCATTCTGCAGGCAAAGAACGGGCACCAGGAGCAAGGGCAGGAGTGGATATCCAGAATCCCCTGAAAGTATTTAAAAATACTAACATAAAATACACATTCTAAGCTACAATATTGTTTAACATGTCATCAAGGGCTAAAAACAGCAATAGGTTAAGTCATGAGTCATCAAGTATATTCATTGCCATACAGTGAAAAGGGATTGATGGAATGTGAGCAAACTTACCCAGGAGCCATCCACCAGATAATTCTCCTGACTCAAACTGACGAAATAAGCCGGAGCTCTGCAATATATAAGCATCATGGGACGACCCTGGATGCCCTGCAAGAACACTGAGGAATCGCACAGCTGGACCAAACACTGCTTGTATGTTGTGCGAGTGGCACATCTTGCGGTTCCTGCAACCAAATATAAAATAATTACACAAAGCAAAGGTAACCGACTAAAACAATAACTCCTGCAACAAATTAAGATTCAAGTTCAACAATCCAAATATAATTCACAAAGGACATAAGTCTAAAAAAATATAGCAATTATATGGATGTGTGGGAAAATAAAGGTTTACATGCTAAGGACTAATTAAGGTCAGCATTAAAATGTATCTATATGGCATACATGAAATGTATTGATTCAGGTATGCATTGCTATACAATTTATGGCCTCGGCCATGCTGATACATGCAATGCCTTGGTGCTAAAGGCGCGCAGACTCCTCCACATAGCCGCAAAACATGTTCAACAATAGCAATCCGAGCCCTCAAAGGTCCCGTAAGTGGATCGGAAATGAAACGGATTTATAGGGTGGTGGTCCGTCGGAAATCAGCTCTCTGAATCAGACGCAAGCCCATCCCAACAATGTAAAATGAAATAGAACCGGATAAGCACAGCCTACTCTATGGCCAAATCACGAATGTGATAATAGAAAGAGGGGGTGCCAGGGATCTGGGTGCATGTATAAAATGAATACAAATGCAGAAAGGGACACTCTGGTATATCCCATACAACCGCCCCAAGACCTCTGCACTCACCCTCAACAAGTCAATCCATACAAAGTATGTAAAGAATATATAAACAGTAATTTATTAATATTTTACAATGAAGATAACAATAACCCCATATGGGCCAGACAGATTAAAAAACAAATATACAACACATTAAAAAAGCTGGGTGGTGGGGGCTCGGACCCGCCAAATGCTAAATAATGGATAATAATCTAATTACATATTGGTAGTGGTATGCCACATATACATGGGGGCATAACCTGCATGCTCCTGAATGCCAAGCCAGCGCGCGTCAGCCAGGCCAATAAGTGTGGATGTGTGATGCTAGAGTGAGACCCAAGTGAAAAGGGGTGAGTGAATAAAGTGAATATGTGCTGGGATGTGTGCAGGGAGTGGATGAGAGAAAGGAATGAGAAAGGAAAAGAAAGGTGAAATGGCGAGGCGAACGAACCCCGGCTGGCAGATCAAAAAGGGAGCAATGCAAAATAGTCTAAGACATTCTAGAAAATGAGTACATCACCGTAATGCAGCATGGACATCCGAGCTACCCAGAACACCCAAGGTGAAAACCGCCGACGCGCTGCGTGGATTCACCACTTCTCCTGGACGGGACACCCAATATTTGAAAGCAGCCCCTTATATGTGTGAGGAAGTACTTACGCACGCCCGCCGCACCGTCCGCCCCCGCCAGCGTGGTCCGCTGGTGACCCGGAACAGCAAGCGGGCCGGAAGCAGCGGTAGACGCCGGACGTGCGTCACATGACCCCGCTGCATGGACGGCAGCGGCCGCGTTTGCCCAGGCGGCCGCGCGCCCCGCCGCCACGCCCCCCCACACACCCCCCTGACAGGAGGTGCCGGGGAAGCGCCGGCGGGGGGGCGCCCAAAGATAAACATCTATTTTTTTTTTTTTTTTTTTTCATTTTTATTATTATTATCATTATTATTATTATTTTTTATTTTTTATTTATTTATTTATTCATCTTTTTTGATACTCATAAGGAGTTTTTGTTTGTCTGGTCTCCTTTATAGATGTTCTGTCCATAGATGTTTATCTTTGGGCCCGGGTGGCATGCAGACACCAAATAACAGCCCTGTCTCGATCCATACGCGGCTAGGAATGAGAAGAAATCCAGTCCGATGTATATATATCCGTGGGGTCGCGTGACACACTATATCAAGATATTTGCCTGGATCTGGTTCAAGATTGGCTATGAAAGTGAAGACATCTATTTTGCCAAGAGGAGTCTCCTTGAATATGTACTCTTCACCCATACGGGTGACTGTGTGGGTGACGTGATTTTATGGTCACCATAAGCCTGAGAGGCTATTGAGTCTTATCAAACATAATTGAATATATTGGGGTATATGGAGACACTCTAAGTCCAATTTTCTTATTTCAATATATTCTTTTAAACACCCATTGAGGTGTCTATAACAAGAGGCTACTCAGTGCAATCAATCCTTGTACCAAGCTTTTGCTGGTAGAAGCCGACTGGCACAATTTAGATCAGCCTCAGTCATCTATATACTCTGCATTAATTAGTTCCTTACCTCTTACCTCTTATTTGTTTAGGCATGGTCATATTACCTTTTATTTTTATGTTACTTTATTGTACTTTAGTTACTTTCCATTGGTAGATGGTAGTATTATAATGAATATATTTGGTGGATGTCACATATTAGTATTTATTTGCATTAGGGTGATCACTTAGTTATATGTTTTCTTTCCTTGTCCTAGTTGAGTATTAGAGGCTATATATACAGCACTAACTATGTTTTATCATTATTATATTTATATATGAATTTTAGAGTAATTGTTTTCATTTTTCATCTTATCCCTAATCACTATTGAATAATTGTACACGTTTTTGATTTAATGATTCAATGTATCATATTATTATTGGTTAATGTTGGTGCCAGCAAGGTATATGTATCATTAGGTCCTTTTGTTCTGATATCATCAGACCATTACTTATCAATAGCACTGCTGCCATCAATATTATTTATATTATTTATATTTTGATTATATCTTGACTATTACTATCCTTAATGTGTCCTACGCTTCCCAATGTTATATAACACTGTATAATATTATAGATATGTATTTTTTACCTCTATGGGCCTTGTGTATATATTGCATGTATAGATAGTAAATAAAGGCAATCTTTTTTCCCCCACCCGCGTGCCTGCACGGGGCGGTCGCGTCGCGGCTGGCGGCCGCGCGCCCCGCCGGCGCTTCCCCGGCACCTCCTGTCAGGGGGGTGTGTGGGGGGGCGTGGCGGCGGGGCGCGCGGCCGCCTGGGCAAACGCGGCCGCTGCCGTCCATGCAGCGGGGTCATGTGACGCACGTCCGGCGTCTACCGCTGCTTCCGGCCCGCTTGCTGTTCCGGGTCACCAGCGGACCACGCTGGCGGGGGCGGACGGTGCGGCGGGCGTGCGTAAGTACTTCCTCACACATATAAGGGGCTGCTTTCAAATATTGGGTGTCCCGTCCAGGAGAAGTGGTGAATCCACGCAGCGCGTCGGCGGTTTTCACCTTGGGTGTTCTGGGTAGCTCGGATGTCCATGCTGCATTACGGTGATGTACTCATTTTCTAGAATGTCTTAGACTATTTTGCATTGCTCCCTTTTTGATCTGCCAGCCGGGGTTCGTTCGCCTCGCCATTTCACCTTTCTTTTCCTTTCTCATTCCTTTCTCTCATCCACTCCCTGCACACATCCCAGCACATATTCACTTTATTCACTCACCCCTTTTCACTTGGGTCTCACTCTAGCATCACACATCCACACTTATTGGCCTGGCTGACGCGCGCTGGCTTGGCATTCAGGAGCATGCAGGTTATGCCCCCATGTATATGTGGCATACCACTACCAATATGTAATTAGATTATTATCCATTATTTAGCATTTGGCGGGTCCGAGCCCCCACCACCCAGCTTTTTTAATGTGTTGTATATTTGTTTTTTAATCTGTCTGGCCCATATGGGGTTATTGTTATCTTCATTGTAAAATATTAATAAATTACTGTTTATATATTCTTTACATACTTTGTATGGATTGACTTGTTGAGGGTGAGTGCAGAGGTCTTGGGGCGGTTGTATGGGATATACCAGAGTGTCCCTTTCTGCATTTGCATCCCAACAATGTAAGTTATCTGAACGAACGAAAAATATCAGATTTTGTTTGGAAAATGATCCGAACTAACGGAAATGATCCGATTTGCTTCCGTTCATCGAAAGCGCATTCCCGAACGTTCGTATGAATGAAAAATGAATGAAAAAAAGCAAAAAAATGACAAACACCCACAAACTTTCTCAGACAGCTACGGAAGTCCGGACGAATGTGTCTCTGAATCGAGCCTTTAGTTCAGAATCAGGCCATAATACAGAGAGACAGTAATAATACAATTCTGTGAACTGCACTGCGCTGCACTGCAGAGACATGCAAAACAGGCTCCTCCCGGCCCCTCAAATACCCGGGGACCTCCCACAAATCCCCAGCATTGAAAAGCAGTGAACAAGAAGCCGGGAGAATTTAACCACCCAAAAACTGGTAACTTATAACAATGATAACAATCACCATACAGGGGATCCAGAATAATGCAAAAACCAGGGTGGGGTGGAGCAGGACGTACTGTATACTTATAATACCAATTCTACAGGTGAGTATTTCACAGAATTGTATTATTCTTAGTATACAGTACGTCCTGCTCCAGATAGAATACTTACACTTGAGACATCCAATAGCAGTGTCCATAAAGTAGGGTGGGATCCCCAACAAAAAAAGGTAACAGCAGACAGTTTAACCACTGCCGCCTGCAAAACCTTGCGGCCAAAAACAGCATCAGCTGAGGCCCAAACATCAACCTTGTAAAACTTTGAAAAGGTATGAACAGAAGAACAAGTAGCGGCCTTGCAAACTTGTTCAACAGAAGCTTGGTGCTGGAAGGCCCAAGAGGCACCAATAGCACAAGTAGAATGAGCAGTAAGGCGGAAGGGAGTATTCTTCCCCTTAGCAGAATAGGCCTGAATCACAGCCTGACGAATCCATTTGCTAATAGTAGACTTGGCAGGAGCCAAACCCTTCCTAGGACCAGAAGGGACCACAAAAAGAGCATCAGTTTTCCTGAAGGAAGCAGTGACTACCAGGTAATACTTCAAACACCTGACCACATCCAAGGAATGCAAAACCCTTTCCTTAGCATTGCTAGGATTAGCGCACAATGAAGGAAGAACAATATCTTGATTCAAATGAAAAGCAGACACCACCTTAGGCATAAAATCCGGCTTAAAGCGGAACACCACCTTATCCTGGTGTCTCTTTAAGTATGGGGGCTGGATAGACAGAGCCACCAGCTCAGACACACGCCTGACAGAAGTAATAGCCACCAGAAAGACAACCTTGAGGGTAAGTACAGCCAGAGCAGCCTCCTGCACAGGTTCAGAGGGAGCACCCTGCAAGGCAGACAAGACCAAGTTCAAATCCCAAACAGGGACCATAGGTTTTCGTGGGGGACGCACATGAGTAACCCCCTGAAAAAAAGTCTTAACCAAAGAATGCTGAACAAAAGATTTCCTAAAGAAAAAACAGACAGGGCAGACACCTGACCCTACAGAGCACTGAGTTGTAGTCCCGACGCCAACCCATGCTGTAAGAACTCCAGAACCCTGGGGACTGAAAACACCCGACAGGGAAGAGACCTAGACTCACACCAGTCAAAGTAGGTACGTCATACCCTGTGATAGATGTAAGAAGTTGTCTTCCTAGCCTTCACCATGGTAACACCCACCGAGGCGGACAAGCCTTTCTCCATCAAGATGGAGGTTTCAGCAGCTAGGCCGCAAAGCCAGAGTTTGTAAATTGGGATGACGTAAGGGGCCCTGAGTGAGCAGATCTGGCACCCCTGGCAGAACGTACTGGTCAACTATCATCAGCACCACGTCTGTGAACTACACTCTTCTTGGCCACCTGGGGCCACCAGAATCGCTGGTACCCCTTTCAGAGCAATCTTGCGCAGAACCCTGCCCAGCGGGGGGAATGGAGGAAAGAGATACAGGAGCCGAAATTCCTGCCATGACATGGACAGAGCATCCATGATCCAGGCCAGAGGATCCTAAGACAGGGAGACAAAGGCCGGGAGCTTGTAATTGTGACGGGACGCAAACAGATCCACATCTGGTAGACCCCAACGGTGACACAGGGACTGGAATACCCTGTTGCAGAAAGGACCACTGACCACTCTCTCTGACGAGAGGTCTCCCTGCACAGAGAGTCTGCCAGTAGCCTCTCTGCCCCCGGGGATGTACACAGGCGAAATGCATTGAACATTGGCCTCCGCCCATGTCAGAATCCGCTACACCTCCTGGAGGGCCCCCCTGCTCTGGGTCCCTCCCTGATGGCTGATGTATGCAACTGCCGTCCTGTTGTCTGAGCGCACCTGCACAGACAGACCCCGCAGGTGCTCGGTCAACTGACCCAGAACCAATCTGATCGCCCGTAGTTCCAAAATGTTAATAGGTAATTGGGCCTCCTGAGGCCCTGACCTCCCCTGGCACCGCAGGGACTACCAGAATCCCCCCCCCCCGATAGACTGGCATCCGTGGTGACCGTCTCCCAGGAGGGGGCCAGAAGGACCTGCCCCCCAGCAAGTTCCTGTGGTCCAGCCACCACGAAAGAGACCGTCTGACCAAGGGAGAGGGAGCACACAGACCTCGTCCAAGGACGTTGGGTCCTTGTCCCAAACTGACAGAAGGTGAAGATGTAGAGGCCTCAAATGGAACTGAGCAAAAGGCACCGCCTCGAAGCACGTCACCATCAGGCCCACCAACTGCATTCCCCGCCTGAGGGAGGGATGGAGACACGACAGCAGGAACCTCACCTGCGCAGTTAGAGCTCCCACCTTCTGTTGAGGAAGGAATATCCTTGACTGAACCGTATCCAGAATCATTCCCAGGAACGGGGTCACTGGGGAAGGGGACAGAGAAGACTTGGGGTGATTGATCACCCAGCCGAAGGACTCCAGAGTGGCCATCATCAGCTGAGTGTCCAACTCTGCCTGCTGTAGAGACCGAGAGGTGATGAGTATGTCATCCAGGTAGGGCAGCACGCGGATGCCCCTTGGCCTCATCAGAGACATCACCCCCGCCAGCACCTTGGTGAGCACTCTGGGAGCTGAAGAGAGGCCAGATGGCAAGGCCACAAATTGGCAGTGTTGATCTTCCAACGCGAATCTGAGGAACCTTGGTGTCCTGAAAACACAGGGATGTGAAGGTAAGCGTCTTTGATGTCCACAGACGTCATGAAACCCCCGGGGCGCAAGGAGCTGATGGCCGAGCGCAGAGTTTCCATGCAAAAACGCCTGTTCTTGACAATTTTGTTGAAGATCTTTAAATCCAGAATGGGCCAGACTGACCCATCTTTTTTGGGAACTGTGAAAAGGTTGGAGTAGAGTCCCTTGCCTCTGTCTCTTAAGGGAAATCTGCAAATGACCCCCAGACCCAGCAGGCCTTGCACGGCCTGCACCAACACCTGAGCAGAGGCAGGGTCCTGGAGTATCCGGGACCTGATAAATCTTGGGGGAGGCGGCACAGCAAACTCTATCTTGTAGCCGGAGGACACTACCTCCTGAATCCACCGGTCTGAGGCGTGATGCCTCCAGACTTGAGCAAAGTGCCGCAGCCGTCCCCCCACCCTGACGGGCGAGGGCGCCCCATCATGCTTGAGGGGGCTTGGGAGAGGATTTGGGCTTAGGCCCCCAGGAGGAGCCAGGACGTTGTCTTCTGCTCCTGTGACAGGAATCTGCACGAGCCCCCGCGAAGGACACCCCTGTTTCTTGTTTAGCACCATGGTAGGGGGGTGAAGGGGAGCCCTGGCCCCGAAGGGGCCGAGACAGCCATCTGCGCTGGGGTAACTTACCTCCCTTAGCAAAAAGGTCTAGACGGGCCCCAAACAGGCGTAGCCCCTTAAAAGGAAGCCCAGTGAGGGCCTTCTTTGCAGCATTGTCAGCACCTCACTGTCGCAGCCAAACCAAGCGGCGTATAGCCACCACGAGGGCAGAAGTTCTGGCACACATTCTGATGGTGTCATCCAATGCTAATAGGACAAAATTTACAAAAAAACCATCACAACTGGAGAGTGCATTAAACACCTCACAAGGCAGATCATCAGGGGCACTATCAAGCATATTTCTGATAAGGGTTCTAGTGGCCACAGCAGTAATGGCAGAGGCACAGACCGGACACAGCGCCGCCCCCGCACATGCAAAGGCGTGGGAGGCCAGCAGTTCAATGCGCCGGTCCTCAGCATCCCGCAGGGTAGTAGAATCAGAGGAATGCATGACAGGGGTGTTGCCTAGGATCGGGACATCCACCTCGGGGGGGGGGGGGGGATGACCAACATTTAACCACCTCAGGGGGAAAGGGATACTTCCTATCCCAATTCCTTGGAACCCCTGGAAGTTTACTGGGGCGCTCCCATTCCTTGAGCACAAGGTTATGGAAATGTGCCTGCTCTAGAAATTCCAAACGTGATGTTGCTGTATGGAAACGCTCCCCTTTTTGCCTGGGAGCCTCACCAGGGAGAGAGAGAGACAGAACCTCAAAGATCTCGGTCAATAATCTGTCAGTGTCATCCGGGGCCCAGGGGTCAGAGCCAGAATCGTCATGACCCCTTGGTCTCTCATCAGATAAGCCTGAATCAGAAAAGAGCTCTCCTTCATCAGAAGGGGTATAGCCACACAGATTCATAAACTCCTGAGATCCCATAGGGAAAACAGTAACATTAGGCGTCAAGTGCCGCTTCTTACCAGGGCCCTTATGCGGTAAAGACCTCACAATAATCTGTTCAGCCGTAGCCAGTCTAGGAGACAAATCAGGCTGAGAATCCCCACTAGTATGCAACTCAGCAGGAGTGAGATTTAAGCTGGGGGGAGTAATGAAGCGAGGTGCAGCCACTGGCAGGCCAGATTGCAATGCAAGCACCTGCTCAGCACAGGGTACGCAGACCCACGCCTTGTCAGCGTCAGCATGAGGCTGTCCACACGCCATACACAGCGGGTCTTGTCCTAAGGGGACCCCGGTAACACTATCCTGGGATGCTTCCATATGGTGATTATTAGGCACAATGTGCCAGTAGGGATTGACGCTATGAAGCAACCCTGGATGCCCCAATAACCCGCTGGGAGTAATTATACAAGGCCCAACTATCAATTACACCGGGCCGGGAGAAGCCAATGGATTCACCCGTCTGAAAGACACAATGAGAAGAAGGGGTGTCAGAACCAAACACCCTACAATGAGTATAAAGCCGCCCGCGAGGCGAGACCTGACAACATGGCGCCGAGAGTACCTCGAAGGGCGGGCCAGAGCGAGCCGTGACGCAGGGCGCGCCAGGCCAGGCCCCGTCCCCCCGAAGAGCGCGAAGTCCACCAACAAGCAGCCAATGAGAACGCAGAAGCGTCTGAGGTAATGCCGCTGCCCCGGCGTGGAACATCCAAATGAAGGAAAAGGCGCGCGCGGCGGCATTTGCAATAGTAAAAAGACAAGTCAGCGCGGCGGATGACACCACATATACTAGTCCAAAAACATGACAAAAGGCCGTATGCACGAATCACGATACACGCTCACCCACACCCCCCCCCTTCTTTCCCCCCCGAAGGCTACAGGGAGAATGAAGGAGGATGGCGGCCCTCTGTACAGGACCCACCGCTACCGGGGCATGGGACAATAATGCCGGAGGGGCATCCCATAAAGGCTCACCATCAGCCTAAACCGCCTACCCTTTGGTGGGGGACTGCGGTGGAGCAGCGCTCCATAAGCACACATGGTGCCGCCTACCTTCACCCGACCAGCGCAGCCCAGGCTGGGAGGCACATCAAACGAAGGATGGGTGGGAATAGTCCAACAGGGCCGCAGGCTTTAATAGCCCCGCTCACCTGCGACAGAGTGATAATTTCACGTCTTCGCAGTAAGCACTGCAGAGAAATCTGGGATTTGTGGGAGGTCCCCGGGTATTTGAGGGGCCGGGAGGAGCCTCTTTTGCATGTCTCTGCAGTGCAGCGCCATCTGGCGGAGGATAACCAAGTGTAAGTAATCTATCTGGAGCAGGACGTACTGTATACTAAGAATAAAGTGTTGAGTGTGAGCTCTTATAATTGTATTATTAGTATAGAGGGCATAAAGCGGGCCCCCAGTAGAAGGAGAGGCAGCTGTATGAGAGAGACTCAGAGATATCAGTGTTTGCTGACAGGGCAAGAGGCCCTAATGGAGGAATACCTGCAACTAGAGGAACTTGAGACAGAAGCTGTATATGGTTTGTACTGGATGTAATGCTGGATAACAGACTAACAAAGAAGTGCTACCTCACTACCCGAGTGTCCTGCATTGTGTAAGCCAAGGAGTGACATCGCCACCACAGTGAGTACCAACGTCCCACCCCAGATCTAAAGAATCCCCCAGCTCTTCTTCTATTTCCCAGCCGAAATGGGCCTGTAACATACCTGTGCTCTCCAATCCTGTATTGGGGATCTTGCCCCTCGTAGTTTGTTTTGGGGCTCTCGCTCTTCTGCCCTGCTACCAGCACCTGGCTGCCAGTGAGCAGCGTTGGATATGGTAGGACAGCAGTGATCGGTGTTAGAAGGAGGTAAGTATTGAACAAAAATTAAAGGATATTTTCGAAGTTTTGTTTTTTCACATTTAACCTTTGGAGTTCAGTTCACAGGCCAGGAGGGGCTGGCAAGTCACCTGCCACCAAGTGGGTGACTTTCCATTACCCCCCACCCCATTATCTCATCCCCAAAGCCCAGAGGGGTGCAGAAGAGATCTTGGCCCATGTGCGCTGGTCACCTCCTGTCGCGGCACTGGGGGGGGGGGGGGGGGGGGGCAGCTCGGCCTCTTCCCCATAGTCTACCAGCTCCATAGCTGGTTCCCAGTCTGTTTTTGCTGGAAAGGGGGAACCACATTCCATTTTTTAAAAAATTGATAATGCGCATAATAGTTGAATCTTATTTGAAAATCTCAGAAAGCATTCTTTTTAGTTTGGGGGAGCAAATGTCTACCGATAAATATTTTGCACTGTTGTAAACAGGATGAATGGAGCTTTTACATACAATATTAATTTCCTGATAAAACTTTTTTTATTGAAAAAAACATGTAACCCATGCAATTGCCAAGCTCTCAGGGCCCCACAGAAGGCTGCAAAGCTCACACTGGAAGTGTAGGGGCAGCAGACCAGAGATGGGGGCACATTGGGTAGCAGGGCAGAGATGTGGGTGCAGCAAGGAACAGGGCAAATATTGGGAGCAGAGAAGAGACATGGGTGCAGTGAGGAACAGGCTAAAGATGGGGAGCAGGGCAGAAATGTGGGTGCAGCAAGGAACAGGACAAAGATGGGGAGCAGGGCAGAGATGTGGGTGCAGCAAGGAACAGGGCAAAGATGGGGAGCAGAGAAGAGATGTGGGTGCAGCAAGGAACAGGGCAAAGATGGGGAGCAGGGCAGAGATGTGGGTGCACCAAGGAACAGGGCAAAGATGGGGAGCAGAGAAGATATGTGGGTGCACCAAGGAACAGGGCAAAGATGGGGAGCAGGGCAGAGATGTGGGTGCAACAAGGAACAGGGCAAAGATGGGGAGCAGGGCAGAGATGTGGGTGCAACAGGGAACAAGGCAAAGATAGGGAGCAGGGCAGAGATGTGGGTGCAGCAAGGAACAGGGCAAAGATGGGGAGCAGGGCAGAGATGTGGGTGCAACAGGGAACAAGGCAAAGATGGGGAGCAGGGCAGAGATGTGGGTGCAGCAAGGAACAGGGCAAAGATGGGGAGCAGGGCAGAGATGTGGGTGCAGCAGGGAACAAGGCAAAGATGGGGAGCAGGGCACAGATGTGGGTGCAGCAAGGAACAGGGCAAAGATGGGGAGCAGAGCAGAGATGTGGGTGCAACAGGGAACAAGGCAAAGATGGGGAGCAGAGAAGAGATGTGGGTGCAGCAAGGAACAGGGCAAAGATGGGGAGCAGGGCAGAGATGTGGGTGCAGCAGGGAACAAGGCAAAGATGGGGAGCAGGGCAGAGATGTGGGTGCAGCGGGGAACAAGGCAAAGATGGGGAGCAGAGCAGAGATGTGGGTGCAACAGGGAACAAGGCAAAGGTGGGGAGCAGAGAAGAGATGTGGGTGCAGCAAGGAACAGGGCAAAGATGGGGAGCAGGGCAGAGATGTGGGTGCAGCAGGGAACAGGGCAAAGATGGGGAGCAGGGCAGAGATGTAGGTGCAGCAAGGAACAGGGCAAAGATGGGGAGCAGGGCAGAGATGTGGGTGCAGCGGGGAACAAGGCAAAGATGGGGAGCAGGGCAGAGATGTGGGTGCAGCAAGGAACAGGGCAAAGATGGGGAGCAGGGCAGAGATGTGGGTGCAGCAAGGAACAGGGCAAAGATGGGGAGAAGGGCAGAGATGTGGGTGCAGCAAGGAACAAGGCAAAGATGGGGAGCAGGGCAGAGATGTGGGTGCAGCGGGGAACAGGGCAAAGATGGGGAGCAGGGCAGAGATGTGGGTGCAGCGGGGAACAGGGCAAAGATGGGGAGCAGGGCAGAGATGTGGGTGCAGCGGGGAACAGGGCAAAGATGGGGAGCAGGGCAGAGATGTGGGTGCAGCGGGGAACAGGGCAAAGATGGGGAGCAGGGCAGAGATGTGGGTGCAGCAAGGAACAGGGCAAAGATGGGGAGCAGGGCAGAGATGTGGGTGCAGCAAGGAACAGGGCAAAGATGGGGAGAAGGGCAGAGATGTGGGTGCAGCGGGGAACAGGGCAAAGATGGGGAGCAGGGCAGAGATGTGGGTGCAGCAAGGAACAGGGCAAAGATGGGGAGCAGGGCAGAGATGTGGGTGCAGCGGGGAACAGGGCAAAGATGGGGAGCAGGGCAGAGATGTGGGTGCAACAGGGAACAAGGCAAAGATGGGGAGCAGGGCAGAGATGTGGGTGCAACAGGGAACAAGGCAAAGATGGGGAGCAGGGCAGAGATGTGGGTGCAACAGGAACAAGGGCAAAGATGGGGAGCAGGGCAGAGATGTGGGTGCAACAGGGAACAAGGCAAAGATGGGGAGCAGGGCAGAGATGTGGGTGCAGCAAGGAACAGGGCAAAGATGGGGAGCAGGGCAGAGATGTGGGTGCAGCGGGGAACAGGGCAAAGATGGGGAGCAGGGCAGAGATGTGGGTTGCAACAGGGAACTAGCAAAGATGGGGAGCAGGGCAGAGATGTGGGTGCAGCAAGGAACAGGGCAAAGATGGGGAGCAGGGCAGAGATGTGGGTGCAGCGGGGAACAAGGCAAAGATGGGGAGCAGGGCAGAGATGTGGGTGCAACAGGGAACAAGGCAAAGATGGGGAGCAGGGCAGAGATGTGGGTGCAGCGGGAACAGGGCAAAGATGGGGAGCAGGGCAGAGATGTGGGTGCAGCAATGAACAGGGCAAAGATGGGGAGCAGGGCAGAGATATGGGTGCAACAGGGAACAAGGCAAAGATGGGGAGCAGGGCAGAGATGTGGGTGCAACAGGGAACAAGGCAAAGATGGGGAGCAGGGCAGAGATGTGGGTGCAACAGGGAACAAGGCAAAGATGGGGAGCAGGGCAGAGATGTGGGTGCAGCAAGGAACAGGGCAAAGATGGGGAGCAGGGCAGAGATGTGGGTGCAGCAGGGAACAGGGCAAAGATGGGGAGCAGGGCAGAGATGTGGGTGCAGCAAGGAACAGGGCAAAGATGGGGAGCAGGGCAGAGATGTGGTGCAACAGGGAACAAGGCAAAGATGGGGAGCAGGGCAGAGATGTGGGTGCAGCAGGGAACAGGGCAAAGATGGGGAGCAGGGCAGAGATGTGGGTGCATCAGGGAACAAGGCAAAGATGGGGAGCAGGGCAGAGATGTGGGTGCAGCAAGGAACAGGGCAAAGATGGGGAGCAGGGCAGAGATGTGGGTGCAGCAAGGAACAGGGCAAAGATGGGGAGCAGGGCAGAGATGTGGGTGCAGCAGGGAACAGGGCAAAGATGGGGAGCAGGGCAGAGATGTGGGTGCAGCGGGGAACAGGGCAAAGATGTGGAGCAGGGCAGAGATGTAGGTGTAGCAGGGAACAGGGCAAAGATGGGGAGCAGGGTAGAGATGTGGGTGCAACAGGGAACAAGGCAAAGATGGGGAGCAGGGCAGAGATGTGGGTGCAGCAAGGAACAAGGCAAAGATGTGGAGCAGGGCAGAGATGTGGGTGCAACAGGGAACAAGGCAAAGATGGGGAGCAGGGCAGAGATGTGGGTGCAGCAAGGAACAAGGCAAAGATGGGGAGCAGGGCAGTGATGTGGGTGTAGCAAGGAACAGGGCAAAGATGGGGGGCAGGGCAGAGATGTGGGCGCAGCAAGGAACAGGGCAAAGATGGGGGGCAGGGCAGAGATGTGGGTGCAGCAAGGAACAGGGCAAAGATGGGGAGCAGGGCAGAGATGTGGGTGCAACAGGGAACAGGGCAAAGATGGGGAGCAGGGCAGAGATGTGGGTGCAGCGGGGAACAGGGCAAATTTTAGGAGCAGGGCAGAGATGTGTGTGCAACAGGGAACAGGGTAAATATGAAGAGCAGGGCAGAGATGTGGGTGCAGCGGGGAACAGGGCAAAGATGGGGAGCAGGGCAGAGATGTGGGTGCAGCAAGGAACAGGGCAAAGATGGGGAGCAGGGCAGAGATGTGGGTGCAACAGGGAACAGGGCAAAGATGGGGAGCAGGGCAGAGATATGGGTGCAGCAAGGAACAGGGCAAAGATGGGGAGCCGGGGAGAGATGTGGGTGCAGTGGGGAACAGGGCAAAGATGGGGAGCAGGGCAGAGATGTGGGTGCAGCAAGGAACAGGGCAAAGATGGGGAGCAGGGCAGAGATGTGGGTGCAACAGGGAACAGGGCAAAGATGGGGAGCAGGGCAGAGATGTGGGTGCAACAGGGAACAGGGCAAAGATGGGGAGCAGGGCAGAGATGTGGGTGCAGCAAGGAACAGGGCAAAGATGGGGAGCAGGGCAAAGATGGGGAGCAAGGCAGAGATGTGGGTGCAACAAGGAACAGGGCAAAGATGGGGAGCAGAGAAGAGATGTTGAAAACCTTGGGTTTCGTTCCTTTTTAATATTGTATTTTGTTTAATGATAATGCCTTTGAGAAGGG
>CM051239.1:426638854-426876354 GCA_027917425.1 Gastrophryne carolinensis
AAAATATTTCCCCCCCTCGGCGAATTAACCAGCCTGGAAACCAGGCATAGGTGCTGGTAACCCAGGACAGAGGAGGCAGATAGCTAGCCCCAGGCCCAGCCATTTTACCAGCCCCATCGGTATGGGTCTGTTGCTCTTCCAGGGGTACCCCTGACAGAACGCCAGGCCCATACCATTGGGCATCGGGCTCTTCCGCACCCAGGGAAATGGGGGTAGGGTATACTTTTCCCTCCTTTGGGTCCTGGTTTGGGGCTCCAGCGGTGGGGGTGGACACTATATTACCTTGAATCACTCACTGCATAGTTCATTCAAAATTCTGTGTGTGTATTTACAATAGTGTTCACCATACAGTCACCTTGAATTTCTGATACATATTAGTGCATAAGACTTTCATATATATTTACATTTTATCATACACATCATACTTTGAGATCAGGATGGGGCTGGTTCTGTGGGAGGCGTGACTAGCTTCGGTCTGGCTGTAACGCAGGCGTGCTATATTCACGTCTGTTGTTGAGACTGGGAGGCCGATTCATTAATAGCGCCAGGTAGCGACAGATGAGCGACAGTAGCGTTATTTTCACAGCGCCCGCTAGTATTCGCTGTGCTTGCCCGTTGTTCGGTTGTTGACAGCGACTCATTCGGTTTGCCGAAATGTTGAATACGGGGTTAGGAGTCGCTATTTGACAGGTTCCGCGCTGTATGGGAGCGCATGACAGCGAATGGCCATAGCGAACGGCTCCCAGCATATTCATTAACAAATCACGCTCCAAAATTCTCGCGCTGTGAAATGCATGTTTAAACCCCAGAGCGCTGGCGGCGATGTGTTAAAAGTTGTTTTTTAACCCCCAAACCACCATATTTTTAGAAAAAAAAAAAAACATGTTTTTTCAAAACATTTTGTAATATGAATACATTAATATCAGACCTGTAATATCAATTCTGCAGAATTTTTGACATTAAAAAAAAAATAAAAAAAATAATAGCAATTAATTATGAATATTTTAAGATTGCTCCATTGAAATGCATTGGAGAGCGCCAGGTAGCGAGAGGTCATACCTGTCGCTGTTCAAGGCCGCTCGCTGGCGCTGTGGGGTGAGGCTGGAATAATGATGAATGATTCGCTATCTGGCGCTCTGTCAGTCGCTAAGCAGGATCGGCTTGGGCCCTTATTTATCAAGGGCTAGCGCCAGGTAGTGTCTGACGAGCGCCAGGTAACGCCAGCTATCGGCGGCTACCGAATCAAGTACGCCCGGCGGCGGTCACAATGACGCATTTATCACGCTAAATGAGGCTAGCGCCGGCGAGAGCGTCAGCTAGCACGGGATTCATCATGTAGCCGACGAGCGCCGCTGCTAATCCCATCACAGCGACAGGTATGACCTGGCGCTCCATGGCGTTGTCCAATGCATTTCAATGGAGCAATCTTTAAATAATCATAATTAATTGCTATTACTGTTTTTTTTTTTTTTTTTAATGTCAAAAATTCTGTGACCACTTCTGCAAGGTTAGGTTTTTTTTTAAAGTAAAAAAAAAAAAAAAAAAAAATTGTGCAGAATTGATATTACAGGTCTGATATTCATGTATTCATATTACAAAATGTTTAGACAAACTTGTATAATTTTTACATATAAAAAGAAAGGTTGTTTGGGGGTTAAAAAATACTTTTACACACATCGCCGCCAGCGCTCTGGGGTTTAAACAAGGAATTCACAGCGCGAGAAATTTTTGAGCGTGATTTTTTAATGAATCTGCAGCAAGCCGTTCGCTCTGGCCATTCGCTGTCAGGCGCACCCATACAACGCGGAACCTGTGAAACATCGACCCCTAACCCCGTATTCAACATTACCGCACACCGACTGAGTCGCTGTCAACAAGCAAACCCCGGCCAAGCACAGCGAATACTAGCTGGCGCTGTGAAAACCACGCTACTGACGCTCATCTGACGCTACCTGGCGCTATTAATGAATCGGCCTCCCCATCGGCTTGATAAATAAAATGGAGGGGAGACGGCGTTCTCGTGGCGGTGAGCGTCATTACCATTCGCTACCTGGCGCTATCCCTTGTTAAATAAGGACCTAAGAAAATAAGCAAGCTCTGTGTTTATTTTGATATATATATACTTTGAGATCTCCTTACTGAATTATTGGGGGAAGTCCCATTTGGGGGAAAAAATCGATACCAAGGTTGTCAGGGAATTCCCCAATTGCCAATGTAAAGGTAATTGGCTCAGGTTTTAGGCTTTTACCCTCTAGTTCGTAGCAAGTGTGGGTTTGTTTTTTTTCTTTGTAGCAAGCTTCAACCCTCCTCAGGCTCTTCCTCACCCCTATACCCCAAAATAGGGAGCGGGTAATTAGGTAGGAGCATCGGCATGTCACTCACCAGTGCCGGCAGATGACATGGCTGCCAACCTACCTGTGAACTTTTATAGGTGTCCCCCGGACCCTTCACCAATTGACCCGAAGTTGTAAACGAAAAAGACCCAAAAATCAACATTTAATATTCTTAACGGATTTACTTAACAGTTCGCATTCGTGTGTCACGCAGCACACATCCCAAATAAGAATGCTGCAGGAGGACACATCCAAACCCATGAAAATCTGGGGTTTTGTTACACTTTAAATTAACAATAATACAATGTTTTGGTTGGTGTGTTATTTTTTTATTACACCAATCTCACCAATTTCAGATTGGTTACAATCAAATTAAGGCCCTTATTTAAGAAGGGATAGCGTCAGGTAGTGGCTGGTTAATGACAGGTAGCGACAGATAGCGACTGGTCAACGCCGGACACGGCAGCAATTACACATTTATCAAGCAGAATCTGTTTAGCGACTGGGATAGCGCCATGTAGCGTCTGATTCATCATTTTCACAGCCTCAGCGAACAGTGCCAGCGTTCAGCCTTGCACAGCGCCAGGTATGACCTCTCGCTACCTGGCGCTCTCCCATACATTTCAATGGACGATCCTTTTCTTCTCTTTAAACAGGTTTTTGTTTTTTTGTTTTTGTTTTTTTTTAATCACAAATAATTCTTTGACCTCTTCTGGCATTGAAATAGCATTTTTTTCATAATTTTTTCATTTTTTAAATATTTCCTCAAAAATGACATTACAGGTCTGGCATTAAAGTGTTCATGTTACAATGTTGTTACAATGTAATTCCATATGTTTTCGCTTTGTTACTAGTGGATAGATGCTGAAAAACAGACTTTAAACACACAGCCTCCAGCGCTCTGGGCTTCAAACAAATATTTTGTCAGTCACTATGAGCAGTCGCTAACATGCGCTCCCATACAGGCCTGCACTGGTAAAATAGCGACTCCTCACAATGTATTCAACATTACTGAACTGCGACTGAGTCGCTATAAACTAGCGACTCACGCCCGAGCACTGCGACTACTAGCGGGCGCTCTGAAAATGCCTGCTACAGACGCTCATCTGTCGCTACCTGGTGCTAATGGTGGCACTTATTTAATAAGGGATAGCGCCAGGTAGCGAATGGTGAGCGAACGGTAATGACGCTCACCGCCACGAGTACGCCGGCTCCCCTCCGCAATCACACATTTATCAAGCTGATCCTGCTTAGCGACTGACAGAGCGCCAGATAGCGAATCATTCATCATTATTCCAGCCTCACCCCACAGCGCCAGCAAGCGACCTTGAACAGCGACAGGTATGACCTCTCGCTACCTGGCGCTCTCCAATGCATTTCAATGGAGCAATCTTTAAATATTCTTGCTATTAATGTTTTTTTTTTTTTAAATGTCAAAAATTCTGTGACCACTTCTGCAATGTTAGATATTTTTTTTAAGGTAAAAAAAAAAAAAAAAAAATGTTGTGCAGAATTGATATTACAGGTCTGATATTAATGTATCCACATAAAATGTTTTGAAAGACTTGTTTTTTTTTTCTCCCAAAAATATGGTTGTTTGGGGGTTAAAAAACTACTTTTAACCCATCGCCGCCAGCGCTCTGGGGTTTAAACATGCATTTCACTGCGTGATAATTTTTTGAGCGTGATTTGTTAATGAATATGGTGGGAGCCGTTCGCTATGGCCATTCGCTGTCATGCGCTCCCATACAGCGCGGAACCTGTCAAACAGCGACTCCTCACCCAATATTCAACATTCCGGCAAACTGACTGAGTCGCTATCAACTACAGAACAACGGCCAAGCACAGCGACTACTAGCGGGCGCTCTGAAAATGCCGCTACTGTCGCCCATCTGTCGCTATCTGGCGCTATTAATGAATCGGCCTCCATATGTTTTCGCTTTGTTACTAGTGGATAGATGCTGAAAAACAGACTTTAAACACACCGCCTCCTGCGCTCTGGGCTTCAAACAACTATTTTGTCGGTCACTATGAGCAGTCGCTAACATGCGCTCCCATACAGCGCTGTACTGGTCAAATAGCGACTCCTCACAATGTATTCAACATTACTGAACAGCGACTGAGTTGCTATAAACTAGTGACTCACGGCCGAGCACTGTGACTACTAGCGGGCGGTCTGAAAATGCTGCTACAGACGCTCATCTGTCGCTACCTGCCGCTAATGATGAATCAGCCTCTTATTCTTTGATTGTTTGCACTTGCACTTTACAGCACATATATATTTTTATGATCCGGATCATAGGGGTTTTGCACAGCACATGCACATGGTTTCATATTTATATCAGAGACTTTTTTTTTATTATGTGTATACAGATATATATAGAAATTTCATGGCAAAATATATATATATATATATATATATATATATATATATATATATATATATATTGATGGTGCTCTCCCCATCGCCTACACACCTATCTATGTTGGTCTGTTTTGTTTGTCATTGATGGTTTTATGTTTTTTAATTGGTTTTAGAATGTTTAACTTCTGTCAAGATCAAATAAAATATTTTTTTGTACTAGTATTGATACTAGTGTGCCTCCCTATTTTGTTGTAGTCTGATTAAGCCTTTGTAAGCTTTGGGAGTGGCACCTGTATTAATTAGAAGGGTTTGGTGCAGGTCCTCTTTGTTAGTCCCTCTTATTTTTTTATTACACACTAAGGGTCTTTTGGATCCCTATACCAGTTCTAAGCGGAGGGGGCAGAAAGCTACCTGCCCGACTGCTGCCACATCTGTATATCACTTTTTAAAGTGGACCAGTCACATACCTCCCAACTTTTCAGCGTGGGAAATAGGGACAAGCGTTAAGTGAAGCCACACCCCCTCTTTGGGGATGGATAGGAGATAGGATGTAACAGTTACAACAATAGAAACACTTTGAATATGCAAATTAACCATTTATTGATGCAGATCTGCATGTTACACTTCAAAGAGGGGCAATGTGTAAATTAAGCCCCACCCCTCATTGAGGGATGATGAAGCCACACCCCCTCATTGAGGGATGGATAGGAAAAAGGGAGTAACAGTTAAACCAATAGAAACACTTTGAATATGCAAAATAATCATTTATTGATGCAGATCTGCATGTTACACTTCAAAGAGGGATAATATGTAAATGAAACCACGCCCCCTAATTAAGGGGTGTATGAAGCTACTCCCCTCATTGAGAGATGGATGAAGCCACGCCCCCTCATTGATGGATAGGATATAGGATGTAACAGTTACAACAATAGAGACACTTTGAATAGGCAAATGAATCATTTATTGCTGCAGATCTGCATGTTACACCTCAAAGAGGGACAAATGGGAACAATGAGGGACAGGGGGATATGGACTCAAAAGAGGGACAGTCCCTCCAAATCAGGGACACTTCGGAGGTATGCCTATCTTCCAACTTATTAAGGGTGGGAAAGAGGGACAATTGTTAAATAGGCCACGCCCCCTCATTGATTGATGGATAGGAGACAGGATGTAACAGTTACAATAGAAACAGTTTGAATAAGCAAATGAATAATTTATTGCTGCAGATCTGCATGTTATACCTCAAAGAGGGACACATGAGAAAAATGGGGTACAGGGGGATACGGACTCCCTTAAAAATAAGGGGCATTTGAGAGGTATGCAGTCACAGTGGGGCAGAGGGGCATCATCAATTGGGACCAACACCCATTTATTCAAGAAACCAGCTCAGCTCTGACACAAAGAGGCTGATTTATGATTAGCGGCAGGTAGCGACAGATGAGCGTCTGTAGCGGCATTTTCAGAGCGCCCGCTAGTATTCGCTGTGCTCGGCCATGAGTCGCTAGTTTATAACGACTCAGTCGCTGTTCAGTAATGTTGAATACGTTGTGAGGAGTCACTATTTGACCAGTACAGCGCTGTATGGGAGCGCATGTAAGCGACTGCTCATAGCGACCGACTCACACCATATTCAGCAAAAAAACAGCCTCACAGATCTCTGGCGCTGAAAAATGCTTGTTTGAATCCCAGAGCGCAGGAGGCTGTGTGATTAAAGTCTGTTTTTCAGCATCTATCCACTAGTAACAAAGCGAAAACATATGGAATTACATTGTAACAACATTGTAACATGAATGGCAGACCTGTAATGTCATTTCTGAGGAAATATATAAAAAATGAAAAAATTTTGAAAAAAATGCCAGAAGAGGTCACAGAATTATTTGTCATTTAAAAAAAAATAAATAAATAAAAAAAAACACAAACCCTGTTTAAAGAGAAGAAAAGGATCGTCCATTGAAATGTATGGGAGAGCGACAGGTAGCGAGAGGTCATACTTGGCGCTGTGCAAGGCTGAACGCCGGCGCTGTTCGCTGAGGCTGTGAAAATGATGAATCAGACACTACATGGCGCTATTCCAGTCGCTAAACAGATTCTGCTTGATAAATGTGTAATTGCGTGCCGTGTCCGGCGTTGACCAGTCGCTACCTGTCGCTACCTCTCATTAACCAGGCGCTACCTGATGCTATCCCTTCTTAAATAAGGGCCAAAGAATCTTCCTGTTATTTATCATGTGCTCAGGACATGGCATCGTCCCTCGGCTCAGCGCCATGACCACTGTTACCGAATAAGATTACGCCGGGCGGCGTAGGGTAAACCTTCCTCTCTCCTTTTCTCTCCAGGAACACTGCCATTCATGATCTTTCCGTGCCATTAACTCGCCTGACAGCCCTATGATCCATTAACATAAAATGCCATTAGTTCCATAATGTGCTAAAGCAGCAGATTACCCCATAAATCCTCCATTAGTTTGGGCTCCAAAACCGCAACCTGGGCCGATTATTTTATTTTTACAAGATCAGCAAAGTTTCACATTCTAGTTATTATTCAAATATTGGGAAAAAAATAGAAGTTTTCCAGATAAAATATGTCAAAATCATGCGGAAAGTGAGAGTCGGGCAGGCTGATTCATCACTAACGCCAGGTAGCGACAGATGAGCGTCTGTAGCGGCATTTTCAGAGCGCCCACTGGTAGTCGCAGTGCTCGGCCGTGAGTCGCTAGTTTATAGCTGTGCAGTAATGTTGAATACATTGTGACAAGTCGCTATTTGACCAGTAAAGCGCTGTATGGGAGCGCATGTTAGCGACTGATCATAGCGACCGACTCACAACATATTTAAGAAAAAAAAGCCTCACAAATCTCTGGCGCAGAAAAATGCTTCTCTGAAGCCCAGAGCGCAGGAGGCGGTGTGATTAAAGTCTGTTTTTCAGCATCTATCCACTAGTAACAAAGCGAAAACATATGGAATTACATTGTAATAACATTGTAACATGAACACTTTAATGCCAGACCTGTAATGTCATTTCTGAAGAAATCTATATATATAAAAATTAAAAATTGAGGAAAAACTGTTTTTTCAATGCCAGAAGAGGTCACAGAATTTTGAATGTGATTTAAAAAAAAAAAAAAAAACAAAACAAAAACCCTGTTTAAAGGGACGAAAAGGTTCGTCCATTGAAATGTATGGGAGAGCGACAGGTAGCGAGAGGTCATACCTGGCGCTGTGCAAGGCTGAACGCCGGCGCTGTTCGCTGAGGCTGTGAAAATGATGAATCAGACGCTACATGGCGCTATTCCAGTCGCTAAACAGATTCTGCTTGATAAATGTGTAATTGCGCGCCGTGTCCGACGTTCACCAGTCGCTACCTGTCGCTACCTCTCATTAACCAGCCACTACCTGACGCTATCCCTTCATGAATAAGGCCCTCTTATACACATACAGTAGATGTGATGCAGTATAGTGAGAATGGGCCACCGGAGAACAAGAGGATCCCATGGTGGGCCCTAGGCACTAACTGAGAGTCAACACTGGGGCAGTACCATAGTTCTCTTCTGCCGCAGATTGCCCTCCAATCTTCGCTGCCTTCGCCACTGTTACACCGATCATCCTATACCTCCCAACTGTCCCTGATTTGGAGGGACTGTCCCTCTTTTGAGTCCATGTCCCCCTATCCCTCATTGTTCTCATTTGTCCCTCTTTGAGGTGTAACATGCAGATCTGCAGCAATAAATGATTAATTTGCCTATTCAAAGTGTTTCTATTGTTGTAACTGTTACAATGTGTCTCCTATCCATCAATCAATCAGGGGGCGTGGCTCAATTTAACAATCATCCCTCTTTCCCACCCTGAAAAATTGGAAGGTATATCTAACCTTCCCGTTTTCTATGTTGTTGACAATTGTCTTCTGGTCTTCGCCAACTTCTCCACTGTAGCTGATTATTATTTGTCTTCATCATTTCTGGTTGCCATCAGAGCTTTGGCATACCTCCCAAGTGTCCATGATTTGTAGGGACTGTCCATGTCCCCACGTCCTTCATGTTTCTATTGTTGTAACTGTTACAATCTATCTCCTATCCATCCCTCAACGAGGGGGTGTGGCTTAATTTAACAATTGTCCCTCTTTCCCATCCTGAAAAGTTGGAAGGTATGTCTAACCTTCCTGCTTTCTATGCTGTTGCTAATTGTCTTCTGATCTCCCCCAACTTCTCCACTGTAGCTGATGATTATTTGTCTTCACCATTTTTGGTTGCCATCAGAGCTTTGGTGCCAAGAGGCCTCCAGTATACCATACCATAGAGAGCTGATAAGCCAGCGGAGGCCTGGGCCAGGGCCCTGAACAGGTCTGGAAGTGAGACATCTGGGTAGAGGGCCCAATGGAGAATAATCCAGTGGCCCAGTCTGAGCCTGAGTCCGCCCCTAGAGGCACCAGGAACCCTGGGTATGCCAGGATGTGCTTACCAATGATCATTGATATTTGTTGCCCTTGCAGCATAAAGCTGTGTCATGCAAGATCTTTTTTTTTTCGTTGGGAAAAAGTCTTGTTGGTAAGGGTGATTTTTAAGCAGGTCACTCAGTCATGTATAGTCAGTTGGGGGTGGTATATTTTCAACAGTCTGACCATTTGGGCTACATTTTCCATTGGCGCTAACCCCTTTAGAGCCAGCTATGCCACTGTCTTGTCCACTGTCATCGCTCATCTGCTGTAGCCCTGTGCCACTGATAAGTTCTCTTCTGCCACTGGCTGCCCTTCAACTTTCACTACCTTCTGTTACCAATAATCCTATAAACCTGCCAAAAGTAGCCTAGAGCGGGTGGGCCTGTGAGTGGCCGGACTAGTACCATAGAACCAGTGGGCCTGTGAGTGACCGGAGGAGTACCCTAGAGCCGGTGGGCCTGTGAGTGGCCAGAGAAGTACCCTAGAACAGGTGGGCCTGTGAGTGGCCAGAGAAGTACCCTAGAGCCGGTGGGCCTGTAGGTGGCCGCAGAAGTACGCTACAGTGGGCGTGCCCATGAGTGGCCGAAGAAGTGCCCTGTAACCGGTGGGCCTGTTAATGGCCAGAGAAGTACCCTAGAGCCGGTGTGCCTGTGAGTGGCCGGAGAAGTACCCTAGAGCCAGTGGACCTGTGAGTGGCCGGAGAAGTACCCTAGAGCCGGTGGACCTGTGAGTGGCCGGAGAAGTACCCTAGAGCGGGTGGGCCTGTGAGTGGATGCAGAAGTACGCTACATTGTGTGGGTCTGTAATTGGCCGGAGAAGTACCCTAGAGCTGGTGGGTCTGTGAGTGGCCGGAGAAGTACCCTATAGCCAGTGGGCTTGTGAGTGGCCGGAGAAGTACCCTAGAGCCGGTGGGCCTGTGAGCAGCCGGAGAAGTACCCTAGACCCGACGGGGCCTGTGATTGGCCGGAGAAGTTCGATAGAGCGGGTCGGCCTGTGAGTATCTGGAAAAGTAACCTAGAGCCAGTGGGCCTTTCAGTGGCCGGAGAAGTACCCTAGAGCCAGTGGTCCTGTGAGAGGCTGGAGAAGTACCCTAGAGCAAGTGGGCCTGTAAGTGGCCGCAGAGGTACGCTACAGTGGGTGGGCCTGTGAGTGGCCAAAGAAGTACCCTAGAGCCAGTGGGCCTGTGACTGGCTGGAGAAGTACCCTAGAGCAAGTGGGCCTGTGAGTGGCCGAAGAAGTACCCTAGAGCCGGTTGGCCTGTGAGTGGCTGGAGAAGTACCCTAGAGCCTGTGGGCCTGGAGTGGCCAGAGAAGTACCCTAGAGCAGGTGGGCCTGTGAGTGGCTGGAGAAGTACCCTAGAGCAGGTGGGCCTGGCTGTGGCCGAAGCAGTACCCTAGAGCCGGGGCCTGTGAGTGGCTGGAGAAGTACCCTAGAGGCGGTGGGCCTGCAGTGGCCTGAGAAATACCCTAGATCAGGTGGGCCTGTGAGTGGCCGGAGAAGTACCCTAGAACCAGTGGGCCTGTGAGTGGTCGGAAAAGTACCCTAGACTGGGTGGTCCTGTGAGTGGCCCGAGAAGTACCCTAGAGTGGGTTGGCCATTGAGTGAGCAGAGAAGTACCCTAGAGCCAGTGGGCCTGTGAGTGGCTGAAGAAGTACCCTAGAGCCGATGGGCCTCTGAGTGGTTGGAGATGTACCCTAGAGCCAGTGGGCCTGTGACTGGCTGGAGAAGTACCCTAGAGCAGGTGGGCCTGTGAGTGGCCGGAGAAGTACCCTAGAGCCGGTTGGCCTGTGAGTGGCTGGAGAAGTACCCTAGAGCCTGTGGGCCTGGAGTGGCCAGAGAAGTACCCTAGAGAAGGTGGGCCTGTGAGTGGCTGGAGAAGTACCCTAGAGCAGGTGGGCCTGAATGTGGCCGAAGCAGTACCCTAGAGCCGGTGGGCCTGTGAGTGGCTGGAGAAGTACCCTAGAGGCGGTGGGCCTGGAGTGGCCTGAGAAATACCCTAGATCAGGTGGGCCTGTGAGTGGCCGGAGAAGTACCCTAGAACCGGTGGGCCTGTGAGTGGTCGGAGAAGTACCCTAGACTGGGTGGTCCTGTGAGTGGCCCGAGAAGTACCGTAGAGTGGTTTGGCCATTGAGTGAGCAGAGAAGTACCCTAGAGCCGGTGGACCTGTGAGTGGCTGAAGAAGTACCCTAGAGCCGATGGGCCTGTGAGTGGTTGGAGAGGTACCCTAGAGCCGGTGGGCCTGTGACTGGCCGGAGAAGTACCCTAGAGCTGGTGGGCCTGTGACTGGCCGGAGAAGTACCCTAGAGCTGGTTGGCCTGTGAGTGGCTGGAGAAGTACCCTAGAGCCTGTGGGCCTGTGAGTGGCCAGAGAAGTACCCTAGAGCAGGTGGGCCTGTGAGTGGCTGGAGAAGTACCCTAGAGCAGGTGGGCCTGGTTGTGGCCGAAGCAGTACCCTAGAGCCGGTGGGCCTGTGAGTGGCTGGAGAAGTACCCTAGAGGCGGTGGGCCTGGAGTGGCCTGAGAAATACCCTAGATCAGGTGGGCCTGTGAGTGGCCGGAGAAGTACCCTAGAACCAGTGGGCCTGTGAGTGGTCGGAAAAGTACCCTAGACTGGGTGGTCCTGTGAGTGGCCCGAGAAGTACCCTAGAGTGGGTTGGCCATTGAGTGAGCAGAGAAGTACCCTAGAGCCAGTGGGCCTGTGAGTGGCTGAAGAAGTACCCTAGAGCCGATGGGCCTCTGAGTGGTTGGAGATGTACCCTAGAGCCAGTGGGCCTGTGACTGGCTGGAGAAGTACCCTAGAGCAGGTGGGCCTGTGAGTGGCCGGAGAAGTACCCTAGAGCCGGTTGGCCTGTGAGTGGCTGGAGAAGTACCCTAGAGGCGGTGGGCCTGGAGTGGCCTGAGAAATACCCTAGATCAGGTGGGCCTGTGAGTGGCCGGAGAAGTACCCTAGAACCAGTGGGCCTGTGAGTGGTCGGAAAAGTACCCTAGACTGGGTGGTCCTGTGAGTGGCCCGAGAAGTACCCTAGAGTGGGTTGGCCATTGAGTGAGCAGAGAAGTACCCTAGAGCCAGTGGGCCTGTGAGTGGCTGAAGAAGTACCCTAGAGCCGATGGGCCTCTGAGTGGTTGGAGATGTACCCTAGAGCCAGTGGGCCTGTGACTGGCTGGAGAAGTACCCTAGAGCAGGTGGGCCTGTGAGTGGCCGGAGAAGTACCCTAGAGCCGGTTGACCTGTGAGTGGCTGGAGAAGTACCCTAGAGCCTGTGGGCCTGGAGTGGCCAGAGAAGTACCCTAGAGAAGGTGGGCCTGTGAGTGGCTGGAGAAGTACCCTAGAGCAGGTGGGCCTGGTTGTGGCCGAAGCAGTACCCTAGAGCCGGTGGGCCTGTGAGTGGCTGGAGAAGTACCCTAGAGGCGGTGGGCCTGGAGTGGCCTGAGAAATACCCTAGATCAGGTGGGCCTGTGAGTGGCCGGAGAAGTACCCTAGAACCGGTGGGCCTGTGAGTGGTCGGAGAAGTACCCTAGACTGGGTGGTCCTGTGAGTGGCCCGAGAAGTACCGTAGAGTGGTTTGGCCATTGAGTGAGCAGAGAAGTACCCTAGAGCCGGTGGACCTGTGAGTGGCTGAAGAAGTACCCTAGAGCCGATGGGCCTGTGAGTGGTTGGAGAAGTACCCTAGAGCCGGTGGGCCTGTGACTGGCCGGAGAAGTACCCTAGAGCTGGTGGGCCTGTGACTGGCCGGAGAAGTACCCTAGAGCTGGTGGGCCTGTGACTGGCCGGAGAAGTACCCTAGAGCCGGTGGACCTGTGAGTGGCCAGAGAAGTATGATAGAGCAGGTCAGCCTTTGAGTTGCTAGAGAAGAATGCTAGAGCCGGTGGGCCAGTGAGTGGCCTAAGAACTACCCTCGAGCGAGTGGGCCTTGGAGTGGCCGCAGAAGTACTCTAGAGCAGGTGGTCCTGTGAGTGGCCAGAGAAGTATGCTAGAGCAGGTGGGCCTGTGAGTGGCCTGAGAAGTACCCTAGAGCAGGTGGGCCTGTGAGTGGCCGGAGAAGTACCCTAGAGCCGGTTGGCCTGTGAGTGGCTGGAGAAGTACCCTAGAGCCTGTGGGCCTGGAGTGGCCAGAGAAGTACCCTAGAGAAGGTGGGCCTGTGAGTGGCTGGAGAAGTACCCTAGAGCAGGTGGGCCTGAATGTGGCCGAAGCAGTACCCTAGAGCCGGTGGGCCTGTGAGTGGCTGGAGAAGTACCCTAGAGGCGGTGGGCCTGGAGTGGCCTGAGAAATACCCTAGATCAGGTGGGCCTGTGAGTGGCCGGAGAAGTACCCTAGAACCGGTGGGCCTGTGAGTGGTCGGAGAAGTACCCTAGACTGGGTGGTCCTGTGAGTGGCCCGAGAAGTACCGTAGAGTGGTTTGGCCATTGAGTGAGCAGAGAAGTACCCTAGAGCCGGTGGACCTGTGAGTGGCTGAAGAAGTACCCTAGAGCCGATGGGCCTGTGAGTGGTTGGAGAGGTACCCTAGAGCCGGTGGGCCTGTGACTGGCCGGAGAAGTACCCTAGAGCTGGTGGGCCTGTGAGTGGCCTGAGAAGTACCCTAGAGCAGGTGGGCCTGTGAGTGGCCGGAGAAGTACCCTAGAGCCGGTTGGCCTGTGAGTGGCTGGAGAAGTACCCTAGAGCCTGTGGGCCTGGAGTGGCCAGAGAAGTACCCTAGAGAAGGTGGGCCTGTGAGTGGCTGGAGAAGTACCCTAGAGCAGGTGGGCCTGAATGTGGCCGAAGCAGTACCCTAGAGCCGGTGGGCCTGTGAGTGGCTGGAGAAGTACCCTAGAGGCGGTGGGCCTGGAGTGGCCTGAGAAATACCCTAGATCAGGTGGGCCTGTGAGTGGCCGGAGAAGTACCCTAGAACCGGTGGGCCTGTGAGTGGTCGGAGAAGTACCCTAGACTGGGTGGTCCTGTGAGTGGCCCGAGAAGTACCGTAGAGTGGTTTGGCCATTGAGTGAGCAGAGAAGTACCCTAGAGCCGGTGGACCTGTGAGTGGCTGAAGAAGTACCCTAGAGCCGATGGGCCTGTGAGTGGTTGGAGAGGTACCCTAGAGCCGGTGGGCCTGTGACTGGCCGGAGAAGTACCCTAGAGCTGGTGGGCCTGTGACTGGCCGGAGAAGTACCCTAGAGCTGGTTGGCCTGTGAGTGGCTGGAGAAGTACCCTAGAGCCTGTGGGCCTGGAGTGGCCAGAGAAGTACCCTAGAGCAGGTGGGCCTGTGAGTGGCTGGAGAAGTACCCTAGAGCAGGTGGGCCTGGTTGTGGCCGAAGCAGTACCCTAGAGCCGGTGGGCCTGTGAGTGGCTGGAGAAGTACCCTAGAGGCGGTGGGCCTGGAGTGGCCTGAGAAATACCCTAGATCAGGTGGGCCTGTGAGTGGCCGGAGAAGTACCCTAGAACCAGTGGGCCTGTGAGTGGTCGGAAAAGTACCCTAGACTGGGTGGTCCTGTGAGTGGCCCGAGAAGTACCCTAGAGTGGGTTGGCCATTGAGTGAGCAGAGAAGTACCCTAGAGCCAGTGGGCCTGTGAGTGGCTGAAGAAGTACCCTAGAGCCGATGGGCCTCTGAGTGGTTGGAGATGTACCCTAGAGCCAGTGGGCCTGTGACTGGCTGGAGAAGTACCCTAGAGCAGGTGGGCCTGTGAGTGGCCGGAGAAGTACCCTAGAGCCGGTTGGCCTGTGAGTGGCTGGAGAAGTACCCTAGAGCCTGTGGGCCTGGAGTGGCCAGAGAAGTACCCTAGAGAAGGTGGGCCTGTGAGTGGCTGGAGAAGTACCCTAGAGCAGGTGGGCCTGGTTGTGGCCGAAGCAGTACCCTAGAGCCGGTGGGCCTGTGAGTGGCTGGAGAAGTACCCTAGAGGCGGTGGGCCTGGAGTGGCCTGAGAAATACCCTAGATCAGGTGGGCCTGTGAGTGGCCGGAGAAGTACCCTAGAACCGGTGGGCCTGTGAGTGGTCGGAGAAGTACCCTAGACTGGGTGGTCCTGTGAGTGGCCCGAGAAGTACCGTAGAGTGGTTTGGCCATTGAGTGAGCAGAGAAGTACCCTAGAGCCGGTGGACCTGTGAGTGGCTGAAGAAGTACCCTAGAGCCGATGGGCCTGTGAGTGGTTGGAGAAGTACCCTAGAGCCGGTGGGCCTGTGACTGGCCGGAGAAGTACCCTAGAGCTGGTGGGCCTGTGACTGGCCGGAGAAGTACCCTAGAGCTGGTGGGCCTGTGACTGGCCGGAGAAGTACCCTAGAGCCGGTGGACCTGTGAGTGGCCAGAGAAGTATGATAGAGCAGGTCAGCCTTTGAGTTGCTAGAGAAGAATGCTAGAGCCGGTGGGCCAGTGAGTGGCCTAAGAACTACCCTCGAGCGAGTGGGCCTTGGAGTGGCCGCAGAAGTACTCTAGAGCAGGTGGTCCTGTGAGTGGCCAGAGAAGTATGCTAGAGCAGGTGGGCCTGTGAGTGGCCTGAGAAGTACCCTAGAGCAGGTGGGTCTGTGAGTGGCCGGAGAAGTATCCTAGAGCCAGTGGGCCTGTGAGTGGCCGAAGACGTATGCTATAGCTGGTGGACCTGTGAATGGCCATAGAAGTACCCTAGAGCGAGTGGGCCTCTAAGTGGCCGCAGAAGTATGCTACAGTGGTTGGGTCTGTGAGTGGCCGAAGAAGTGCCCTATAGCCGGTGGGCCTGTAAGTGGCCGGAGAAGTACCCTAGGGCCGATGGGCCTGTGACTGGCTGGAGAAGTACCCTAGAGCCAGTGGGCCTGTGAGTGGCTGGAGAAGTCCTCTAGAGCGGGTTGGCCATTGAGTGAGCAGAGACTACCATGTGTTTGATGGGCCTGTGTTTGCTTGTGGCAGGGGTCACATTTGTGGTAAAGATTCCTGGAGGGGAGGCCTATTGAGGACCAAGCCATATTGTGGGGCCCCTGTGATGTACCAGGAGGAAACTGTGCTAAATTGTTTTGTGAGCCTTAATAAAAGAGAAGAGAGAGATGTGAGGAGTGAATAGTGAGCGGACCCGGCTCTGCTTATCTACTGACTTGGCGATATCATTTTTGAAATGTATTCAGTCTCTGGCACATTTCTATTGCACTTTATATATTTCGCTAGTCATACTATCTATACTGTATTCTAAGCACATTTGGCACTTTAACAGTGCACCGATCACTACTGTTTTTTAGATTATAAGATTACATTTTTTTTGTTCTCCTACTGGTTGATTGATTATTACACTGTTTAGCACTGTAGCTATTTAAGACTGTATTCATTAAATTGCTGTAATATTTGATCAAATAGATATTTTTGCTGTATTAGAGCCATATAAGACTGTAAGCTCGCAAGGGCAGGGCTTTCTCTCCTATTGTGTCTTGTACTCAGAATATCCATTGTCAACTCTGTAAAACTGCATTTGATATATTATATGTACCGTATGTTTCTACCCTGTCTGTAACTACTACTTTGTAAAGCGCTACGGAAGATGATGGCGCTATATAAATAAACAATAATAATAATAATATAACTCCTTAGCATCTCACTTGTTTTTTAATTGTCTATTGTCCTTGATGTGGTAATGTAGGTGTCAAATAAAGGCGTGTTACAGAATTGTAAAGTCTATTGAGTGCGGCTTATCCTTAGGGGCATCCTTTGGGTCTGTACTGGCAGCCCAATCATTCTTGTTTCTGGTTTATATACACCTTAATAAAAGAAATAAAAAGAATCCCTGATTTTGTCTGCATCTTTCGATGACTCTACAGAGGACCTACAGCCTGCCAGGATCAAGGGGTAACCTGAGTGAGTACCTTTGATCTCCTGTCCCCCACCTAGAGTATGTGGTGTACACAGTCAGTGGGTGATGTCCAATGGAGGATCATCCAGTGGACCAGTTTGAGCTTGAGTGGGCCCCTAAAGACACCAGGAACACCGGGTATGCCAAGATGTGCTTGCCAATGACCATTGTTACTTGTTGCCCATAAAGCTGTGTCATACAAGATTAGGGATGAGCGAATCGATCCGGACGAACTCGGATTCGATCCGAATTTCATGAAAAATTAGATTCGGATCGAATCCGAATTTCCCCGCGATTCGATCGCTCGAAGTTTTCCTTTAACATCCATTCATTTACATTACAGGCATTCTAAGATGGCGGACGGGACATGTCCAGACATCAACCCCGCGCCAGTGCAAGCTGGGACAGTCACATACAGCCTATCAGCAGCCAGCAAGCCCGGTGACGTCACAGCGCTATTTAAATCGGCGGACATCTTGCTTTTCCTCATTTCTCTATTGCATTCGTGAGAGACAGGACGCTGCTGTAGGCAGGGAGAGACAGTTAGACAGACAGGGACAGACAGGGACAGGCTGGAGACAGGCAGGAGACAGGCAGGAGACATGCAGAAAGTCAGCGAAAAGCAGGGAAAGTTAGGAAAAATCGGAGGCAGTCACATGGAGATTTTTTTATTTTCATCCAGCCTGAGTGTTACTGGCTGGCTGACTGGCTTTGTTAGCGTTTTCAGGCTGCTTATACACTAACTGTGCATATATACTGAACTGATCTCAAGTCTGCTGTGAGGCATCCCATTCTGTGACTACACCAGCCTCTATTTAATACCATAATAACCATTTGCACTTATTCTAATAGAAATTAGGCCTGATAAAGACACTTTTGCTGTGCATAGCCTTACTGCTGCCAGGTGCTCTCTGGTTTTTGGGGCATCCCATTCTGTGACTACACCAGCCTCTATTTAATACCATAATAACCATTTGCACTTATTCTAATAGAAATTAGGCCTGATAAAGACACTTTTGCTGTGCATAGCCTTACTGCTGCCAGGTGCTCTCTGGTTTTTGGGGCATCCCATTCTGTGACTACACCAGCCTCTATTTAATACCATAATAACCATTTGCACTTATTCTAATATAAATTAGGCCTGATAAAGACACTTTTGCTGTGCATAGCCTTACTGCTGCCAGGTGCTCTCTGGCTTTTGGGGCATCCCATTCTGTGACTACACCAGCCTCTATTTAATACCATAATAACCATTTGCACTTATTCTAATAGAAATTAGGCCTTATAAAGACACTTTTGCTGTGCATAGCCTTACTGCTGCCAGGTGCTCTCTGGTTTTTGGGGCATCCCATTCTGTGACTACACCAGCCTCTATTTAAGACCATAACCATTTGCACTTATTCTAATAGAAATTAGGCCTGATAAAGACACTTTTGCTGTGCATAGCCTTACTGCTGCCAGGTGCTCTCTGGTTTTTGGGGCATCCCATTCTGTGACTACACCAGCCTCTATTTAATACTATAATAACCATTTGCACTTATTCTAATAGAAATTAGGCCTGATAAAGACACTTTTGCTGTGCATAGCCTTACTGCTGCCAGGTGCTCTCTGGTTTTTGGGGCATCCCATTCTGTGACTACACCAGCCTCTATTTAATACCATAATAACCATTTGCACTTATTCTAATAGAAATTAGGCCTGATAAATACACTTTTGCTGTGCATAGCCTTACTGCTGCCAGGTGCACTGCTGGCTGTTGGGGCATCCCATTCTGTGACTACACAAGCCTCTATTTAATACCATAATAACCATTTGCACTTATTCTAATAGAAATTAGGCCTGATAAAGACACTTTTGCTGTGCATAGCCTTACTGCTGCCAGGTGCTCTCTGGTTTTTGGGGCATCCCATTCTGTGACTACACCAGCCTCTATTTAATACCATAACCATTTGCACTTATTCTAATAGAAATTAGGCCTGATAAAGACACTTTTGCTGTGCATAGCCTTACTGCTGCCAGGTGCACTGCTGGCTGTTGGGGCATCCCATTCTGTGACTACACAAGCCTCTATTTAATACCATAACCATTTGCACTTATTCTAATAGAAATTAGGCCTGATAAAGACACTTTTGCTGTGCATAGCCTTACTGCTGCCAGGTGCACTGCTGGCTGTTGGGGCATCCCATTCTGTGACTACACAAGCCTCTATTTAATACCATAATAACCATTTGCACTTATTCTAATAGAACTTAGGCCTGATAAAGACACTTTTGCTGTGCATAGCCTTACTGCTGCCAGGTGCTCTCTGGTTTTTGGGGCATCCCATTCTGTGACTACACCAGCCTCTATTTAATACCATAATAACCATTTGCACTTATTCTAATAGAAATTAGGCCTGATAAAGACACTTTTGCTGTGCATAGCCTTACTGCTGCCAGGTGCTCTCTGGTTTTTGGGGCATCCCATTCTGTGACTACACCAGCCTCTATTTGATACCATAATAACCATTTGCACTTATTCTAATAGAAATTAGGCCTGATAAAGACACTTTTGCTGTGCATAGCCTTACTGCTGCCAGGTGCTCTCTGGTTTTTGGGGCATCCCATTCTGTGACTACACCAGCCTCTATTTAATACCATAACCATTTGCACTTATTCTAATAGAAATTAGGCCTGACATAACCATTTGCACTTATTCTAATAGAAATTAGGCCTGATAAAGACACTTTTGCTGTGCATAGCCTTACTGCTGCCAGGTGCTCTCTGGTTTTTGGGGCATCCCATTCTGTGACTACACCAGCCTCTATTTAATACCATAACCATTTGCACTTATTCTAATAGAAATTAGGCCTGATAAAGACACTTTTGCTGTGCATAGCCTTACTGCTGCCAGGTGCTCTCTGGTTTTTGGGGCATCCCATTCTGTGACTACACCAGCCTCTATTTAAGACCATAACCATTTGCACTTATTCTAATAGAAATTAGGCCTGATAAAGACACTTTTGCTGTGCATAGCCTTACTGCTGCCAGGTGCACTGCTGGCTGTTGGGGCATCCCATTCTGTGACTACACAAGCCTCTATTTACTATAACCCTTTGCACTTATTCTAATAGAAATTTGGCCTGATAAAGACACTTTTGCTGTGCTTAGTACTACTGCTGCCAGGTGCACTGCTGGCTGTTGGGGCATCCCATTCTGTGACTACACAAGCCTCTCTTTACTATAACCCTTTGCACTTATTCTAAAAGTCATTTGGCCTGATAAAGACACTTTTGCTGTGCATAGTACTACTGCTGCCAGGTGCACTGCTGGCTGTTGGGGCATCCCATTCTGTGACTACACAAGCCTCTATTTATTATAACCCTTTGCACTTATTCTAAAAGTCATTTGCCCTGATAAAGACACTTTTGCTGTGCATAGTAGTACTGCTCACAGGTGCACTGCTGGCTGTTGGGGCATCCCATTCTGTAACATACCATTAGCCTCTGCATTTACTGTAAGCTGCACAGTTATTTAAAGTAATTTGGGCTGTATGAGCCTGCTTACACACTGTTGCTGTGTGCATATATACTGATCTCAAGTCAGCTTTGGGGCATCCCATTCTGTAACATACCGTTAGCCTCTGCATTCACTGTAAGCTGCACAGTTATTTAAAGTAATTTGGGCTGTTTCAGCCTGCTTACACACTGTTGCTGTGTGCATATATACTGATCTCAAGTCAGCTTTGGGGCATCCCATTCTGTAACATACCATTAGCCTCTGCATTCACTGTAAGCTGCACAGTTATTTAAAGTAATTTGGGCTGTTTCAGCCTGCTTACACACTGTTGCTGTGTGCATACTGTATATACTGATCTCAAGTCTGCTGTGGGCATCCCATTCTGTAACATACCATTAGCCTCTGCATTTACTGTAAGCTGCACAGTTATTTAAAGTAATTTGGCCTATTTGAGCCTGCTTATCCACTCTTGCTGTGCATATATACTGATCTCAAGTCTGCTTCGGGGCATCCCATTCTGTAACATAACATAACCTACCTCTCTTATTTACACTAAGCAGCTCTCTTATTTAAACTAAGCAGGCCTCTTATTTTCACTAAGCAGCTCTCTTATTTAAGCTAAGCAGCTCTCTTATTTAAACTAAGCAGGCCTCTTGGATGCTGATTGTCCACTTTTGGGTGTGCATTATATTCGGTTTCATATACAGTGGGGTATCCCAATTTGTAAGATAACCTACCCCAACCATGTAAACTAAAGAGGCCTGTTGCAGCCTGAGTTTCTCTGCTTGCGTATGGCCTGCATTACAATCTGTCTCTTTCAATGACACTGCTGCCTGGGGTATCCCAATTTGTAAGATAACCTACCCCAACCATGTAAACTAAAGGTTACGTCCTTCCAGAAGGAAAACTTATGCCGAACACTATTTTTGTTGGGGGCATTGACCTTTGGATTGATCGGCATGAAATTAAGGATTTTTTTCAAAGTATGGCGCTGTAAAGAAGGTCAAAATTATTTCTCATACTTGGATTATTGTTACTTTTTGTTCAGCTTAAAATATACCAGGCCACACAGGCATCCCAAGGCACATGCTGATTAACCCTATATGTTAAGCACAAGCATTTCTCATACTTGGATTATTGTTACTTTTTGTTCAGCTTGAAATATACCAGGCCACACGGGCATCCCAAGGCACATGCTATTTTAACCCTATCTGTTATACAACATAAGCGTTGATCAGCATCAGCTGCTTTATTAAGCTACTTCAGTTTGCACTTGTTTTTGACTGCTTTTAATAAACCAGGCCGCAGGGCACCCCAAAGCTGCACCTTGCACCCTATCTGGTATACAACATAAGCATTGATCAGCATCAGCTTCATTAAGCTACTTCAGTTTGCACTTCCTTTTTTGACTGCTTTCATTTAACCAGGCCGCAGGGCACCCCAAAGCTGCACCTTGCACCCTACCTGTTTATACTAAATAAGCATCTACAGCCTCAGCTTTATTAAGTTATTGCATTTTGAATTGGTTTTGGTCTGCTTTAAATACACCAGGCCGCAGGGCATCCCAAACCTGCATGTTGCACCCCATCTGTTATACTAAATAAGCGTTGATCAGCATCAGCTTTATTAAGCTATTGCATTTTGCATTGGTTTTTGTACTGCTGCCAAAACACTAGCCCATATGGGCATCCCAAACCAGCACATGTCACCCTACTAAATAAGCTTCTACAGGCCCTTTTTTTATTTATTTATTTTTATTTATATAGAGCTGCAATAGCTTATATAGTGAGGTAAATTTGCCATTTTGCTGCATTATATAGAGCACCCCCCTCTGTAAATCTGAGGGGCAATAGTTTATATTATAAGGTAAATTCATGGTTTTGCACCATTATATGGAGCAGCCCCTGTGTAAATCTGAGGGGCAATAGCTTATATTGTGAGGTAAATTTGCCATTTTGCTTCATTATATAGAGCAGGCCCTGTGTAAATCTGAGGGGCAATAGCTTATATTGTGAGGTAAATTTGCCATTTTGCTTCATTATATAGAGCAGCCCCTGTGTAAATCTGAGGGGCAATAGTTTATATTATGAGGTAAATTCATGGTTTTGCACCATTATATGGAGCAGCCCCTGTGTAAATCTGAGGGGCAATAGCTTATATTGTGAGGTAAATTTGCCATTTTGCTTCATTATATAGAGCAGCCCCTGTGTAAATCTGAGGGGCAATAGTTTATATTATGAGGTAAATTCATGGTTTTGCACCATTATATGGAGCAGCCCCTGTGTAAATCTGAGGGGCAATAGCTTATATTGTGAGGTAAATTTGCCATTTTGCTTCATTATATAGAGCAGCCCAGTTGCCATCTAAATCAACTACTGTCCGGCCAGTACAGCTTTTCCAGGGCAAACTCTGCTAGTTGCGGACACAAGTCAAGTTTGGCTTCCCAGCAAATCCAGTGGATCCTGAAGGTGTGTTGGCATGGTCATGTCAAGGTATGACATGATCTGCTGTTTGAGGTCCAGCTCCAGGTCTTCCTGCTGCTCATGAGTAGACTCACTATGCGGGTGTAGAAAGCTACTCACTAGCGACTGAAGACTGAGGCTGCTGCTGATGGAGCTGCTGCTGCTGCTCCTTCCACCCCCCCAGCAGCCATGGCAGTGGAAGGTGATCGCAGAGGTCCCCCCGAGTCAGACCTGCGGGAGTATGGGTCATGGCACAGATAGACATCGCCCAACTGACTACGTGGGATGTCTCTGTAGTAGGTCAGTTTGTCCTCCCTCTCAGTGGGGGTAAAAAATGCCCCCATTTTGTGCCGGAAGCGAGGGTCCAATAAGTTGGAGAGCCAGAAGTCTTCCCGCTGACAAATGGAGACAATTCTGCGCTCACTAGTACGCAAGCATGTGAGCATGCATCGTGCCATTTGTGCAAGTGACTCGGAGGGACTACCTGTCTCCATCTCCACTGTAAACTGCCACAGTGTGTCTGGGTCCTCTGTCTCGCCTTCCTCCCAACCCTCTAGCTCCTGTGGCTGCTCCTGCTCCTCCTCTCCTGTCAGATGACTAGATAAAATTTCATTTTGTGAAACCTAAACTGTGGTTTGCTGTGCCCCACCCCCTCCTCCTCCTCCACTTCAGCCCCCACAGGCTTCATGTGGCTGTGAAATGTATGTGCCATGTCTCCAGTGCCCTGACCAGCCATGGTTTCCAACATGTGTTGTAGTACATGAAGCAGTGGAATCTCATCGCTCATCTCATAGTCCTGGCAACTGTCTAATAAAGTAGCTTCCTCAAAGGGCCTGAGCAAACGGCCGGTGTCACGTATGAGCTGCCAATGGTTTACATTGAATTTACACAGGGGTGTCCCCCTATCCGTTTGGATCATCCAGAAATCCGTGATGGCTTTTCTCTGTTCCTATAGTGGATCCTGCATATGGAGGGTGGAATTCCAACGGGTGGAAATATGGCAAATCAGACTATGTTGGGGTACACCGTTCTGACGCTGAAGCTCAATAAGGTTGTGCTTGGTGGTGTAGGAGTGCCAGAAGTGCATGCTAACTTTCTTTCCTGCTGTTCGGATTTCTTTCAGATGGGCGGAAGACTTCAGAATACACTTGACAACTAGACTGAACACGTGTGCCATGTCAGGACGCATGACTCTGGCTTCCTTGTCGCAGCGCAAACAAGATGTTCTTCCAAGTGTCAGTCACCATGGGTCCAAATTTGCAGTTTTCGTGGATTAAGCAATGCTTTCATGGATTGAGTTCTCATTTTTAGTAGTTCCTCCCATGTGTGACTCTGTTGGTCAAGGAAAACCATGTGAAGAACAGCGTGAAACCACAATCACCAAGGGGGCCTAAAAGGATATATATTGTCCACCATGAGTCCATAGTTACAGCTCCAGACGTAGACAACACTGTGCACTTTGGTACACACTGACAGGCTAAAGGACTGGCCCACCTTCTGTTCAACAACCATGCCATTGGACTCTCCACCTCGGCTCGGCACAAGCCATCAGTTCTCTGAAAGGTCCACCACTGGGTAATGCAGCAGGCTGGACTTATGGTGACGCTGTCTGAGAGGAGAAATCCCTCAGACATCAAGATTAAAAATTCCAAGAATTTTTGAGGGCTAATTATTCAGAGGCAATGATAGCTAGTTGTTTCTGATTTAATTACAAGGTGGAAACACACCCTCAAACAAAACTTCACTTTGGCAATACTATTGCATTTGTCTATTCATAATTTTATGTATATATACTAACTAATCTACTTTTTCTCCACAGGATTGTGGATGCAACATGAAAAACTGACACATCGCTGAGTAGCTGATTTTTCCTATCAACAGTCCCCAATAATTCACTGCTGCTGCTGCTGCCGCCGCCACCGCCGCAGACTCCAGGGACCCTCTTCCACTACCTCGGCTTGCAACACCTCCTCCCACGACACTCTCCTCATCACTAATTGCCGGCTAGTGAAAGAAGAGGCGAGTGTCTCCTCCACTTCTTGGCTGGGCAGTAGCTGCTGAATTTTATGATTATCAGATCTTCATCAATGGATAGTGGAGCTGAACCCAAAGCATAACAGACAGACAACAGACAGTTGACTGGGGGTGTCAGATGCCACTTGTGATGCAGTGGACTGCTTTTGCAGCACTTGCAGACAAAGTTGCTTCATTGGCTGACACAATGACTGGTAAAGCTGTGGAACATATGGTTTAAAAGCAAAAATAACCATTTGTTTTTATATGAAAAAGACCCTGGTTTATACATACTTTTTTTTTTCCAGAGACTGCCCTGCGTGGAAATGAATGGCGCATGGATCAGCCAAGCTTTCCTCCCAACAATGCCTGATGTATTCCAGTAGATAGATGACGGGTCCAGACCAACACTAAAGAAAGATGGATCGTGCAAAACAGATTTAAGGCGCTGCTCTCCAGTTACAGACATTCCTCCGCATCGGACCACAAGTAAGTATTGATAAAAAAATCCTTTACGTTACTCTTACTTTTTATTAATATTCTTCGGATAAGACGGATCAGACATGATTCCAGATTAAAAATTCCAAGAATTTTTGAGGGCTAATTATTCAGAGGCAATGATAGCTAGTTGTTTCTGATTTAATTAAAAGGTGGAAACACACCCTCAAACAAAACTTCTCTTTGGCAATACTTTTGCATTTTTTTATTCAGAATTTTATGTAGATATTACTAACTAAGCTACTTTTTCTCCACATGACTCTCCACAGGGTGTGATTCATCCAATTTTTGGGCTCCTGAAGCCAACCCCAGTGTCTCTTTAAAGTAATGTTTGGGCTCCTGCTGCTGCTGCCAACTCCAGGGTGTGATTCATCCAATTTTTGGGCTCCTGAAGCCAACCCCAGTGTCTCTTTAAAGTAATATTAGGGCTCCTGCTGCTGCTGCTGCCAACTCCAGGGTGTGATTGACCCAATTTTTGGGCTCCTGAGGCCAACCCCAGGGTCTCTTTAAAGTAATATTTGGGCTCCTGCTGCTGCTGCTGCCAACTCCAGGGTGTGATTCATCCAATTTTTGGGCTCCTGAAGCCAACCCCAGGGTCTCTTTAAAGTAATATTTGGGCTCCTGCTGCTGCTGCTGCCAACTCCAGGGTGTGATTCATCCAATTTTTGGGCTCCTGAAGCCAACCCCATTGTCTCTTTAAAGTAATGTTTGGGCTCCTGCTGCTGCTGCCAACTCCAGGGTGTGAATCATCCAATTTTTGGGCTCCTGAAGCCAACTCCAGTGTCTCTTTAAAGTAATGTTTGGGCTCCTGCTGCTGCTGCCAATTCCACAGTGTGATTCATCCAATTTTTGGGCTCCTGAAGCCAACCTCAGGGTCTCTTTAAAGTAATATTTGGGCTCCTGCTGCTGCTGCCAACTCCAGGGTGTGATTCATCCAATTTTTGGGCTCCTGAAGCCAACCCCAGGGTCTCTTTAAAGTAATATTTGGGCTCCTGCTGCTGCTGCCAACTCCAGGGTGTGATTCATCCAATTTTTGGGCTCCTGAAGCCAACCCCAGGGTCTCTTTAAAGTAATATCTGGGCTCCTGCTGCTGCTGCTGCCAACTCCAGGGTGTGATTCATCCAATTTTTGGGCTCCTGAAGCCAACCCCAGGGTCTCTTTAAAGTAATATTTGGGCTCCTGCTGCTGCTGCTGCCAACTCCAGGGTGTGATTCATCCAATTTTTGGGCTCCTGAAGCCAACCCCAGTGTCTCTTTAAAGTAATATTTGGGCTCCTGCTGCTGCTGCTGCCAACTCCAGGGTGTGATTCATCCAATTTTTGGGCTCCGGAAGCCAACCCCAGGGTCTCTTTAAAGTAATATTTGGGCTCCTGCTGCTGCTGCCAACTCCAGGGTGAGATTCATACAATTTTTGGGCTCCTGAAGCCAACCCCAGTGTCTCTTTAAAGTAATGTTTGGGCTCCTGCTGCTGCTGCCAACTCCAGGGTGTGAATCATCCATTTTTTGGGCTCCTGAAGTCAACTCCAGTGTCTCTTTAAAGTAATATTTGGGCTCCTGCTGCTGCTCCCAACTCCAGGGTGTGATTCATCCAATTTTTGGGCTCCTGAAGCCAACCCCAGTGTCTCTTTAAAGTAATATTTGGGCTCCTGCTGCTGCTGCTGCCAACGCCAGGGTGTGATTCATCCAATTTTTGGGCTCCTGAAGCCAACCCCAGGGTCTCTTTAAAGTAATATTTGGGCTCCTGCTGCTGCTGCTGCCAACTCCAGGGTGTGATTCATCCAATTTTTGGGCTCCTGAAGCCAACCCCATTGTCTCTTTAAAGTAATGTTTGGGCTCCTGCTGCTGCTGCCAACTCCAGGGTGTGATTCATCCAATTTTTGGGCTCCTGAAGCCAACCCCAGGGTCTCTTTAAAGTAATATTTGGGCTCCTGCTGCTGCCAACTCCAGGGTGTGATTCATCCAATTTTTGGGCTCCTGAAGCCAACCCCAGGGTCTCTTTAAAGTAATATTTGGGCTCCTGCTGCTGCTGCTGCCAACTCCAGGGTGTGATTCATCCAACTTTTGGGCTCCTGCTGCAAACTCCAGTGTCTCTTTCATCCAATATTTGGGCTCCTGCTGCTGCTGCTGCCAACTCCAGGGTGTGATTCATCCAATTTTTGGGCTCCTGAAGCCAACTCCAGTTTATATTTGGGCTCCTGCTTCTGCTGCTGCCAACTCCAGGGTGTGAATCATCCAATTTTTGGGCTCCTGAAGCCAACCCCAGTGTCTCTTTAAAGTAATGTTTGGGCTCCTGCTGCTGCTGCTGCCAACTCCAGGGTGTGTCAGTCAATTTTTGGGCTCCTGCAGCCAACTCCAGTGTCTCTTTCAGCCAATGTTTGGGCTCCTGCTGCTGCTTGCAACTCCAGGGTGGGATTTATCCAATTTTTGGGCTCCTGCTGCTGCCAACTCCAGTGTCTCTTTAAAGCAATGTTTGGGCTCCTGCCCCTCATAGTGATGCCACTTCAACTCTCTGCAATTGTGCCGCTCTGCGATTCTATTAGCGATGCCTCTGATCTGCATGTGATATTATTTAACTAACCCAGAACGCATCCTATGCGTGTTACAGCAAGGCAGAATGGTTTACAACCCTATTGAGGCTCTAGGAGGCTCAGAAATAGCCATTTTTAATAGCGATTCATTGCGAATAAATTCGGGTCGAACCGATTTTTGTCGGAAAATTCGGCGAATCAGTCGAATCGAATTTTTCAAAAGTTCGCTCTTCTCTATACAAGATCTTATTTTTGTATGGTTGGTGAAGATACAGTAGGGGTGATTTTTAGGAGGTCGCTCATGTACAGTTAGGTCTCACCAGTTTCGGCACTCCGGCTGAATTTTCCATTGACCCCTCCGGGCCTATCCGTAACATATCGCCTTTTTATTACAATGAAGCTCCTGGAAGTGCTTATTTTATCTGTTTTTCCTCTCTGTTGACTTATTCATTCATTTGCAGCTTGTAAAAGCTAAGTGAATTATCCAGGGGATGACCAGACGCCGCGGCGAACTCCGATGCTTTATACCGGCAGTTCTGTAGGGACGCTCGGAGAGAAGCTCCTTTTCTAGTAAAATAATCGCCCCCTAAACAAACACACCGACAAAATATATATGCGGGGAAAGCTTCCACATAATCTAATAACGCGGCTTCTAAAATAAAACATAAGCTAATTATTCCCACTGGCGGTGGCGGCAGTGCGTTTCCCATATTTCAGCCATTGATCCTTAATGGCGAATGGCATGCGGCATATTTCTGAGCAAAAGCACCAAAAATCACATTGAAAAAGCACTAACAGAGGATACTACAGAGTATAAATTAAGGCAAGAGAGGGATCGGCAGCGCGGCTCCCCGCTTTTTACTGCCTCTGGCCTGTTTAATATGGAGCCATGTTCAGAGCCGCGAATGTATATTTAAATCAAATGGAAGTTGATGGATTTAATTTGAGTCGGAGGAGCCCCCTGTATTAAGGCACTGGGTTCTATTTTCTTGCAATTGCCAGACTTTATTGAGCACTTATCTCTTGTACATTGTTCTTCGGCTGCCGGAGAATTTTTCATCCATTACTTTTTTATATCTTTCCAGGCTGCAGTAAGTGCTTGATAATAGGCACAGGTTCACATTGTGCATGAGGTGTAAATAGACCACAAGAGTATTGGCCTCGATGGAGCATACAGCTTGTCGTCTGTAGGCAGGGACGGATTATGAGGGGGATGCAAGGGCATGGGGCCTCCATCACTTGCCCTGCAAAGGGGGCCTCCACCAACCTTTCCAGTCTTTGGTCTGATGGGCAACAAAGCTATTGGCGGCAGTGGGGCCCCCGTACGTCTGGCCAAGCTTTTTTTTATTTTTGCAAACCTGTAGTCAAAGCCACCACAGTGCAGGGTGGAGAGTCTAGAGCAGCAAAGCTACAGTGATGGTCGCGTGCAGAGCTGTCACTGCACATAAGCCACCAAGCACAGCCACTGGCAGCTCAATGCAGAGAACTGTTTTCTGCTGGACCAGCCAGGCGACTACACTACCCCCCACCCATACTGTATGTGGGGCCTCCACCAGATTTTGTACAGTCTGAGGGAAAGAAGGGAGAGGGGGGACATGATGGAGACCTTTATATACGTGAAAGGATTGCATAAGGTTCAGGAGGGAAGTGTTTTTAAGAAGAAACTTAATGATAGAAAAAGGGGGCCCAACCTGAAGCTAGTCGGGGGGGAAGATCAGGAGCAATATTAGAGAATATTATATTACAGAAAGAGTAGTAGAATCCGGGAACAAACTTCCAGCAGAGGTAGTTGAGAATCGACAGTCACTGAATTTAAACATGCCTGGGATAAGCCTCCATCTATCCTAAGATAAAGAGAACATACAGTATACACATACGATACAGAGAACATACAGTATAAACATAAGATACAGAGAACATACAGTATATACATAAGATACAGAGAACATACAGTATACACATAAGATACAGAGAACATACAGTATATACATAAGATACAGAGAACATACAGTATACACATAAGATACAGAGAACATACAGTATACACATAAGATACAGAGAACATACAGTAAATACATAAGATAAAGAGAACATACAGTATACACATAAGATACAGAGACCATACAGTATATACATAAGATACAGAGACCATACAGTATACACATAAGATAAAGAGAACGTACTGTATATACATAAGATAAAGAGAACATACAGTATACACATAAGATACAGAGAACATACAGTATACACATAAGATACAGAGAACATACAGGATACACATAAGATACAGAGAACATACAGTATACACATACGATACAGAGAATATACAGGATACACATAAGATACAGAGACCATACAGTATATACATAAGATACAGAGACCATACAGTATACATATAAGATAAAGAGAACGTACTGTATATACATAAGATAAAGAGAACATACAGTATACACATAAGATACAGAGAACATACAGTATATACATACGATAAAGAGAACATACAGTATACACATAAGATAAAGAGACCATACAGTATATACATAAGATACAGAGAACATACAGTATATACATAAGATAAAGAGAACATATAGTATACACATAAGATAAAGAGACCATACAGTATATACATAAGATACAGAGAACATACAGTATATACATAAGATACAGAGACCATACAGTATACACATAAGATACAGAGAACATACAGTATACACATAAGATACAGAGACCATACAGTATATACATAAGATACAGAGAACATACAGTATACACATATTATAAAGAGAACATACAGTATATACATAAGATACAGATAACATACAGTATACACATAAGATACAGAGACCATACAGTATATACATAAGATACAGAGAACATACAGTATACACATAAGATAAAGAGAACATACAGTATATACATAAGATAAAGAGAATATACAGTATATACATAAAATACAGAGAACATACAGTATATACATAAGATACAGATAACATACAGTATACACATAAGATACAGAGACCATACAGTATATACATAAGATACAGAGAACATACAGTATACACATAAGATAAAGAGAACATACAGTATATACATAAGATAAAGAGAACATACAGTATATACATAAGATACAGAGAACATACAGTATACACATAAGATAAAGAGAACATACAGTATATACATAAGATAAAGAGAACATACAGTATACACATAAGATACAGAGACCATACAGTATATACATCAGATACAGAGAACATACAGTATACACATAAGATACAGAGAACATACAGTATATACATAAGATAAAGAGAACATACAGTATACACATAAGATACAGAGAGCATACAGAATATACATAAGATACAGAGAACATACAGTATACACATAAGATACAGAGAACATACAGAATATACATAAGATACAGAGAACATACAGTATACACATAAGATACAGAGAACATACAGTATATACATAAGATACAGAGAACATACAGTATACACATAAGATACAGAGAACATACAGAATATACATAAGATACAGAGAACATACAGTATACACATAAGATACAGAGAACATACAGTATACACATAAGATAAAGAGAACATACAGTATACACATAAGATACAGAGAACATACAGTATACACATAAGATACAGAGAACATACAGTATACACATAAGATACAGAGAACATACAGTATACACATAAGATACAGAGAACATACAGTATACACATAAGGGCAGAGACCCATATGGTCTCCTTCTGCCATCACCCGTCTATGTTTCTATGTTTGTGCCCAGGGGCCTCCACCACACTTAATCCGGCCCTGGATAGGATGGATATATCGGTGGTGGCAACTCTATATAATATTATACAGATGTACCATTTTTTAAATTTGGAAGTATAGATGAGTAAACTGGTTCTTTCGAACTAGAACTGACTCTGAATTTCAGGGAAATATAAATTCGGCATAAATTTTCTTGTGACTTGTGGCGACCAGATTTTTTTCTGAAATCCTTAAATAAAAAAGTAAAAACTCACCTGCTCCCTCGCTCTCTGTAGATGTCATGAGCAGCAGTGGGTTCCAACCATAGTGCTCCCCACCAAAGGCAGGGGCTATTTATAGCCTAGGAGCGATGTGGAAGTGTCACTGTGAGTTACAGGGGGTGTGTAGGGCTTTTCCAGACTCTCCTCACCTATAAATAGCCCCTCCCTGCAGCGGGGAGGGAAGTGACGGGAGACCAGTGCGGGCATAGGATTTATGAGAGGCCAGCGGGGTGTAGAAGAGCCCGTGGCCCATGTGGGCTTTGTGGGCTGGTAGCCTTCAGAGTTGGGGAAGCGGCTGCTCAGTCTCTGCACCTCATAGCTGGTTCCCAGGCTGGTTTGGCTGGACAGGGGGGATCCCACATAATTTTTTTTTTTATTTTTAAGGGTTTAACTCGAGGACAGAAATGTGTGGGTTTGTGAATCAAGATGAAAGTACAACTCAAGATTAAGTTGTATATTAAAATAATATTCTTAAATATTGGGGTGGGATATCTCTCCCTCCTGCTGAGATTATAACAAACAAGATTAGTCATTCTTAAAAGCCGGCCAGCGCCCTTGTGTGAGTTACATTGTGTTATATTGTTACAGCCAATGAGCAGATGATTTATCTTAATTGTTTCTATTGTAATCAACTGTCACAAGCCTAGTAATGGAATGCAAATAGCTTACAGAGCTTACAGCAGAGGAGTAACTAGGCTTTCTGGCAAAGATTCAAAATGGCGCCCCCCACCTGTGCTCAAGGCCCCCTTTGGCACCCCCCCTGACCTGCTTTCCCCGGGGCACCTGCCCCCCCTAGCTACGCCCCTGGCTTACAGCTCAATGTGATGTGTGCATCGGGCTGTGTGATGGTTTGAACTCAGAGAAGATACTCTCTTGTGTAGTTAGGAAATTACATTTCCTATTGTCCTCACAAAGTTATGATCATATTCAACTTTCCGTCTCCGCTCTTCCAGCCCTTCTCTTTAGTTTGATGTAGATAAGTTGTATTTTAATGAATTTTAAAGCAGACCTTCAGCATCATTTTATCAAAAGCCCAAATACTTACAAAACTATCCCCCAGCATCTAAAATTATATATTTAAGTGAACAGAGTTGCAGCCCAGTAGTGGAAAGAATAAAAAGTAAGTGACTAAAAACGTAAAATATATAATTTTAGATGCTGGGGGATAGTTTTGTAAGTATCTAAGTTTTGTAAGACTCTAGGTTACGGGCGCTACAATATTGCCTTAGAAGCATCACATACTGAGGAGAGCGGGATAAAGTACAGGGGGCGGGGTTATAGCTGTGCTCTGCTCAGACAGGAAAAGGAGAGCAATCCCAGAATGCAGAGCAGCACAGTCAGAAGGCACTTCCTGTTTGCAGACAGCCTGAGACTCCATGGGCCCCCATCTAGGATGTTTAAGGGCTCAGAACATGCAGTAGATGCAGGTAGGATGATTTTTAATGTGGGCAATCTGTATGTACAGGGCGTGGGAAACATATAAGATAGGCTCTTATTCAGGGTGAAGGTCCAGATTAATGTGGGCAATCTGTATGTACAGGGTGGGGGAAACATACGAGATCTTAATAAGTACCAGTTAAAGTATCCATTGCAAGTTAAACTGGACCAAAATCCAGGATCTGAACTATCCTGTGCTTGCCCCAGAGCACCCCGATCGGGGATGCCCCGCTGTGTAAACCCCCCCAGATCGCCCAATCTCAGTCACACTTCCCCAGTCCTACAGAGTATGTGCAGCCCTCTCGTTCAATTAGCGCATTTAGATCCGCTCCTGCCCCTCGTCTAATAGCTCGTCTAAGGCAAGCGGATCCGAGCACACCGGTGGCCGCATCCCTGCTACCCTCTATCAGGCAGTGTGCCCACGCCGGCTATTCACAAATGCCTGGTGCGGGCACGCGCCCTGCTTGTGGGAAAGCGGGGATGCAGACAAATCTGGATGCCCCGGAGGGGGGGAATTCAGCGTGGGTTTTGGTCCACTTTAAAGCCTTGTTGATGCCGCCTCTGTACCCACGTTTGGCAATGTTTGTTTCCTTTTGGAGCTGTGCCGCCATAAATGTCAAGCTGAGAAATTTCTTTCCTAGTAACGTTACCGGCGCGCCCCACCCTGTGAATTATGGGAGCTGTGGAAAAAGTGAATTTTATCGCCTCTGAATGGTTAAGCTTAAAAAATACAGTTAAATCTTTGCTTCCTTTTTATTTCTTTGTAATATTTTCATTTCTGGAGTGCTTGTTTGTTTGATGTATTTCATTGATTTCTTTCTGTGCCAATGAAGGGGCAATGTATCAGAAATAAGAGTCAATTACATCCCAAAACATTTCCCCGGCACTTCGGCGCCATCGCTGCCCGAGAACCGAGCCGTCAATTTCACTTACCGACCAATATGTAACTTAATGAACGATCAGCCGGTAAGAAATATTTCTTTGAGGTTTCTCTATTATAAGGTGCTTTAGCCCCTGGAGCCATTGCACGTATAGTGTTTGCTGTTGTGTGCCCGGTCATCAAACGATCAATTAGTCATCTATTAGATGTTGCAGGATGGAGAGGTGCACGTGACACTCTCCTAATCTGCTTCTTCCAACACTCTCTCTTTTCCGGTGGGCGCCAGCTGCACCGCTTGCACTTTCTAAAATAAGAATCTGTTTTTTTAGAGAGTAAATGGCTCTATCGGAGGCGTCGGCCAATGAGGTGAAGCATGTTTCCAAGTCTTTACACAGGAACAAACAAATCGCATGGCCGTCCAGCTGGCAGCAAAGATAGTGTCTGGTCTTTCATCAGGTTTACAGGAACGTCTGCTGATGAGGAACGTAGATTCATCTTCCTCAACGGGAAGATAGGTAACCCAGAGTGCACCTTTGCAAATATCTATGCCCCCAACTTAGAGAAGATCCACTTTAGAGAGTAAACGCTAGAACCCCTCCAAACCTTCTCAGAGGGCATAGTGATATTCGGGGGAGATCTCAATGTAGCCCTTGATCTCCTCTTGGATGTATCTAGAAAGGCCTCCCATCTCGCATTTGCTACTCTCAAAAAAACTAAAGACGGCTCTCCGTCTCTCTCAGTTAGTGGATCTGTGGAGGCTACAAAATCCACAGGGGCGGGATTACACATTCTATTCCTCTCGTCGTGACACATACTCCAGGATCGACTATCTCTTTATAGAACACAGGCACCTGCAACTAGTGCAGAAAGCCGAGATCGATCAAATCACGATCTTAGACCATGCCCTGATCTCCCTCACGGTGAAAGTGCCTAAATGCATGTCAAAACCAAGCACTTGGATACGCAATGAACCTCTGCTCCAAGACCAGGCTACACGGGAGGAGGTCAGGAGAGAGCTGGGTAATTACTTTGACCTGGACGCGGGACCCGAAACGACCCCAATGTGCCTATGGGTGGCACATAAGTGCTACATCAGGGGCATCATCCTGAAGCTGGCATCTAGGAAGAAGAGAGAGAGGGAGAGTGATGTTAGAGCTCTGTCGGAGAAATTAGCCAGACTCAAGGCGGAACACAAAAAACAAGGGGCAGTGGGAGTCGGTCGCCAAAGCACAGGGAAGACTAAAGGATATCCTATGGCCAAAGCCTCCCTCCTGAATGCCAGGCACTCCTTCTACGAGTATGGTAACAAATGTAGCCGTATGTTAGCCAGAGTACTCAGGAGCAGAGAGCCAATAACTTTGTCCCGCAGCTGCTGGGGGCGGAGGGTCACCTGCTTGCCAGCCCAGTCAATATTGCCAAGACCTTCCATGAATTCTATCACAATCTGTATAACCTGCCCAGGGCGGGGGGGCGGTCCTGCCGACCTCATGCAACAAGCACGGGGCTATGTTGAGTCATCGGGTCTCCCGTTTTTGAGTCCAGGTATATCTGAGCAGGAGTGGGCCCAAGCAATCAAATGTTCACAGCCGGGCAAATCCCCAGGCCCTGACGGGTTCACTCTGTCCTACTTTAAATGGTTGGGCGACATCCTTACCCCGAGAGCGATCGCTGCATTCAACTCTATCTGGACATACCGCCGGATATGCTGAGGGCCCAGGTCACGGTGATACCAAAGCAGGGTAAGGACCCTCTCCTGTGTTCCAACTACAGGCCAATTTCCCTGTTAAATGTAGACTTAAAATTATTTGCGAAAATCTTGGCCAATAGGCTGCTATCGCACCTGAGCGAGTTGATAGACACAGATCAGACGGGGTTCATCCCAGGGAGAGAAGCCAGGGATAACGTGACCAGGGTCCTCAACTTATTCCATCTGGTCCATGAGGAGGGGATACCCGCATTACTACTTTCAACGGATGCAGAGAAAGTGTTCGACCAGGTCCACTGGGATTTTACAAAATACGTACCCGCTGGTACAGGACCCCCCAGGTGTTGCACCGGTTCATCCAGAGGCACCAGGTTGGCACTCAAAGTGGACCAAAATCCGGGATTTTGATGTTTTGGTCCTTGCCCCTGCGGCACCCCGATAAAAGAAAGAAAAATACTGCATCTGGGGCCTCCACCAGATTTTGTGCCCAGGGGCCTCCACCACGCTTAATCCGGCCCTGTTGTGTACAGTTCTGGGCACCAGTGCATAAGAAGGACATATCGGAACTAGAGCATGTTCAAAGCGGGTTGCTAAATTAATAAATGGAGTGCAGGGTCTAGAGTACCCTGAAAGATTGTCAAAGTTGGGTTTATTTAGCTTGAAAAAGAGACGCCTGAGGATCATCTACAGTGGCGTAACTAAATGTGACGGGGCCCTGGTGCGAACATATAACTACTCAAACAGCAAACTTTTTTCTGTCTTTTAACTCAATTGGATGACAACTAATGACTAAAACAACAGATATACATGTTGTTTCCTTTATCTAAATGACGCAAAGTGAGCACAAATATGATAAATGAGGTGGAGGAACAATAATGGGGCCCCTCTGACCTTCTGAGCCCTGGTGCAGTCGCACCCCCTGCACCCTCTCAAATTGCGTCCCTGGTGATTTAATGACTATGTATAAATATATCCAGGGTCAATACAAAGGTCTGTCCCATGATCTATTTAAAGCCAGGACTGTAAAACTCGGGGACACTCTGGTTAGAGGAAAGACGATTCTTACACTATCATAGGAGGATATGGGAGGATTCCTACCTGTTAGAGCTGTGACCCTATGGAACTCTCTGCCAGAGAAGGTAGTAATGAAGGATACAGTAAAAGAGTTACAAAGTGGCCGTGATGCCTTCCTGGCATGTAATAACATTACCAGTTATGGCTACTAAACCACTAATAAACTGGACGCACTAAGGTCTTTATTGGGCCTTACGCACTATTTTACTACATTACTTGGACTGGTCTCAATACACACAACTTTCTTTTTCATATAAACTATTATAATTCACACACTATTTATATTAGTGATCTGCAGCACTGCATCTGTTCCATCATATGGGCGCCATATGCTTGTCCCCTGATGTTCTGATACATTCAAGATGCTGTGTACGATAATACTGAAGCCGTATAGGAGAAGCATGGAGACTTAAACCGGAACTTCACCATGATTTATTGAAAAGCCCAAACCATTAAAAAACAATTCCCCAGCATCTAAAATTAATATATTTTAAGTTTTTAGTCACTTACTTATTATTCTTTCCCCCCACTGGGCTGCAACTCTGTTAAGCATTTTAGGATACGGGCGTCGCCATCTTGCCTCAGAAGCATCAAACTTACTGAGGAGAGGAGAGTGGGATAAAATACAGGGGGGCGGGTTATAGCTGTGTTTTGCTCAGACAGAGCAGAGCTGGGGTCAGGAAAAGGTCAGCAGTCCCAGAATGCAGAGCAGCACAGTCAGAAGACACTTCCTGTTTGCAGGCTGCCTGATGTTCCATGAGCCGCCATCTTGGATGTTTAAAGGCTCATAACATGCAGTAGATGCAGGTAGGATGATTTTTAATGTGAGCAATCTGTATGTACAGGATGGGGGAAACATACAAGACTCCTATTCAGAGTAAAGGACCGCTTTAAAAGAATTGGACGGGCTAAGTGTAAAAACACATCATTGTTGGCTTACCTGCCATGCAGAAAATGTATCCTGCTGAATAAAACTGTTGTTGGTAAGAGTTAGCCTCTTTTCTGTAGCACAGCCCGGAAGTTTATTCATGACCACCTTTTTTAGCACTGAAAGGTGGACAGACAGTATAAAAGAAGCAGAGAAGAGAAGCAAAGCAGGGAGCAGCTATCCTCCCCTGCACACACAAGCATCGGTGTGTCTCACACATTGTATAGGAGGTGCACCTCTATGCGCCTATTAATAGTGTGTAAAGAGTTAAATACCACCTAGGTGCAATTAAAAAAATTGTAAAAATAAAAGCTATGTGTCATTCACCACTAGTGTTCTATTACTGGTGCCTGGAGGCTTGCTTGAAGACTTGCCTCGCAGCTTGATTGAAGATCTCTGTGGCGTTCTGTTTTGTTCCTATCGGCTACCGGACTGAACAGAGCACTATTAAGCTCATCACTAGTCAGAAGTAGTAATGGGCTTTGGATACAGGCCGGAGCTAGATCTGACCTGTATATTGCCTATTCTCTCCGGTTTGCCCCCAGCAGGATCTGGCTCTAATTACCCAACATGCCACCTGTAGAGGTTATAGGGTGATTGGGGGATTCTGCACACTGCCTGTTATAGGGCAATTGGGGGGATTCTGCACACTGTTTGTAATAGGGTGATTGGGGGGATTCTGCACACTGCCTGTTATAGGGTGATTGGGGGATTCTGCACACTGCCTGTTATAGGGTGATTGGGGGATTCTGCACACTGCGTGTTATGAGGGGGAATGGGAAAATTCTGCACACTGCTTGTTATGGAGTGATTTGGGGGATTCTGCACACTGCCTGTTATGGGTTTTTTTTTGGGGGGGGGGGATTCTGCACCCTATCTGTTATGGAGTGACTGGAGGGAGTTATGCACACAGTCTGCTATGAGGCTCTGAGTTTTAGCACACCATTTGGTTCAGAATATTTATTTTCCTCTTTTTTTTCTCTCTCTCTCTCTCCTCTAAACCCTATGTGCGTCTTATAGTGTGAATCTTACAGTAAATACGTCGAAATATACAGTGGTAAGAAATATTTCTTTGAGGTTTCTCTATTATAAGGTGCTTTAGCCCCTGGAGCCATTGCACGTATAGTGTTTGCTGTTGTGTGCCCGGTCATCAAACGATCAATTAGTCATCTATTAGATGTTGCAGGATGGAGAGGTGCACGTGACACTCTCCTAATCTGCTTCTTCCAACACTCTCTCTTTTCCGGTGGGCGCCAGCTGCACCGCTTGCACTTTCTAAAATAAGAATCTGTTTTTTTAGAGAGTAAATGGCTCTATCGGAGGCGTCGGCCAATGAGGTGAAGCATGTTTCCAAGTCTTTACACAGGAACAAACAAATCGCATGGCCGTCCAGCTGGCAGCAAAGATAGTGTCTGGTCTTTCATCAGGTTTACAGGAACGTCTGCTGTTTATTAATGTCTGTTTAATAGTTTAATACTGTGCTATGAACATGATAACGCAAGATATTACCATGCAAATCCTTCCTATTTCATTCTGATTAACTCACAGTTCAGCATTTTCTTTTTATTTTGAGTTATTTTGATGGGTCTCTTATAGTTTTTAAACGTACGCCAACGATCAACAGTATGTAAAATACCAACGTAAAATCCCAGATGTTCAATCAGTTAATATTTTCACCATGGCACCAGAAATGCTGATTAAAAAAAAAAAACTTTTATAGCGCTATTGTGAATGCTGCTGTTCAGATTTAGGTGAAAGTGGAGCAAAACCCAGACTAAAGTCTATGGGAATTTAGTCCGAGTTAACCTTTTCCCTTAGAGCACCAAGTTCGGGTTCAGCAAATTTGGGTGAATTTTGAATAATTGTTCGGTTTGGGGAGCCGAACCCAGTCCCCATGTAAATCAATGGGGACCCGAACTTTTCGGGATTGTGCCTCTGGGGGCCATTCTGCCACTCCTCACCCACCTGGATGGACGGAGGGGGGCTACCTGTTAAATTGTGATGGCAGGTGTGCAGCAGGAAGCGTCTGCAACTTACTTGAGCCTAAGATGCTGTCCAGAAAGACGTCCACCACTCCCATGAGTGAGGAAACTCATATGGCTTGATGCAGAGCCTCCCCGTTCAGCTATCCCGTGCATTTCCCCGTTGGTTTTGGGCTTTGATCGGGTCAGGAAAGGGTGCTACGTTGATTTTAGTGTGCGTTTATGCGCTCAGGTGTGCGCTCAGCCGCCTTTCCGATTGTCGGCTCGCACGAGGCTGTTTCCCGGGAAAACGGACGCCTCGTTCATTGGTCCGTTTTTTTCAGTGATGCAGAGCCTTGATTTCCTATTGAAATCACCCTAATAAAACGGGGCCGGCGAGCCTTCACTTACGGCAAGTCAGAGCAGCCGTATTTGCACTCGGGCAATAATATGCAGTCCTCTGTTGGAGCACATCAGCGGCGCTAGCTCCGCGGTCATGTCCTGCTGAGTATGGCAGAAACCAGGCTGCACCGCACGCCTTTGGACATCGATGGCATGAGTATTTGATATTTTTTATGGTTTTTTTTTGGGTATCCTTTTTACAGGGTCTCCATCATTTTTATTTTATTGTTTGTGTGCAGGCATTTGAAGATGGGACATAGGATAAATGTGCAGGCACTGGCTGGCCCTGATTTGGTTTTTGGGAGTCATTTTTCTGGCTTTCCCTGCCTAGGAATTCCTGCCTACATGAGTGATTCAAATCTGCCAGATCTATTTGGTGGCTGGCTACTGGGTATGTGTCTGAAACTTGTATTGGTTGCCCACCCTCTCTGACTGTGTTTGTTCCCGTAACACACTATTTGGTAACTTTTGGCGTAGTATATTTGGAGCCCAATTATTGATCTACAAATTAAATGGGTTAAGTGATTGTACCCTATTGCGTCATGTTCTTGCCCTCTTATGTAAGTAGTATTCCCCAGACTTTTTAAATCAGAGTACAGGTTGGATGTGCATGTAGTCTCATTACAAATGTCCTTTCCTCCCACCCTACCCCGCTCACCTATTTGTCCCTCTTTTCTATTGTTGCAATGCACACCTTTTTTTAATTTTTTTTGTTTTTTGGTTTTAGGGCAGGAGACTGCCCCCAGGAGGACTCGCTCTGTGTTGGAGCCAGGTTTTGTTCTCTTGAAGATGAGGTTCCGTTGTCTTGATGTGACTGGGGGGGGGGGCACTACAATAGACGCCTGCAACGGTCCTAAACCTAATCATGGCTTGTGGGCTACTCCACCACCTTTAGTTTCAGCCCTCCCCACCCCTCCTTTTTCTTGCACCCAAAGTGGCACCGCGCAAACCATACGTGCACAACTAGTGTTTAGTGTTTTTTCAGAGACCACAATTTTTTTGTTTTTTTTTTTTTTTTTTTTCAAACCAATTTTGTTTTGTCATTTGTTTTTTGGGTCCCAAAAGAAAAATTACACGTGGGCAGAGAAAATGTATTCCCCACAAATTAGTGGTATGTTGGGTTGCATGCTGACGAGGAATGATGTTGTGCCTGCAAATTGGCTGCAATGTGGGCCAGGCTTTGATTAATCTCAGCCATATGGCTGGTTAGGGCAGAGATATTGCTGTTTAATACCTCTACTTGGGCGTTGAGGTTTGTGAGTTGGGTGCACACAGTCTCATTGAATTGCTGTGTTGTCGCAGCAAAGGCAATATTTTCCTGCCTCCATGTTTCCTCCAAAATTTGAAGTTGCCTTCTTTGGGAAATATGGCATCTAGACTGGGTAGGAGCAGTGGGACGGGTGGTTGGTTCTGGTTCCGAAGGTGGTTGTGGATGTGGTGGCTGTGCCGGGGTTGGCTGCGTTGCTGCCACTGGTGCAGTAGTGGTTAGTGACATATGTGGGGTGTCCTCCTCCAAATCTCGTATATGGTTGATGATGGGTGGGCTTCCTGTGGTCTGTTAAGAAATATAGCATCCTTTTAGTTTATTTCTGTCCACACAAGCACGCAAATATCAATGTTAAAAGTACACATCAAGGCCCATTGACTTACCTCATCGCAATCCACAATTTGGGTTTGTGGTGTAGAAGCCTGGTGTGCCCTTGGCCTCGGTGCTAACGCAGGGGTTTGGGGGCCTGGTGTGTCCTGTTGACTTGGTCCTTAGTATGTAGATAGGAAGATTAGGTAAATGGCCAAGTACAGTGTGTTGTGTAGCATAACACTGCCTTCTTGAACTTTTTGTACTAGGTCATGGCAAAATAAGACTCACCTTGGGACCTTACATTCCGGTCTGTGTCTTGTGCCTCTGCCAGTCCCTGGATGCTGGCCCGGTGTATACATGTATATACATGTTCCTCGGCGGGCGTAAGGATAATTTTAGTGGGTAAGCCACCCCCTGTCTGTTGGCTGGGGAAGATTAAATCACACCTAATAAGTGTTACATCCTTTTAACAATGTTAAAAAAAATGCATTTTACTTTTTCCTTTACTTCTGCTCCACCCCCTGTCTGTTGGCTGGGGAAGATTAAATTACACCTAATAAGTGTTACATCCTTTTAACAATGTGACTAAAAATTGTCCATTACCTCTGCTGACGGCGCATGTCCATTTTTTTTTGCTGTAGTATTTCAGGTCCCCAAATTTCCTTTTTATTTGCTGAATATCTCTCCGGACTGATCCCACACTATTGACCTGCCTGCAAATATTAGTCCAGATTTCCATCTTAGCCTGCTTTGTGGTTGTTTTGGAGGTGCGGCCAAATAGGGCATCATAATGTTCGCAAACTGCATTTGCCACCGCCATGCTTTGAGCATCGCAAAATCGGGCAGTTAGTGAGCCACGCCGTAGTTGTCTGCCACATGGGTGTGTGGTCTCCCCTGCCTCTGAGGAAATTGATGGTTGGGTATCTGGGGAGTCGTGTGTGCTTCTTTGGCTTATGGGGGAGGGGGATGTTGTGTGTGTGCTTCTCTGGCTTAATGTCTGGGTTCCTGTTGAGCTATCAGATGTGGAGCTGCATGTGGAATCTGAGGTACTGGAATTGGGGGAACCAGAGGGTGGAGGTGGAGGGGTGGGTGACCTGGGTGGGGTGGTGGTTTTTGCAATGCGCTTACCCTTGCTTATGTGTTTGGATTTGTGGGTATGCTTGGTGTGTGGAGGATGCTGCATGGTCTGACTAGATGGGGTACCCTTGTGTGTGCGTGGTTTTTTTGCAGGTGGTGGTGAATGGGTTAATGTACCCTTGGTCCTGCGTTTTTTGGAATGTGCCTGTTTGTGTGGAGTATCCACCGTTTTAGTGGGGGCATGTTCGGCATGTGTCTGGTGCCTGCTCTTCTGTCTTGTGGAGGATGAGGCATGTGTGCGGCTGCTATGTGCCTCGGCCCTTGGTTGGCTCTTTTTGCTCCCTTTAGGTCTGCCCATATTGATATGGTATCCAACACAGAGCTGAGTGCCTTGTGCTTTAAATATGTTTTCCGTGTGGGCGTGGTCAACAGCGGGTGCGCGCCCGCAATCTTTACCTCGAAGCAGGACGACATCATCATGGATGTGAGTATGCGCGCGTGCGTTTATGTGCGCGCACACATTGGTTGTAATAAAAAAAAAAAAAACACCAGAATAGTCTGAAACAACTTCGTTTTTCACGTTACATACAAGCCCACCTTAGTTTAACACATGTACGCAGCTCAAAACTAGGCTACATGCAGATAGAAGAACTAGGGCAATGTGAGGCAGCAAGAGGTTCAAAAAGTGACTTTAGTTAGGCCAGCAAACTTGTTAATGCTTTTTGTGTACATGAGACAACAACAGTCTCTAATATCAGTGTCTTTGTCATGCAAACAGATTCACAGCAGCAACCAAGGGAGCAAGAATGGAGCCTCTGCCCCTGACGCAATATGCGCCTAAAACATGGTAAGTGGCGTTTTTGGGGACCAAAGTAAATGAACCAACAATTCCATTGGCCACAAAATGTAAAAACCAAAAAAAACAACCAAAGACTTTGTCTAAAAAGCCCTTAAAGCGGACCTTCACTCAGAATAAGTCTATCTTATATGTTTCCCACACCCTGTACATAAAGTTTGCCCACCTTCAAAATCATCCTACCTGCACCTAGTGCATGTTATGAGGCTTTCAACATCCAAGATGGCGGATTATGGAAGCCGCCATCTTATCAGGCAGCCTGCAAACAGGAAGTGCCTTCTAACTGTGCTGCTCTGCATTCTGGGATTGCTGACCTTTTCAAGAGGTCTCTGCTCTGTGTGAGCAAAGCACAGCTATAACCCACCCCCTGTACCTTATCCCACTCTCCTCTCCTCAGTAAGTGTGATGCTTCTGAGTCAAGATGGCGGCGGCCGTATACTAAATTCCTGAACTGAGTTGCAGCCCAGTGGTGGAAAGAATAATTATTGATTGACTAAAAAATTACTATCTATTATTTTGAGATGCTGCGGAATCTTTGGTTAAGAGTTTGGCCTTTTCAGTAAAAAACGCAGAAGGTCCGGTTTAAAAAGGGCCCCAAAAAAACCACGCACAACCAAACCAAATAAACAATGCTAAACTAATGTTGTTTTTCATTCACAGATACAAGAAAATCACAGGCACAAGACACCGAGGCCTAAAGAATTTTAATTTGGCTTAAAATGAAAATAGTTTATTTGTTAAAACATTTAGATTAAATTATTTGTAAAAAACTTTGTGTAAAAAATTCAATTTCAAATGCTGGAATAAACTAAAAAAAAAAAAAATTAAAGAAAGTTGTGTTTCCTGCAAATGTACAATCACACAACATCATCACACATTTCCATGACACAAAAAGTTTAGATATGGGACAATAAATCCAAAACAATCAGAAAGAATTAAGGTATGCATTAATGGCAAGGAAAAAGGAACACAAAGGAGATTAAGGTATGCATTAATGGCAAGGAAAAAGGAACAACCCAAATTTATTGTTCCCAAAAAAATATGTGTCAAATTGGCAGTGGTGGCCATATGTATATTCCAATGGAGTTTGAGGGATGTGCGCTTGCGTGTAGCCAGATTGGCAACTGAAGAGCCATGGAGATGTAAGTATACTTGCTCAAACCACCAAAATGGAAGGTCAAATACGACGGAAACCAAGCAGGTACGTTCAAAATGCAAGGAAAAATCAGGGAAAAACGGGCCGCCCGTGTGTACGTGAACGGGAGCCCCGATCAAATTGAAGGCACCTGAGAGAGCAAAAAAAGCTTTCCGAGTAAAGTGAAATTGACGGATCAGTTAGGGAGCCATTCCGACGGAGGCTCTGCATCACATTTGAGCCACGATTCAAACGGGAGCCCCGGACAATCGGAAGGTTTTAAGGGCAGTTCAGAGGAGGCTCTGCATCAGGCCCATAGTCCCCCTTGTTGCCTGAGGTTTTCACTCCAAAAAGCTCCCAACCAATCTCAGCAGTTTCCTGTTATTCCCCAAATGTATCTTATGGCACCTGCCTCATCCTAAAGGGCAACATTGAGCTACAATTCTGAGCTTGAATAAAATTCTGCTTCTCTCATTTGTGGTCTTATACCCCCATCTAGTGACCAAAGTGGGACTAGCAACACATTTTATATTTTAATGGACAATTTGCACATAAATCTCTTTTTGAGCACCCAAATGTGTGAGCTTATTATGTTGATACTGTCACACACTTCACTGGAGGGGATTGGTAAGTAGGAGGATTTGCCTGGAAAAAACCCTCTATACCCCTCCCCTTCAGAAACATAGTCACATGAGCAGAATCCCAGAGACTCCGCCTCTGAGGCATAAATGCAATCATTCCCTACTCTTAGCCATTACTGCTTGCTGGGGCGGGGATAGAAGCAGGGGGGGACGTGTGTCCCTCATTCTCCAAATGGCGATGGCAACATCAGCCTTTGATGCCGCCGCTGTCCTCAGAAGCCATCGGAAAGCCCGAAGTTGCGTCGGAAGGACCAGAATGTGCCTGCTGAATCAGTCAAATGTCAAAAAAAAGAAAAATGCAAGAACGCATTCTGAACCAGTTATGACACAAAACAATTCTGTAATGCCCTGTGAGTCTTCCACCTTCTGTGAGCTGGCAACCCCCAATCTCCACTGCCGCTTCCGCCTATAGCCAAGCCTCCATTCGCTGGGGCGCATGATAAGCCTTGCCAGATACGGTTGCCCCTAGGTCTTAAAGTGGACCAACACCCAGCTTTATGGGCCTGAGAATCTATAAGATTCCCGTGACAATCCAATCTCTCCCCGCGGGGCATCCAAAATTGGAATGCCCCACTGTGTGAAACGCCCCAGAACGCCCAGAAACCTTACCAGAATCCCGATCCAATGGCGCATGCGCGGGCTGGCGGCCGCATCTCGCGCTCCTTTCTAGCAGGGTGAATGGCCGCCACGAGCACGCTCCCTGTTAGAGGGAAGCGCGAGATGCGGCCGCCAGCGTGCTCGGAGCCGCTGAGCTTTGACGCCGCTTTGACGTGCATAGCTCAATGGCTCAGACCGCACTGATTGGACGAGGGGCTGCGCATGTGCCGTAGGAACAGGGTGAGGTGAGTTGATCTGGGCATTCTGGGGAGTTTCCCTGGGGGGTGCCCCGGGGAAGTGGACCAAAACCCAGGATAGTCAAAATCCTGGGTGTTGGTCCACTTTAAGAGGCGCAAAGGATGCCAGCTTACGGTGAAGACAGAAAGAACACAAGGGTATACTATGGCCAAGGGCGTTCACAGGAAATCAGTCCGTCAGGGCATCACAGGGATGAGACAGAAGAGTCAGTAACTAGCCGAAGGTCAAGCTGGGTGGTCAGAGGTAACGCGGTATCCAAAGGGGTCAGGCGAAGATCAAAGTCAGGCAGGCAAAAGGTTCGGTTCGAGCAGTGAGCTGGGATGGTCAAACAAAGCCGAGAGAATAGCACAGATAGAGTCACACCCTGAGCAGGACAAGCTATAACAGGCAAAAAGGTCAGGGCTGACCTTTATTTAAAGGATGGCTGGCCAATAGGGGTACAGAGGGAATGGAGTGTATGATTGGTGCAAACTACAATCCATGATGGGATTGGAAACTGATCCCAGTGGCTGGACTGACCTGACCAGTAAGACCATCCAGCCCCTGAGACACTGGTGAAGGAAATTTGTATCCACGATTGGACAGAGCTGCTCTGTAAAAAGGAAGGGCGCCCACACCACTGTGGGGGAGCGAGGGAAGCAGGCAGGGAGGCAGGCAGGGCGGCCCGCCGTGCTCTCCGGCTTCCGGGGCAGGTAGGTTCCTCGCAAATTCTTTCAAAAATGTTATCCTGTCTGGTAAAAAGAAAACAGTTGTATTACTCGGTGCAGTAGCTTACCTACGGCAGACAAATTGTTATAAGTTATGAGACGCCAAGTGACTCATTTTTGGTGACTCATGAGCTAAAATGATAAATGAACCTTAAGATTTCTTCACTAACTTCATCAGTAACATCTGCTGGCAGCAAGCTGCGGTTGATTCTCGAGGTGTTCTAGCTTACCCTCTGTACGTGTCTAGCAGGACCCAACTATACATTTATTGTGTGACGTGATCCCTTAGGCCCTTATTTAACAAGGGATAGCGACAGGTAGCGCCTGGTGAGCGACCGGTAATGACGGGCACCGCCACGAGAACGCCGGCTCCCCACCACAATCACACATTTATCAAGCCGATCCTGCTTAGCGACTGAGATAGTGCCATATATCGACTCATTCATCATTATTCCAGCCGCAGCTCACAGCGCCAGCGTCCGACCTTGAACAGCGACAGGTAGGACCTCTCACTACCTGGCGCTCTCCAATGCATTTCAATGGAACAATCTTTAAATATTCATAATTAATTCATATTAATGTTTGTTTTTTTTTTTTTATGTGAAAAATTCTGTGACCACTTCTGCCATGTTAGATATTTTTTTTAAGGTAAAAAAAAAAAAAAACTTTGTGCAGAATTGATATTACAGGTCTGATATTAATGTATTCATATTACAAAATGTAATTTAAAACTTTTTTTTTTTGGTTTACATAAATATGGTTGTTTGGGGGTTAAAAAACTACTTTTAACCCATCGCCGCCAGCGCTCTGGGGTTTAAACATGCATTTCACAGCGCGAGAATTTTTTGAGCGTGATTTGTTAATGAATATGGTGGGAGCCGGTCGCTATGGCCAGTCGCTATCATGCGCTCCTATACAGCGCAGAACCTGTCAAATAGCGACTCCTCACCCAATATTCAACATTACTGCACACCGACTGAGTCGCTGTCATCAACCGAGCAGCTGCCAAGCACAGCGACTACTAGCGGGCGCTCTGAAAATGCCGCTACAGTCGCTCAACTGTCGCTACCTGACGCTATTAATGAATCGGCCTCTTTGAAAGACATTTATTACCAATAATATTGGCTGATGTACCTTGTGTTGCGGCATGAGAAGATGCTAACATAAGGTCCGATTCAGCACCATGCGAATATATATTCTTATGATGCAAATATATATATTCACATGCAAAAAAAAAACAAAGGGGTGGCAAAAGAGGTTACTCTTTGCCCACCCCAAAGGAAGAGAAGCACCACAAAGTAAATATGAAAAACTTTATTCATAGAAACAATCAATGCACGGGTACAATTAAAAAACATTGAAGACAAAGCACAATTTAAATGTCTTCCTACCTCCAAAATCTTCATGGAGAATAATACAATAAATATGTTATAACCAAAATGTGGACGTGGGCCCCTTATATAATTCCATATGGGAGCCAATAGGTCGTATATTGTAGATTTTCAGACCTAAACCCTAAAGTGAATGGTGCATAAATAATCATGAGATGAATATCATAATACCGAAATCAATAAATGAGTGGAAACCATGCCAATAAGATACCAACAAACATTAATGTGTGAGGAATAAATATCATAAGAAAAATTCCAAGGAATACACATATAATCCTGTGCTAAATAACCACAAAGAACCTGGCCTGTATTACCAAGAAAAATGACACACCATGTTAAATGTAACTCAATAACTGTAACTATCGAATGATAACAAATTATGTGCACTATTGATACCAAGAGTAACATAACCCCATAGGGAAACCACAGAGGGACACCATGTTACAAAGGAATATACTACCAGTAAAAAGGTGCCAGCAGCCAACATCCGTTAAAAACAGGGGGGAGAGACTCAAACTCGCCACCTGCACTCGTGGCTGCCCATGCCGCTTTTGCCGGGTGAGGCTGCGCATGCGGCTTAAGTTCTAATGCACGTGCAATTCAGCACTGCAGTTGAATAGAGATGGGCGAGTTCAGGTTCCCAGCCTGAACAAGGAAAAGCTGCTGAGCAGCCCATCAACCACCTTCACCTATGGTCGCAGCAGCAGAAGTGCTGCTCTAACCTGAGTCCCGATCCTCTGCTTCCAGTGGCGACGGAGCAGCAGCAGTGGCGTTCCAAACTGGCCCCAGATGGTGATTCAAAAAGATGGCCTCTGGCTCCAATCAGCGAAGACACTCCTAGTGCTGGCACTAGCATTATGGGACCAGGAAGCCATCTTTCTGAAGCCCCGGCTGGGACCAGTTTGGCCGCCCTGACAGTGTGGGATTGGGGCTCAGATAAGTTACATAAGCGCCACCCCCCAAAGTTCAGGTCCCCGTTAATTTCAATAGGGACCGGGTTAAGTTCCCCAAACCCTGAACATTTATTCAATGTTCAGCTGACCTTGGGGAGTTCGCCCATCTGTACAGTTGAATCCATTTAATGTGATGCGAAACCTATGTTTGCACAGATGCAATCGGCCCAGATCAGGCCCCGCTGTGTGAAACCCCCCCAGGTCATCCATAACTCACCTTCTTTCTCAGTCCAACGGCGCATGCGCGAGCAGTGGCCACATCCCCGCTATCCCTCTAAAAGGATGCGTGCCCGCACCAGGCATTTGTGAATGACCATCGCAGGCACGCTCCCTGTTAGAGAGTAGCGGGGATGTGGCCGCCAACGCACTCCAAGAGCGATCCGAGTGCACTGATTGGAGAGGCTGTGCATGCGCCGTAGGACCAAGGAAGGGCGAGTGCGATCGTGTGACCTGGGGGGTTTCACACAGCGGCGCATCCCCGATCGGGGTGCCCCGGGGGCAAGGACCAAAACCCAGAATTTTGACTATACACTTTAAGCCGTCTAATTTATTTTATCAGAGTTCAATTCGCACCCAACTAATTTTAAACTATTTTTACTGTGACAGTGAGTTTTCTCTGTAGTTTAAAATTCCGTTTTGCAGATGGCAGCAGAGTTCCCCCTTATTTCCACATTTTCTATTTGGATAAAAAAAACAATTGCCGGGAGTGAGCTCCATCTGTCAGGGCTTTGCCACCACCTAAGGGCTGTACCCGAGTGGCATATCCCACTGCCCGGCTTTCATTTTCCATTAACGTCTCATAGCAACAGGTTACTCCTTTCAATCCCTATTTTTCCTTTGAAGCTTATCTCCCCGGCGGCAGATGTCTTTATTTACAAGGCGAGTATTACGCAACCTTCTAATCGCCGCAACTACTTTCCAAACCTTAAGGGATTATTAGCACCTACTGTAACATAAAGCGGCGTGTTACGGGATCGGCGGTAATGGCCATCTGCTTGCGTATTGCTTTGGTTTCAAAAGGAAATGATGGGAAAGCAGAGGAAAGATCTGAAGCGGTTCCTGATGGCCCACTTGGAGTTATGCAAGAACTCTGGGTTTGCCCTTCCAACCATCAGGGACAGTCAGGGCCGGCTCCAGGTCTATGTGGGCTCTTGGGCGGCATGGTCTCAGTGGGCCCCTTTGTGGTGAAGAGTCGTGTCACATCACCGAGGGACGTCCCAAATCTGGATGCCCCCTAAGGATCATGCTATTTGGACTAAAACTCTAGTTTTGGTTTACTTTGAAGCACACCAAACCCCTTTAAACCTGACCTCGGAGTCTAAACGAATCTAGATTCTCCTGATTTTGGATGCCCCTGTGTGTGACCCCCCCCCCCCTTTGTTCATTACTTTCCTAGAACTGGTGAATGCATTGTGGGATCGCCAGTTTGAGTTATGGCCAGACCAGGGGGGTACTTTCACAAACAGGGGAATCCCAAATTGAGATGCCCCTGTAAAGCGGACCAAACTCAAGGGTGGAATTGCTTGCATAGTGGGTATGCCAGCGATCCCACACAGATCCCACACAGTAGGGTATCACAGATCGAGATGCCCCAGGGATAGGAAAACAGCCGGGGTGGGAAACTTAAAAGCAGAACAAAACCCAGCACTTCCTCCCCTGGAATCTAAATTGAGATGTCCCATTATGTGGAACCCCCGCCATTCCAGGAGATGTGGGCCGCCGGTCAAGCGCTGTAGCACACCCCAAAGACCGGCCCTTTCAGTGGGCCCCCCTGGAGGGTGGGGGCCCTGACAGCTGCCCTGCCTTGCCGGGTGCTGACACCAGCCCTGGGGACAGTCATCGCCTAGTGAATAGTGTTTGGGCGACCTGGGGGGTCACACAGCGGGGCACCCCCTATCGGGTGTGGCAAGGGCCAAAACCCAAGATAGTCAAAATTGTCAAAATAGTCAAAAGTGCCAACCATTCACAAATGCCTGGTGTGGGCACGTGCCCTGCTAGAGGGGTAGCAGGGATGCGGCCGCTGCTTGCGCATGCGCCGTTGGACTGGAAAAGATGGTGAGTTTATGGGTCACCTAGGGAGTTTCACACAGTGGGGTAGGAAATCAATCGGCCTGGGAATCTTATAGATTCCTGGGCCGATCTCTGTGGGTTTTGGTCCACTTAAAAGACGACCAAAACCCACCCAACTGTTTCCTTTCCCCCCAGGCAACCAAAATCGGGATGCCCCGCTGTGTGAAACCCCCCAGGTTGCCCCATACACTTACCTTGTTTCCCAGTCCAACGGCTCATGCACAAGCCACGGCCACATCCCTGCTACCCCCTAGCAGGGCGCGTGTCTGCGCCAGGCATCTGTGAATGGCCGGTGCAGGCACGCTCCCTGTTAGAGGGAAGCGGGGGATGTGGCTGCCAGCGCGCTCGGAGCCGCTGGCCATAGACAGCATGCGCCGTATGACTGGGACAAGGGGAGTTACCTTGAGATCGGGGTGCACCGGGGGAAAGGAGCAATACCCAGGATAGTCAGAATCCTGGGTTTTGGTCAACTTTAAGGCTTGCAGGGTTGATTCCGGACATGACTGTGCTCAGTGCACTTGAGCACGGCACAGGACGGACTTGCCATAGGGAGCACAGGGAGAATTCTTTGCTTTGGGGCTGACTGGTGTAGCCGGCGTAAAGTGGTCAGCCATTATCTTTGTGGTTCTTCAGTGTTGTAGTTCATATCTGTCCTGCAGTTGCGCTACATCACCACAAGATGGCACTTTTGGATGGCTAATGAATTGTGACACTGCAGGCCTACCAAACTGTTGGCTAAAACCTAACTACATAGGAGTACAGCTGAGCTGCCATTGGCTAAGGTGAGTAAGGCTAGAGAAGGTTCTGGAAGCAGTCTAAGGGAATCTATATAAGGAGGTCATGGGGAGAGTTACCTCAGAACTGTAGAGTTGTTATTGTAGTAACCGGGAGTGAGGAAGGTACCAGCAGGGTCAACTGGTAGCAGCCAGCAGTCACTGGTGTAGGAGAGAGCAGAGGAGCCACATCCATACCTAACAAGTGACCGCAGGAAAGGTGAACCATTCCACCCGAGATGCTGATGGAGGAAGCTAAGGCCTCAGTATTCTGCTATGGGACCAGGATGAAGGCCCACCACCTGTTGAAGTCCACCCGGATGTAATGCTGTGCTATGGAAACTGCTAATGGAACTGTTGTGGATACAGACTGTATGACCTGCTGTGAAGCATAAAGTGTAAACCTGAAGTCCTGCTAATAAAGTAAGTGCCCGGTCGGTCTCATTTGGAGTTATTGGATGCAAGCCCACATCGGGAGGTCCCCCAAGCCCCTTAACAAAGAACCCACTCCCCACACCCCTGAGGAGCTAAATCCTTCAGGGACCCGTATGCTACACTGGGCTGACACTCACTCAGACACTTGCTGGAATTCACTCCTTTTATAACAAGCTTCTCCCAAGTCTACCCCAATCAATTTCCCCATACCCCCATGTAACCCCCTCCAACAACCCCAGCCCACGATCCGCCCCTGCAATGCTTATAGCACCAGAATCCATGGCCCCTTCAATTTTAAAGCATCAGTGCCAACAAGCGGAAAATCAGACCAAAAATAAAAAAGGGCCAATCCTCCCCCATCAGCCCCTACTTACCTTCTGGATGGCGCTGCCGCCTGCTGCTGCGGCAACATCTGGTTGCTTCGGGGCCCGATCCTCACCTCACCACCGGCTTAGCCGTCTATAAATGGCAGCAAGGCTTAGCTGCTCCCATGCCGCTAAGCAAAGTTTCGCGGGATTTCGGGCGGCTCTATTGCATCCCATTTATGCACACAGACGCAAGATCGGGGGCCGCTCGCAGTGCCTGATGGGATGCAAGATGGCGTTGCCCGTTGGAAGGTCGTCCCGAATCCGAGGGACCCAGAAGATGGTTTCCTTGGCGAGGTGAGTAAATAGTGCCCAAAGGTAAAACCGGAGTAGAGGGTTTAACCTCCCCCAATGTTCCTCTATAAAGACTGGACCATACCCACCCCTGCCCATGATTTGCCACTGCAGTGCTATAATCTCATTGAACAGCTGGGGGTATCATGGAAGGTGGGGATTAGCAGCTCAGGGGCTGGATGAAGATCAGTGAATTCAGCCCATCCCTGCTGATGAAGCATATTTCTTTGAGCCAATATTATATCAAACTAACCTGATTGGCTTCTTTGAGGAGGTGAGTAAAAGCCTGGACAGAGGGGCGGCTGTGGATATAGTTTTTCTGGATTTTGACACTGTCTCTCATATCTTATAGATTCCCAGGCCGATACGGGTTTTGTTCCACTTTTAACCAGACCAACATCCTGGCACAGTTGGAAAAGAAGGGCAGCGGCCATTTTGGAGCTTCCTCTCCCAGCATCTGAGCCATGCTGCTGCCTGGATTCAACTGACATAACTGACAATGCACAGTAATAGTAAAACCTCCTGTTTGCAGGCAGATGCCATTTTGTTTCTAAAATTCACTACAGCAGTATTTAGAAAAAGGGTAATTAATTTATACGTGCAGCGATCTAAATTGCCCTGGGGAGGGACGCATATCAGCACTGTTGTTGTTGTTGGTCTGTTTAAGTCATTGTTGACTGTTGGTCCACTTTAATAATAATTCCCGTTCTAGGAAAGCTCCCTTTTTCCTTTACCTTTGAGCTATCCCCTGTGGTTGCACACTCAGTGACCATCTGAGTGCCCTGGATGTCTCGGAGGTGTAAACAGATGATTTGCATGGCTCCGCCCACTGCAAGGAGTGATATTCCTTGTGTTGGGAGCTGTGTAAATACTTTCAGTTCTAGGAAAGCGCCTCTTTTCCTTTACCTCTGAGTAGAGGGTCTTTCAGTCTCTTTAGCCCCCCCCCCCCCCCCCCTATATTAAGCCTAACACGGGTCTCTGCACATAGTGACTTGCGCCTCTGTTTTGGTAATCACCAATACTGTTGGGCAAACCCCTAGAAGTTTGGGTTCGGCAAGTTCAGCCAAACTTGGAACAAAAGTTTGGTTCGGGTGCCCGAACTTGAGCCGAGCATTCCTATTGAAATAAATAGGGGACCCAAACTTTGGGGGGGGTGACCCTGCCTCACCCACAGGGCGAAAGCGGCCGCCCAAAGGCAGAATAGCGACTGGGACTGTGTAAAAAAATTGGTGGCAGGTGTGGGGGCGCTTTAAGGTGCAGAGTGTGCAGCAGGGAGCGGTTGTACTTATCTGAGCCCCATAATCCTGTCGTCGTTCTTTGCCTTGTCAAATAGGCTACGGCCGGGGCTTCAGGCAGATGGCCACCACTCACTTCTAGTGCCAGCTGCCAGTGTCCCCACTCATGGGAGCAGCGGCCATCTTTTTGAAGCCCCGGACGTAGCCTATGTGACTCAGACTCGGCTTAGGTAAGTTGTACAGCAACTTCCTGCTGCGCAGCCCATCATCCAGCTTTTCTGGGTTCGGGTCGAAAATGGACTTCTGGCTGAAGTCCGCGTTCGGGAAACTGTGAAGGTTGGAGGTCGGAATCAATAAAATGAATGCATATCAGAACATCCCCTCTCTCCTTTATAAATAGAGAAATAGATTCCTCTTTGCATTGTATGCTATATAGTGGCTAAATAAAGTTGAAATAGACCCCCAGCCACTTCTCTTTGCGCTGAGTCTTTCTTTAGCTTATAAAGTTAATTAAGCTGCTATTACTGAAACTGCTTATGTAAGGCTTATCAAAGGAATACGCTGCTTTGCATGAGATACTATGAAGTACACACTCCCTGTTCTACACTCCCTAAGAACACTGTGCCTTGTTTAACCTTGAACATAGGAAGAAATGTTCTCTTTTCATCTTTGATTAAACTTAGGTAATTTTATGTTCTGCGCATGCTCTAACTATGAAAAGTTTTCAATAAAAAAGGGGTCAGAAGCGCCCCCCTGCTCAGTTGAGGTTTCGCTACACACCTTGTCGCGTGTATTGATTTCTCTTAGAATATAGTAATTGGGAATCAGACAACAGAAGCCAGACCGCGTCCAGTGAGGCGGACCTAACAAAACCCAAACTTGCAGTTCGATAAGAACTTCCGAAGTTCGATAAGAACCCAAACTTATCGGGTCAGTTTGCCCACCACTACTCACCAAGTCTCAGACTCCCCCATAAAGCCAAATCATTCTGGCCTAGTGCTGATTAGAGCCAAACGCTTTAAACACATGTCGACTGGTGAATGGTGTTTGGTTGTGTAAATGTGAAGCTAATCCTTAGCACTGCACACTCAGCAGCTATCTGAGTGCCTTGGATGGGTCTGAGACATTATGGGGGTAATTTAAGAAGGGATAGCGCCAGGTAGCGCCTCGTAGCGCCAGGCGCTGTACGCAAAACCACATTTATGAAAGCGAATCTAAGAGCGCCATGTAGCATCACATGTATTATTACAGGTGGCTTAGCGTATAGCGCCGGTGCTCTGGAAGCAGGTATTACCTTTCGCTCAGTGTCGCTCTCCTATACATTTCAATGGCCGTTCATTTGCTTGTGTTTAAACAGCGTGTTTGATATTTTGTTTTTTTTGCTCCAATCATTGTGTGACGTCTCCTGGCTGCAAACTTAAGAAACTTTTTTGACTTTTTATATTTTTATGCAGAATTGTCATTACAGGTCTGGCACTAAAGTATTAATGTCCCAGCGTTACACTATGTCATTCCATGTGTTTTCGCTTTGTAACTGGTGGATATGTGTTCAAAAACAGACTTTAATCACACAGCGTCTGGCGCTCTATGCTACAGCGCCCAGCTTTAGATCGCCGACGCTGTGTGTGTGTCCTTTTTTGATAAGTATGGTGTGGAGCGCAGAGAGTCGGTCGCACTGAGCTGGCACTAGCTTTTGCTCCCTGCAGCGCTGTAGTGGTGTTAGAGCGCCCAACATACATCACATTCATCAATGCCGACCAGGTTAATACAGCGACTGAGACGCTCTGTTACAGCGCCCGATACACGCTTACAGCGTCCACTATACAGGTGCTCATCTGCCGATACCTGCCGTTAGTAATGAATCAGCCTTCACGAGATGCATGGCTCCACCTGCTCCAAGGAGTGATGGGTAATTCTGTTACTCCTTGTGCTGGGTGCTGTGAAATCCTTTCCATTCTAGGAAAGTGCCTCTTTTCCTTTACCTTTGAGTAGAGGGTCTTTTGGTCTATTTAGCCCACTATATTAAGCCTAACGCGGGTCTCTCAACTGTAGGGTTTATTCATCAAGAGATATCGCCAGGTAGCGCCTCGTAGCGGCAGGCAACGCCTGGTGAACGCCGGGCGCTGTACGCAAAACCACATTTATCAAAGGGATTCCGGTTAGTGACTCTAACAGTGACATGTAGCGTCCGATTCATCATCACAGACGGCTTAACTTTAAACAAGGTTTTCTTTTTTTTAATCAAATCATTGTGTGACCTCTCCTGGCCTAGAAAGAGTCATTTTTTAAAACTTTTTGGATTTTTTATATTTTTTATGCAGAATTGTCATTACAGGTCTGGCACTAATGTGTTCATGTCACAATGTAATAACAATGTCATTTCATGTGTTTTCGCTTTGTTACTGGTGGATATGTGTTCACAGAGCTTCTGGCGCTCTGGGCTATAGCGACACAATTTTGAGCGCCGGCGCTGTGTGAGGCTTTTTTTTTGATGAATATGGTTTGAGTCGCTCACACTGACCAGTCGCTACCGTTCGCTCACATATAGCTCAGTACTGGTGTTATAGCGACTCACACATCAAATACATCAGTGCCGGCCATGTTATTACAGGCGCAAATGAGGCGCTGTGTAATAGCGACTCACGGCCGTTAAGAGTGACCACTAGCTGACGCTCTTAGCGCCGCTGTACAGACGCTCATCTGCTGTTACCTGGCGCTATTAATGAATCAGCCTGCCAGTAAATGTAAAGCTAAACCTTGGCAGCGGTCTTTTGAGTGCCCTGGATTGCTCCGAGATGTAAAGTTCTGTATATACTGTGGTGGTGGTAAAAATCCCGGGGTGTCGTTCCTCTTTAAATAAAGAGGGTAGAAGAAGAGCGCAGTGTCAAAACTGGGCCCATGCCTGATGAAGTCTCCCTGGGGGTACATAGTTACATAGTTACATAGTTAATACGGTTGAAAAAAGACCTATGTCCATCAAGTTAAACCAAGGGTGTTGGGGTGGGGGAAGGTATTTTTTATTTTATTTTATAGGGGAAGCTATTTATTTTATTTTTTGTTTTTTTATTTTTTTTTCACTGATAACAGCTAATAGTAACTGTTATACTCCCCTGAGGATACATGTGGCCTTCAGGTTATTAGACCCCAAGTGCAGGACTTTACATTTTTCCACACTGATCTTCATTTGCCAAGTGGAGCCCAGACACTCAATGGGCCTGATGCAGAGCCTCCTCTGAACTGCCCTTAAAACCTTCCGATTGTCCGGGTCTCCCGTTTGAATCGTGGCTCAAATGTGATGCAGAGCCTCCGTCGGAATGGCTCCCTAACTGATCCGTCAATTTCACTTTACTCGGAAAGCTTTTTTTGCTCTCTCGGGTGCCTTCAATTTGATCGGGGCTCCCGTTCACGTTCACACGGGCGGCCCGTTTTTCCCTGATTTTTCCTGGCTTTTTGAACGTACCTGCTTGGTTTCCGTCGTATTTGACCTTCCATTTTGGTGGTTTGAGCAAGTATACTTACATCTCCATGGCTCTTCAGTTGCCAATCTGGCTACACGCAAGCGCACATCCCTCAAACTCCCTTGGAATATGCATATGGCCACAAATGCAAATTTGACACAAATCTTTTTTTTTATTTTTCTTTTTTTGTGGGGGTTTCCTTGTCCTTAATGCATACCTTAATCATCTAGTAGTTCCTTCTTCCTTGTCCTTAATGCATACCTTAATTGTTTGTGTGTTTTTCAGATTTATTGTCCCATATCTAAACCTTTGGTGTCATGGAAATGTGTGCTGATGTTGTGTGATTGTACTTTTGCAGGAAAGCCAACTCTCAAAATATGTTATTTTTTTTATTATTCAAACGTTGTTTTTTTGGGGTGGTTTTTTTTAGGTTTTTTTGGGGGGGGGGGTAAAACCGAAAAACAAATATTTACATGTTTAAAATTCTTTAAAAAATTAGGCCTCGGGGTCTTCGGGATGTTGTCTTCTTTGATCTGTGAATGAAAAACAACATTAGTTTAGCATTGTTTTTTTGGTTTTGTTGGGCGTGGTTTTTTTGGGGCCCATATCCAACCGGACCTTCTGCGTGATTTCATGAAAAGCAGACAGTTGTGGACCTGAAATCATATAGTTGGCCAAAAATGGACATGCGCCGGCAGCAGAGGTAAAGCCCAAATGCATTTAGAGTCGCTTTGTGACCAGCATGTAACACTTATTAGGTGTGATTTAATCTTCCCCAGCCTGCAGACAGGGGGTGGTTTCAAGAAAATACATTGGCCACAAGGTCAGCACGGATTGTGTGTGCTGGCCCACTTGGTGTACCAGTGTAAGGAGGGGTCTGCTCATCAGAAATAGGGAAAGGTTCTGCACCCAGGTCAGTATATCGAGCAATCCTGCTTCTAATGGCAAGGTTGTGCAGGACCCCACAAGCAATAATTATTTTGATAACCTTGCCAGGCTGATACTGAAGAGAACCCCCACTCTGATCCAGACATCGGAAACGCATCTTCCACAACCCAAAGGCACGTTCCACCACAGAGCGAGACCTCCTATGGGCTGTGTTGTAGCGCTCCTGTGCCTGGGAAGATGGGTGCAGGATGGGTGTGAGCAGCCATGGTAACAAGGGATAGCCTGAGTCACCTGCAAAAATACAAAAGACAAACATAAGGTGGATGCCTAAAAAAAGGTTTAGGTGTGCATAGAAACATTAGTACACAGGGACAAATAGGTGAGCTAGGTATGGTGGGAGGAATTGACATTTTTACTGAGCCTACAAACACATGCAACCTGTACACTCCTTAAAAATGTCTGTGTAATGCTACTGAGATAAGAGGGCCAGAACATAAGCCAATAGTGGAGAATACTTTCACCCATTAATTAAACCAAAAACCTTTTCAAGTTTCCAGGAAAGGTCTCACAGATTAGTGGGGTAGTGGCAAATCCACATTCAAACCTGGGGGCCAAGAAATACAACTTTAATACACATACCCAGTAACCATCCTCCAGAAATATCTCCAGATTGAAACCGTTGATAGAGGCTGGAGTTCCTCAAAATGTGCGCATCATGCGTGGACCCAGGAAAGCCAGCAAACAGACTGAAAAATTGAAGATCAGGGCCCGCCACTGCCTGAACATTGATGGAATGGCCCATCTTCCTGTTCCTGCACCAAGCAAAACACAAGTGTAATTAGTGTGAGCCATAAAAAATGTGTGATAACCAGAAAAAAAGCAGACCCAAACCACATACCTGAACAGATATTCCTGGTCCGCAGGGGGGATGAGCGAGACATGTGTGCAATCGATTGCACCAAGGACGTTGGGCATGTCGGCTATGTTATAAAAGCCCAACTTAACCGCATTCCAGGCTTCCCCTGTTTGAGGGAAAAAAATGTAATTCTGTGCCAGGGTAGCCATGCCATCCAAAAACTTGGTTAGGCTGCGGCTCAGCGTAGACTGGGACATCCCCAGGGAGAAGGCACCCAGTCTCTGGAACGAGCCGTTCGCCAAAAATTGCAGGCATCCAACCAATTTGGTCATACCTGCAATTGCATGCCCCTTTCTTGTGGTGGGGGCTAACCATGGCCGCAGCTCGCTATACAAGGCATGGAGAGAAACACGGTTAAGGCGGGTGAGCTCGAATAGGTCAACGTCACTCATGCCATCGATGTCCAAAGGCGTGCGCTGCAGCCTGGTTTCTGCCATACTCAGAACTACCAGACGGCGTAGCTGGCGCCTTTGATGTTGGCCCACAGAGGAATGCATTCCCAAATAGCACGGAGCTCCAATACGGCTGGTCAGACTTGCCGTAAGTGAAGGCTCGGCGGCCCCGTTTTATTAGGCTGATTTCAATCGGAAACCAAGGCTCTGCATCACTGAAAAAAACGGGCCAATTAACGAGGCGTCCGTTTTCCCGGAAAACAGCCTCGTGCGAGCCGACAATCGGAAAGGCGGCTGAGCGCACACTTGAGCGCATAAACGCACACTAAAATCAACGTAGCACCCTTTCCTGACCCGATCAAAGCCCAAAACCAACGGGAAAACGCACGGGGGAGCTGAACGGGGAGGCTCTGCATCAAGCCAAATGTGTCCAAGTCAGCCTGAAGCTTGTGAACATCTTCAATAGATTGCACTGTGCTACATATCTTTGTGTCATCTGCAAAAATAGAGACAGTGCTTTTAATTCCATCTTCTATGTCATTTATAAACAAGTTGAATAATAGTGGGCCCAGCACTGAACCCTGGGGTACACCACTTACAACCGGTAACCATTCAGAGTAGGGATCATTACACACAACTCTCTGCACACGATCCTTCAGCCAGTTTTCAATCCAGTTACAAACTGTATTTTGTAATCCTGAAGATCTCAATTTCCCCAATAAGCGTCTAGGATGGATATAAAGTGAATATTTTTATTTTTTTTTAGCCACAATGTTGCTTCCAAAAACGACGTAGCGTCTCGATTGTATCTTCACTTCCGATCAACACTTAGGAATGTTTAGTGCTCTTACCTAACCATCTGTCTGCATTCATCTCCGGCTCCCTAATTACATTGTAAAGCGCGATGGCAGACCACATATGCTGCGCACTGTAACGCTCGCTGGAACAGGTGCAGCCCTATAAAAAAATGTCTGTATACAAAAGTAGCGCATTCAATAAACAGACAACAGAATCGCGACGAGCCGCACCTGCGGGAGGGATCGGGGAGATGTGCAAGACGACTGACTGACTGCATTTGCCGTATTGCTTACGGATAAAGATTTTTATATAACAAAAATGACTTGCTGTCGTGGACTTACTCACAGATCTCAGATCATGGAGGAGCCTGAGTGCATGAGGCTTCCATGCTTACCTGCTTTCAAGCCCCATGGGACACCCGCCTTCTGGGTAAGTCCACAACCCCCAATCTCCGCTTCTAGCTTCACCTATAGCCAAACCTCCAGTTGCCGGGAAACTTTACAATCCTTGCCGGAAACGGTTGTCCCCAGGACTTCATAGCACAAAGGATGTGAACTTACAGGGGTGAAGGTGGATAAACCAGAGGCAAGACTGGGAAACGTCAGGTAAGCCGGGGTTATACAGGGGTAGTCAGTTCTTACTAGTGCAGCACCAAAGGGGGCGACAAGAGAAGAGTCAAGATCAAGCCAAGGGTCAAGCCGGGAGGTCACAGGTACACAGCACAAGGGATGAGACGGATCCGTGGTCAAGATCATGGATACTATTGCACCCAGCAGCACACTATCACTGGCAAAGAAAGTGCGGCTTCCATGCTTACCTGCTGTCAAGCCCTGTGGGACACCCTCCTTCTAGGTAAGTCCACAACCCCCAATCTCCGCTGCTAGCTTCACCTATAGCCAAACCTCCAGTTGCCGGGACGCTTTAAACTCCTCGACGGAAACGGTTGCCCCCAGGACTTCGTAGCACAAAGTATGTGAACTTACAGGGATGAAAGCTGGCTTCACTATCATGCCGGTTCTTCCTTCTGGCTTCTTGCTGGCTGTCAGGCTGCGTCCTCGCGATTGCCTCCTCCATGGGTGGGCCGGCATTGGTCACGAGGGGTGTTCTTCCCCTCTGATTGGTCCTGTGCCTGACCCCTGATTGGAGCTTGCGGCTGCCTCACCGGCGATGACGTCGCCCGCCCTCCGGCAGCCAGGGGACTCAGACGCGGATGGCCCTGCTGCTATTACTGGATAAGTCAATTAATTTTTTTTTTTTATTTCGATGTTTTTTTATTTCAGCACTATCATTATCTATGATTAAGGACCCTCTAGCGTCCGAAACGCGTTAGATAGATTGGCTGACTTTTCATCTGTCGGGGTTCTGGTTTTTATGGCTGCTCAATAATTTTGGAGGTGATTTTAATTATTAACAATAAAATTATGGATTTTTAGGAGTGCTGACCCTCCACCTCTTTTTTCTGGCTTTAATATGGGGCTGTGGGACTGCCCCGGGTCATGCACCGTTTCATTGCCAGCTGGAGGTCACGGGTACGCAGCACAAGGGATGAGATGGATTCATGGTCAGGTGTCGGTCTAGGCGGCAATCACAGGATGGTCAAGCAAGATGAGGTCGGTAACGGAAGCGAACAAGCATCACACCCAGCAGCACGATATAACGGGCAATGAGACAGCGTGGAGGGACAACCTTTATTAGACGGGAACTAACGGGATCGGCCAGGGGGAACCCTCGGGCTCATTGGCTAAATAACCCATGCGCTGATTGCCCAATACACCAATAGGGCATTTCGCCCACCAGTAAAACCAGGGCTCATTGGCCCTTTAATTAATCCTCCGGTGGGTGCGCTGTCTGCAGTGCCGCCGGAGGGCATAAGGAAGCCGTGTTCGCGCACGCACACGAGCACGAACAGACAGGCTGGGGATGCGGCTACGAGTGGAAGGCACCGCTTGAGGCGGCTCCGGTCGCAGATGCGGCTGGCGGCCGACAGGGACCCGGGCATGCCGGCCGAGGACACCGTGGGATCGAGCACGTGAATCGTGACACCTGCCACCTGCACTGCCGATCGCTGTCTCACACCTTGCTATGAGAAGCCAGTGGCTACACGGCCTCTGGGGGTGGACGGGGCCTGTGTATGGGGGCTCCCAGCTGAGAATAATTGTACTCTCTGAACACCGAGAGAAGAGGGGATATGGAAAAGACAGGAAGGTGGAGGGAATATGGAAAAAAGAGAGAAATTTGATGGGAATGTGGAAAAGAGAGAAAAATAAAGGATTGAATGTGGAAAAGAGAAAGATGATTGGAATGTGGAGGGTTTAGCGGAGAAAAATAAGAAGTAAACATATTATGAACCAAATAGTGTGCTAACCTCCACCAAGAACCTACAGAAAGGTACAGAATCCTCCCGCACCCCGCTATAACAGGCAGTGTGCAGAACACCCATCCCCCTATAAAAGGTAGTGTGCAGAACCCCCATCCCCCTATAACAGGCAACGTGCAGTTCCCCCATCCTCCTATAACAGGCAGTTTGCCGAATCACCCATTTTTCTATAATAGAAAGATAAATTATTAGATAGATAGATAGATAGATAGATAGATAGATAGATAGATAGATATGGAATAGATAGATAGATAGATAGATAGATAGATAGGGAATAGATAGATAGATAGATAGATAGATAGATAGATAGATAGATATGGAATAGATAGATAGATAGATAGATAGATAGATAGATAGATAGATAGATATGGGAGGGAAAGATAGATAGATAGATAGATAGATAGATAGATAGATAGATAGATATGGGAGGGAAAGATAGATAGATAGATAGATAGATAGATAGATAGATAGATAGATAGATATGGGAGGGAAAGATAGATAGATAGATAGATAGATAGATAGATAGATAGATAGATAGATAGATGAGCAAGAGAGAGAGAGGGAGAGAGAGAGATAAAGATGCAGATATTAGATAATAGATAGATAGATCGATCAATAGATAGATATGAGATAGATAGATAGATAGATAGATAGATAGATAGATATGGGATAGATAGATAGATAGATAGATAGATATGAGATAGATAGATAGATAGATAGATAGATAGATAGATAGATATGACATAGATAGATAGATAGATAGATAGATAGATAGATAGATATGAGATAGATAGATAGATAGATAGATAGATATGAGATAGATAGATAGATAGATAGATAGATAGATAGATAGATAGATATGGGATAGACAGATAGATAGATAGATAGATAGATAGATAGATAGATATGGGATAGATAGATAGATAGATAGATAGATATGGGATAGATAGATAGATAGATAGATAGATAGATAGATAGATAGATAGATATGGGATAGATAGATAGATAGATAGATAGATAGATAGATAGATAGATAGATATGAAGAACAGATATGAAATAGAGAGATAGATAGATACAGTAGATATACAGACAAGTAAATAGATAGAGAGAGGATAATTAGATACAGACTGATATATAGCCACTCTATGACAATTAACAACGTGATTCACACAAAGCCATTCCAGCTTGTCCATGTTTGCGCATTGTAAATGGGAAATTAGCTTTTCGATGGCGGCAGCGGGGCCGGTCGGCTCTCCATCACAATTGACAGTTATCAGGTGGAGAGAGCAGAAATGTCTATTTATTTCAATAAGCAAAGCCTTTTTTTTTCCAGGCCAGTTTCAGAAATCGATGGGACGCCATAAATCCAGGCTTGTTTTATAGTGACCTGACTCAATCAGAAAGAATATTTATTGTCACTTCCGCGGCTAACCCGTTTACCAGCCATAAAAAACGGAATCAGATCTAATAAAATGGCAGAGAGGTTAGAGTTTCACGGTTGCGCTTTGTGCAAAAGAGATTGAACAACGCCATGGGGCGAATGGCGTCTGTCTGCACAGAGAGGATCAGCATTCTGCAAGACTTCTGCAATGTGGTAACAAATGGCAACAGCCCGAGTGTTCAATACAGCTGCAGCACATTGATTTGTGGACCCGAATTACACTGACTAAGGTGAAAGTGACTGGGCAGGTTGATAAATTATAAATTCAACATGAAATACTGTGAAGAATCGTGCCTTTTGACCTTGACTTATGTCACGGCGTCACCAAGATCACGGGGTACAGTTCCTTGATACAGGTCATCAAGATCCTGACCGGCTGTGGGGTCCCTGCAATACCAGCCCTTAAAGTGGACCAAAAACCAGCTTGATCGATTCCCTCCCTCCAAAATCGGGATGCCTCATTGTGTGAAACCCACCAGGTCGCCCCATTCACTTACCTTGCTTCCTGGTCCAACGGCACAGTAGCAGGATGGCTTCTGGCCTTAGATAGACCTGGGTTCAAACAGTAGAATGTCCAGCTTGTATGTAGGATAAAACATAACCTTAAATCGAATACGTTTAAAAGAAACAGTACCCCTAAGGGCTGTGCCTAGCCCGAAACGCGTCACAGGTCCATGTGGGAGAGGACTATATGCTGGTCCGCCTGGTTGACACCAAATTTTACTATTGGCTATCTTATGGAGCTTATTGATTTGTGGACTTACTACTGTTTCTTTTAAATGTATTGGATTAAAGGTTACGTTTTATCCTACACACAAGCTGGACATTCTACTGTTTGAACTGAGCTAACGATCATACCAAGAGATCTTCAAGTCCGTGCTCTCGTGTGGTGCTGGGTGAGCTGGTTTCGCTTTGTTTTTCTTAGATAGACCTGGGTCTGTCTTAAACGAGAGCTGGTGGCATTATTAAAGTGGACCAAAACCCAGGATTTTGACTATCCTGGGTTTTGGTCATTTCCCCCAGGGCACCCCGATCGGGGATTCCCCGCTGTGTGAAACCCCCCAGATCACTGATGTCAACTCACCCCTTCCCGGTCCTATAGCACATGCGCATCCACTCGTCCAATCAGCGCGCTCTGAGCACACTGACGGACGCATCCCCTCCTAAGAGGGAGCATTTGTGAATGGCCGACGCGGGCACACGCCCTGCTAGAGGGCCAGCAGTGAATGCGGCTGTGGCTAGCGCATGTGCAGTTGGACTGGGATAGAAGGTAAGTGTATGGGGCGACCTGGGGGTTTCACACAGTCGGGCATCCTGATTTTGGATGCCCTAGGTGGAGGAAATCGATCAGGCCAAGAATCTTATAGATTCTTGGGCCGATCTCCATGGGTTTTGCTATGCCGCTAGCATATAATATAACAGAGTTCCGGATCAGAATACAAAGCAGTCCAAGATTAAGTGATATATTTAGTCGCCTTATAGGCACACCAGACAAACACAACATGAAATCCCACCGTGACCTCCCCTAATAAGAGACAAAAGGGAGACATGAGCTCTCAGACCTTTATACACAGGTCATACACTCCCACTTGGAGACTCTGAGAAGAGCCTTATGGCTCCTCCTAAAGCAGTGGCTAGCTAAAACTCCTAAAAATATGTGCATCACAACTTTTCAGTGAAAGGTCCTAGAGGTCCGGTCCTGGTGCCAATGGACCAGACACCACTGTTTGATATGGTTTCTTACCTGAGATGTGTGGATCTCGGACACTGAAACTCCTGGAAGGACATGAGACCCATGTATGGGAGCATTCTGATTATCAGATTCAAAAGATATGACCAAATCATGATTAACCCTTTCGCTGCCAGCCTACCTGCAGCATTTGCCACTCCCTGTTGCCAGACGATGTTTCACTATTTTGCGCTACACATGTTCAACTGTCATTTTTGAAAGGATTTCCAGGGATTTCCCAGGAAAATGATATATTGTTTTTTTCAACAGAGTCTGGGCTTTAACATGAAATGTCTTGTTTGTATTTTTTAGGTGTATTCCCAATATTTTTGGGTGAAATGTGTGAAAAAAAATAAAAAAAAAATATTTTTTTACAATTTGTAGAGTTTTTTTGTAATAAAAAATGTAAGTTTGTCAATAAAATCGTATTGCGTGAGAAACCCCAATTTCTCCCGGTTACAGCGATACCACATATGTATAGGTAGACACCCTTTCCTGCCCAGAAGCCTTTTATAGCTGCTGGATGACAGAACACAAAGGGTTAATTAAAAAAAAAATGACATAGGGTCCCCCTTCCCGGGGAGGGGGACCCCATTTTTTTGGGGATTTTTAAGGGTTAAAAACCCTTAAAAATCCAAAAAAAAAAATGACGTGGGGTCCCCCTTACCCAAAGTAACCAGCCCGGGACCAGCTATGGGGGCTTGTAGGCACAGAGTGGGGGGGCCAGCTTTGGTGGCCCCCCCACCCTGCAGCCTACGAGCCCACATAGCCTATGTGGGCCCGGGCTCTTCTGCCCCCCCCCCCTGGCCTTTGGGGAGGCAGGTAATGGGGGTGCGGGGGTTAATGGCAAGTCACCCGCTAGGGCAGGTGACTTGCCACCCCCCCAGCCTTGTGAACTGGTATAAGGGGTCTCATGGACCCCTTACCAGCTCACAAAGGGTTAACTGTTAAAAAAAAACACCACACAATAATAAATATTTTATTAAAAAAAAAAAATATTTTTTTTTTACTGTACTTACCTTCAATTGCAAGCTCTTGTCCCTCGCCGCTCAGCTGACAGATGCCGGTGATCGGCATCCAGAGACGGAGGAGGCAGGAGATCAGAGGATCTCCTGCCACCTCCTTCCCCAGCGCCGATCACCGGCATCTGAGAAGCTGAGAAGGCTGAAGCCCGTTCGGGGCCGGGATGACGTCATAAGCCCCGCCCCCCAAGGGGGCGGGGCTTAGAGGCAAGATGGCGGCCGCCATCGAGAAGGAGAGAGGAGAGAGCCTCCCGGGCTCTCTCCTGAAGATCGGTAAGTCCTGGGGGGGGGGATCGGAGGCCCCCCAGGTGAAGAGGAGGGACAGCGGGAGCCAGCACACACACAGGTAAGTGAATGTCATTTTTATTTTATTTTTTTTTTACAGTTAGCAGCTGCTGCTGCAGAAGCGGGGGGGGGGCGGCCTATTCCGGGGGCTCTCCTGGAGCCATCCGACCCCCCACGGGGATCGGATGGCACCAAATTAAAGAGGAGACCCGGCCGGATCCAACAAGGGGTCAGGTGAGTATTTTTTATTTTTATTTTTTAAACTAGAAGCGAGGAAAGTCAAGCACGTAACACCTACGGGCTTGGCACTTAGATGACACTCAGATGTCCAAAGACAGAGTCCGGGTAGACAGTTCAGAAGACAGATGTAATGCTGATCCATTGAGGCCATGTGTGGATCAGCTTATATAGGCCGGGTAATGTCACAGGTGCAAGCTGATTTCCAGGAATTCTGCAGAACAGCGCCATCAGCTGGTCAAGCTGCATACAGCAGAGAAAAGTCCCAGAAAGGAGGAACTCCAGGCATGACAGGGTCTTTCATCAGCTGCAGGCTTACCTTAGGTGAGGTTTACAGACATGATGAGCCGGTCAGAGAGTTGATATGTTCCTCATATTTCTCACAAATACATTTTAGGTTTACCATACATTTAAAAATCAATTCAAAATGAGCCAGTACTCATCAGGAGGATTCGGGCAAAGAAGACACCAAGGAGCAGGCAGGCTGGGACCAGAGGCAGGAGAGCAGGCAGGCCGGGACCAGAGGTGGGAAGTAAAGTTTCACAACCAGCAGGCTGGATGAGGACAGAGATGGGAAGTCAAGGTCCACAAAAAAACAGATAGGCCAATACCAGAGGTGGATAAGTAAAGGTTCACATCCAGTAGACTGGATGAGGATGGAGACGGGAAGTTAAGGTTTCCAAAAAGCAAGCAGGCCTAGACAAGAGCCGACAGGTAAAGGTGCACAAGCGTGCTAAATGCATGTCAGTGAGTGAGATTGAAGAGGCACCACCTTGGTTGTGTACCTTGAAAATCAGGAGGATTTTGAGAAAGAGGACAGGCCCGGACCAGAGGTGGGAAGAAAAAGCTCAAAACTAGTAGGCTAAACAAGGATGGAGATGGGAAGTGAAGGTTTCCAAAGAGCAGGAAGGCCAAGACCAGAGCCGGGAAGTAAAGGTACACAAGTGTGGCAAATGCACGTCCTTTTGAGATTGAGAAGGCACCACAGAGACGGGAAGTGAAGGTCCATAAAGAGTAGACAGGCCAAGACCAGAGGCGGAAAGTAAAGGTTCCCACCCAGTAAGCTGGACGAGGATAGAGATGAGAAGTGAAGGTCCCCAAAGAGCAGGCAGGCCAAGACCAGAGCCGGGAGGCAAAGCTACACAAGCGTAGTATAATGCACAATGGAGAGTGAGATTGAGGAGGCCCCACCTCGGTCATGTACCCTGAAAATCAGGAGGTTTCTGGCAAAGGGCAATAAAGGAACAGGCAAGCCGGGACCAGAGGTGGAAAGTAAAGGTTTGAAACCAGTAGGCTGGATGAGGACAGAGACAGGAAGTGAAGATCCACCAAGAGCAGACAGGCCAAGACCAGAGACGGAAAGTAAAGGTTCACAACCAGTAGTCTGGACAAGGATGGAGACGGGAAGTGAGGGTTCCCAAAGAGCAGGAAGGCCGAGACCAGAGCCGGGAGGTAAAGGTACACAAGCATAGTAAATGCACGTTGGGGAGTGAGATTGGGGATTGCAGGAATGGCCTAATTTTTTATATAATTACAGTACATTTGAACAAATGCAATAAGTTATATTTACCATTACTGGGACAGGGTTGACCTCCATGTAGCTGTCTTTCAACAGCTGAACCCTTGCCGTTCGAGGAGGAAACCTGCAAGTAAAAAAGAAGGGTAGATCATTGGACCTGCATGACACTGTTGGTGCTCCTGTATTTACAGCAGGTCATTGAGTGTGTCCTCGGCAAGGCATCTCTATGGCTCAATTCATTGTACCAGTAGAGGCATGCGACTGTTGGTGCTCCTGTATTTACAGCAGGTCATTAGCCTCGATTCAGAGAGACACAAAAAAACTTCCGTTTTCGGGCCGATCTGTTTTTTTTGTGAAATGTTTCCGTTCTCGTATGAGCGTACAAGCGATTCTATGCATGCATTGAAAACCTTGTGTAAAGTTTCCGTCTGTTCGTACGGCAGATTACGAATTACCAGGATGTCATTTTCCATCCAGACTTTTCCGTTTCATTTCCACGTGTTACAATGTAGGCTTTTGTTTTTGCCCTTTTCCCATTGTATCCTCCAACGAATCCTTTACGTTTCCCGATAGATTCTGTTTCCATTTTACAAAAAATAATCGTCCAGACGGAAATCCTTACGATCTTGCGCCTGCGCACTACAAACTTAACTCATTAAAGTGCTCGCCTACATATTTGCCACCCTCACTTCTACTACAATGTTTAGCTAAATCACTTAGCGCTATCCTCCATCTTTCCTTTTGGACCCTTAAAGCTCACCCAAACCACTTCTCAGTTAGGTTCTTCTTCCATTTTAGCCCCCTAAAACTTACCCAAATCACTTCTCGGTCATGTGAATATTCATCTTTAAATATTTCTGGGCCCATTAGTTTTGTGTTAATGTACTTTGTAAATGAAATGACAATGTAACATTTTTTTTTAAATACCATCATCAAATATTAAATTTTTATAAATTTTGTAAATTTCAAATTTTTACAACTATAAAAAACAAAATACATAGCAATGGCAGGCCACAGAACATTATTCTTCATCTGTGGTCCCCAACGAGTTGCGCAGCTCCTGCATCTCACCCACCAACTGAAGGACCCTGACACTCAGTTGTGCCATTAGAAAACGTAAATTAAAATTTTGGTATAACCTTGTTGGGGTCATACTGCAGTGCCCCCCCCCCCCCCCGTATGGTCCAAACACCTAAAACTGGACTTCAAAAGCCAGAGGGCCCTCGCCACCACGGCCCGGGTTTTGCATAATGCCCAATTAGAGAACCCCTGGCCCGCATTCTGCAGGAAAAGAACGGGCATCAGGAGCAAGGGCGAGTGGCACATCTTGCAGTTCCTGCAACCAAATATAAAATAATTACACAAAGCAAAGGTAACCGACTAAAACAAGAACTCCTACAACAAATTAAGATTCAAGTTCAACAATCCAAATATAATTCACAAAGGACATAAGTCTAAAAAAATATAGCAATTATATGGATGTGTGGATAAATAAATGTTTACATGCTAAGGACTAATTTAGGTCAGCATTAAAATGCATCTATAAGGCATACATGAAATGTATTGATTCAGGTATGCATTGCTATACAATTTATGGCCTCGGCCATGCTGATACATGCAATGCCTTGGTGCTAAAGGCGCGCAGGCTCCTCCACATAGCTGCAAAACATGTTCAACAATAGCAATCCGAGCCCTCAAAGGTCTCGCTAGTGGATCGGAAATGAAACGGATTTATAGGGTGGTGATCTGTCGGAAATCAGCTCTCTGAATCAGACAGAAACCCATCCCAACAACGGAAGTTTTCTGAACGAACGGAAAATTTCCGATTTTGTTTGGAAAATGATCCGAACTAACGGAAATGTTCCGATTTGCTTCCGTTCATCGGAAGCGCATTCCCGAACGTTCGTGCGAGTAGAAAATGGACGAAAAAAAGCAAAAAAATGACAAACACCCAACAAAACTTTCACAGACAGCTACGGAAGTCCGGACAAATGTGTCTCTGAATCGAGGCTATTGAGTTGGTCATTAAGGTATGTTCTCGGCAAGGCATCTCATGGTTCAGTTCATTGTTGTGACCTCTACTTGTCCTTGATTTGAATCTTCTTTTCCCACCTCCAAGCATGGCTTACCTGTTCTGCCACTGTGTGGATTGGAGGAAGAGGAAAAGTTTTTTTCATCATGGGAGTTCTGTGTCCAGCCAGTACTGCAGGTATTGAGAGGGGAGAGCAAGAAGGAGGCCTGCTATGGTCCATGGCAACCAAAGGGAATGGGTACCCAAGTTCAGGTAGAGGAAGAAGACAATTCCCAAGCCAGATGTGTACCACTAAACAGAGAGAGGCAGTTGGTAGTGCATTCAAAGCCCTTGGCTGTGACAGGTGTGCTATTTATTTTTGGAGTTGATCGAATTTGCCAATTTTTGCAAATGTATTTTTTAAAAAAAACTTCCAATTCAGCAGTTTTTGTGTGTACAAGCCTCACTCCTCTGTTCTTGTAGATCTTGGGTCCTGTCGGGCTCTGCTCTTCTCTCCCCCTCCATTTTCTGGCTGCACTCACCTCAATTATACCTCCCCCCACCCTTTGATCTCCAGTCCTGCTGTCCTCTCCCCCTTGGGCCTGTCCCACCCGTTATGCTAAGAGGGTCCATCACGGAAATTCCCAGCAGCCGCTTGTATATTTCGTTGGTGCCGGAGTCTATTGTTTGTCTAACCCTTTGATGTCCAGTCTTGCCTGTCTACCTTTTGATGTCCCACCCGTTTTGCTAAGAGGGTGCATAACGGAATTACCCCGCAGCTGCTCTTTCAGGCCTTGTTTTGCATGTCTATTTACAACATATTTATGGTATGGTCACAGAATGTTGATATTATCTAGTGCCCTTTCATACCTGCTGTTGTTCTAATTAGCTTGCTCCTTATGTCATGCATAATATATATATATTTTTTTTGTATAAAGCAAATATATACCATAAACCTATATGGTATATGACCCATATATCACTGTATATTTACACTTGTAAAGGTCCATTTACAGGCATCCGGTGAGAGATGAAGGTCTGGGCGGAGGGCTGTCACGATGGTTGGATAATTAGAAATCAGCACACTGAGGGAAGGGCTGGGGGGGCAGAGCAGGGGTCGGACAGGAATGGATGAGGATTGGATGGAAGGGGCTGAGCTGGGGGGATGAGATGGTGGGACAGGGATAGATGGGGCTGAGCTGGGTGGGGGGAAAGGATTGGATGGGGCAAAGAGACAGAGAAACAAAGTTTGCGTGCACCTTGCAGTACCACTTCCCTCCCGTGCAGTATTCATATTGCAATACTAGGTGCCAGGGAGACATGACACTGGCAGGGAGACTAAGCACTACATCAAGGGGGCAGCACTGAGCACAGCAACACAGGAGCTGTCAGGGCAGGGGTCCGGGAATCTGGAGCCGAGGTCCGTATTTGGACCTGGTCCACCAGTTGAGTATCACTGTTGTAGATGTTGGCAGGGGGTCTACAACAAAAGACCTGAACTTGCCCAGGATCAGGCCCCCTATTTGCCCCTTCATTTAAATGGGCAGGTGGGCACATGCACAGAGCAGGGGAAGCCTCTTGCCGCTGCAGGAGTGCCAGTGGGTGGGGGTTACCCTGGGACTGGACATCCGCTTTAATTAGATTCAGGAAAAAATATAATCTGCAGCTAATTCATCAGGACGGTGTAAATTATTAAACAGCTCTATACCGTTTTCAATAGACATTATACAGTTACGTTAATTGTTTATTGGACCAATTAGCCTGAACATTCCATGGAGATTCCCGGGGGCTTTAATTTTCTTTAAGATTTATCAGTGCAGATTAATAGGTTGCAATGCAGTCAATAAGCGTGTTCTCCACACACCAGTGAGGAAAGGGATCACGTAACACACGAGAAGAACATGTTAAAGCAGACCTTCACCCTGAATAAGAGCCTATTTTATATGTTTCCCACACCCTGTACATACAGATTGCCCACATTAATCCGGACCTTCACCCTGAATAAGAGCCTATCTTATATGTTTCCCACACCCTGTACATACAGATTGCCCACATTAATCCGGACCTTCACCCTGAATAAGAGTCTATTTTATATGTTTCCCCCTGTACATACAGATTGCCCACATTAATCCGGACCTTCACCCTGAAAAAAAGTCTATTTTATATGTTTCCCCCCTTGTACATACAGATTGCTCACATTAATCCGGACCTTCACCCTGAATAAGAGCCTATCTTATATGTTTCGCCCCCTGTACATACAGATTGCTCACATTAATCCGGACCTTCACCCTGAATAAGAGTCTATTTTATATGTTTCCCCCCTGTACATACAGATTGCTCACATTAATCCGGACCCTCACCCTGAATAGGAGTCTATCTTATATGTTTCCCACACCCTGTACATACAGATTGATCACATTAAAAATAATCCTACCTGCATCTACTGCATTTTATGAGCCTTTAAACATCCAAGATCTTGGAGTCTCAGGCAGCCTGCAAACAGGAAGTGTCTTCTGACTGTGTCGCTCTGCATTCTGGAATTGCTGTCCTTTCCTTGACCCCAGCTCTGGTCTGTCTGTGCAAAGCACAGCTATAACCCCGCACCCTGCACTTTATCCCGCTCTCCTCTCCTCAGTATGTGTGATGCTTCTGAGGCAAGGTGGCGGCTCCCGTATCCTAGAGTCCTGAACAGAGTTGCAGCCCAGTGGGGGAAAGAATAATAAGTAAGGGGCTAAAAACTTTTAATATATTATTTTAGATGCTGGGGAATCGTTTTATAAGGGTTTGGGCTTTTCATTAAATCATGGTGAAGGTCCGGTTTAAAGTAACAAGGCATTTGGCCCTCAGGAGAGAAGAAATGGAATTTTTAACAGCGGATGTCAAGTCAAAAACAACCCCCCACCCTGCCACCCTCTCCTGGTGCTGAGGCAGGATGGGGGGATGCAAAGAAAAATAACTCATACCTTAGCCAGTGTCCAGAGCGCTCCCCGGGGCACGAGCGGCAGCCGGACGGAAAGACCCAAAGCGGCATCCCCAGGCTCCAAGTGCACGCCAGCCACCCATTCAAGTTAATGGGTGGCCGGCAAGCACGGAGCCAGGGGATGCCACCAAAGTTCCCTTTAAGGTGCGCGGCTGGGTGGCCGCGCACTTACTACAAAAATGGTGAAAGGGCTTAAACTTAAAACTTATCAGGAGAGACTTAGGGCCTTATTTATCACGGGCTAGCGCCAGGTAGTGTCTGACGAGCGCCAGGTACCGCCAGCTATCGGCGGCTAGCGACTCAAGTACGCCCGGCGGCGGTCACAATGACGCATTTATCAAGCTAAATGAGGCTAGCGCCGGCGAGAGCGACGGCTAGCGCGGCATTCATCATGAAGCCGCCTGGAACGAACAGCGCCGCTGCAAATTCCTTCACAGCGCCAGGTATGACCTGTCGCTCCCTGGCATTGTCCAATGCATTTCAATGGAGCAATGTTTAATTAATCATAATTAATTGGTATTATTTTTTTTTTTTTTTTTTAATGTCAAAAATTCTGAGACCACTTCTGCAATGTTAGGTTTTTTTTTTAAGTTAAAAAAACTAAAAAAAATAATTTGTGCAGAAATGATCTTACAGGTCTGATATTAATATATTCATATTACAAAATAATTCCAAAAACATGTATAACGTTACAATCAAAAAATATGGTTGTTTAGGGGTTAAAAACTAGTTAACACCCATCGCCGCCAGCGCACTGGGGTTTAAACAAGGAATGGACAGCGCCAGCAAATTCGGAGCGTCATTTTTTAATGAATATGAAGCAAGCCGTTCGCTCTGGGCATTCGTTGTCAGGCGCTCACATACAACGCTGAACCTGTGAAACAGCGACCCCTAAGCCCGTATTCAACATTACCGCACACCGACTGAGTCGCTGTCATCAAGCAAACGCCGGCCAAGCACAGCGAATACTGGCTGGCGCTTTAAAAATCACGCTACAGTCGCTCATCTGTCGCTACCTGGCGCTATTAATGAATCGGCCTCCCCAAGAACTTAATTTGTACAGTCTGGAGGAAAGAAGGGAGAGAGGAGACGTGATGGTGAACTTTATATATGTGAAAGGATTGATTAAGGTTCAGGAGGGAAGTGTTTTTAAGAAGAAACTTAATGATAGAACAAGGGGCCCGACCTGAAGCTAGTCAGATGGAAGATCAGGAGCAATGTTAGAAAATATTATTTTACAGGAACAGTAGTAGATGTCAGGAACGAACTTCCAGCAGAGGTAGTTGAAAAATCAACAGTCACTGAATTTAAACATGCCTGGGATAAGCACACATCTATTCTAAGATACAGAGAACATACAGTATACACATAAGATAAAGAGAACATACAGTATACACATAAGATACAGAGAACATACAGTATACACATAAGATAAAGAGAGCATACAGTATATACACATAAGATACAGAAAACATACAGTATACACATAAGATAAAGAGAACATACAGTATACACATAAGATAAAGAGAACATACAGTATACACATAAGATAAAGAGAACATACAGTATACACATAAGATACAGAAAACATACAGTATACACATAAGATAAAGAGAACATACAGTATACACATAAGATACAGAGAACATACAGTATATACATAAGATACAGAGAACATACAGTATACACATAAGATGCAGAGAACATACAGTATATAGATAAAATACAGAGAACATACAGTATACACATAAGCTACAGAGAACATACAGTATACACATAAGATACAGAGAACATACAGTATATACATAAGATACAGAGAACATACAGTATACACATAACATAAAGAGAACATACAGTATACACATAAGATAAAGAGAACATACAGTATACACATAAGATACAGAGAACATACAGTATATACATAAGATACAGAGAACATACAGTATATACATAAGATAGAGAGAACATACAGTATACACATAAGATAAAGAGAACATACAGTATATAGATAAAATACAGAGAACATACAGTATACACATAAGATAAAGAGAACATACAGTATACACATAAGCTACAGAGAACATACAGTATACACATAAGATACAGAGAACATACAGTATATACATAAGATACAGAGAACATACAGTATATACATAAGATAGAGAGAACATACAGTATATACATAAGATAAAGAGAACATACAGTATACACATAAGCTACAGAGAACATACAGTATATACATAAGATACAGAGAACATACAGTATACACATAAGATACAGAGAACATACAGTATATACATAAGATAAAGATAACATACAGTATACACATAAGATACAGAGAACATATAAATACCCAATTATTAATGCACCTAAATCTAACCATAAATGCGTGACAACAACAACAAATATATATATATAAATCACTCAATCTAGCAAAGTTTTAATAATATCAACACATCAATGCTACCACAGTGATAATTGAAACTACATATCCCAACCAAAATATTGCACAAATCCCATCCAAAAGTTATAAGTGTGAACCATGTGAAACAAACAGATAATTATGCAAACAATAGCAAGTGCCAACAAACAAAAAGACATAAATCTCACGATAAAAGGGCCACCCGGGGTATGCAAACATGAGGTCAAGGTCTGTCTAACCACCCGCACACGCGGCTCCCATGCCGCTTCAAGGGTGAGGGTATTTATTTATTTAAAGAACAGGGATCTTCGCAACATGTAACTGCTGAATGTTATCATGGGAACAAGGGAGGACAATGCCCATCAGAAGGTAAATGCTCGTCAGAGAAGGGTTCCAAAACCATCTCTAAAGAGATTAAAATCTTCAATTCACAGTCACACATACAATTTAAATGCAACACTGTTATTGCCGCCCCAAGGGTCAATCTACAAAGATCACGCTAAGAACAAGGCCTACAATAGGTCAGAAAGTAAGCCAAGGTAAGCTCTAGGCAACTAAAGGCCCTTTTCGCAATAGTTAATGTTAATGTTCATGAGATACCTGCTTGAGAAAGGGGTGGAGGTGCCCCGAAACGTTGCAAGGGTGGCGCACGGGTAATGTTTGTTTTTATGTTTGTCACTGTCCACACATTATTAATGCTATTTGCACTGTTAACTATTGTCATTAAGTGTATATGTTTCCATCAAACCTTGCTGCTAGGAATTGAACTGTAACATTGCAATAGATTCTGCTGGATAAGTATTTGTGGTTATGAATTGATGGTGTATAATAAATGAATTTAAACTAGTGGTGGGTGTGCGCTGTATTTTTTGGATTTTCTGGTATGGTGGGGAAAGGTTCCCCCATATGGCAGCACCCCAAATTTAATATTCATTGAGATTTAGGTTACTTACTCTTACTCTCCTTACTCTCTTACTTTCTTCACTCCAATAACTGAGCTTGGAAACCATGAGATTTGTCTAAGATCTCAGGGACATAAATTGTTTAAAGATGCCAACTGCCCCTCTAGTGCCTGCCCTGCCATCTCTTCTCACCTCGTGACACGGGCTGGAATAGCAACATTGATTTAACCCTTTCAGTGCCAAGCCCCTAGTTTCTACGTGCTTGCTTCCACTCCACTTAAGTGCCAAGCCCGTAGAAACTACGGGCTTGGCATTTACCCCAAACAGTTAAAAATAAATAAAAATAAAACACTTACCTTTGGTATCCCCGAGAAGCTGGGGGTCTCCTCTTCCTGGGGGGGGGCATCCGATCGCCCCCCCGACGTCCTCCGTCTTCAGGGGGGGGCCCGAAACCGGCCGCCCCCCCCCCCCCCCCGTTTTCCCCGCGCTCAGCAGAAGTAAAAAAAAAAAAAAAAAAAGCGCCACTGACTTACCTCCTCGCCCGATCCCCGGCCCGCCGTCTTCTCTTCACCCGGGGGGGGGTCCGATCCCCCCCCCCTGGGCGCCGCAGGCTTCGGTGAGGACCCTCTTCCGGGTTCTTACCGCTCGTAATGGCGGCGATGGCCGCCGCCTCAAATGGGAGGCGGCGGCCCCGCCTTTTGTGGGAGGAGCGGGATGACGTCATCCCGCTCCTCCTATACCCTCACCGAGCACCGGCATCTGTCAGATGCCGGTGGTGATCGGTGCAGAGCGGGTGAGAGGAGAGGAGGCTCCGATCGGAGCCTCCTCTCCTCTCATCCGCCCTGCGCCGATCACTATCGGCATCTGACAGATGCCGGCGCTGAGAGAGCGGCGCGGGACAGCGACGTGGGACCCAGGATTGGAGGTGAGTATAGTGTAAAAAAAAAAAAAAAAATGTCATTTTTTTTAAATATGTGTCTGTGTTTTTATTTTTTACTTTTAACCCCTTGTGAACTGGTAAGGGGTCCATGACCCCTATACCAGTTCACAAGGCTGGGGGGATGGCAAGTCACCTGCGCTAGCGGGTGGCTTGCCATTAACCCCCGGCACCCCCATTACCTGCCTCCCCAAAGGCCAGGGGGGGGCAGAAGAGCCCGGGCCCACGGGCTATGCGGGCTTTGTAGCCTGCAGGGCCAGGGGCCACAAAAGCTGGCCCCTGCGCCCTGTTCCTACAAGCCCTGCATAGCTGGTCCCGGGCTGGTTACTTCGGGTAAGGGGGACCCCATGTCGTTTTTTTTTTGGATTTTTAAGGGTTTTTAACCCTTAAAAATCCAAAAAAAAATGGGGTCCCCCTCCCCTGGGAGGGGGGACCCTATGTCGTTTTTTTTTTTAATTAACCCTTTGTTTTCTGTCATCCAGCAGCTATAAAAGGCTTCTAGCAAGTGAGCAGAAGCCAGTGATTGCGAGGGACAGAGTGATCCAGGATGGATGGGAGGTAAGTAAGTAAAAAAAAATAATAATAAAATATTTTTTCTCTTTGTGTGTCTGTGTTTTTTTTTACATTTAACCCCTTGTGAACTGGTAAGGGGTCCATGACCCCTATACCAGTTCACAAGGCTGGGGGGATGGCAAGTCACCTGCACTAGCTGGTGACTTGCCATTAACCCTTGGCACCCCCATTACCTGCCTCCCCAAAGGCCAGGGGGGGGCAGAAGAGCCTGGGCCCACGGGCTATGCGGGCTTTGTAGCCTGCAGGGCCAGGGGCCACAAAAGCTGGCCCCTGCGCCCTGTTTCTACAAGCCCTGCATAGCTGGTCCCGGGCTGGTTACTTCGGGTAAGGGGGACCCCATGTCGGTTTTTTTTTGGATTTTTAAGGGTTTTTAACCCTTAAAAATCCAAAAAAAAATGGGGTCCCCCTCCCCTGGGAGGGGGGACCCTATGTCATTTTTTTTCCCGATTTAACCCTTTGTAGTGTGGATGGTAGTTGTATTTTATTTGTAAATGTTAAAAATTACTTGTTTCAGTTAGGGGGGTCTCCTGGGCAAGAATGGGGGGGCTACCGATAAATATGTGGTACCGTTCTAATCGGTAGAAATGGGGCTTTCACATGCAATATGGTTTTCTTTAATAAAATAGATTTTTTTATGTAAAATAAAGGAGGCAATTTTCTAAAAAAAATTTTTATTTTATTTTTTTTTTTTTTACTTAATAATATTGTAAAAAACAGAATAAAATTTACAAACAAGACGTTTCATGTTAAAGCCTAAACTCTGCTCCAAAAAATATATTTATATAATTTTCCTGAAAATTCCAGCAAAAATGTCGCAAAACATGGCGCAAAATGGGGAAAAAATGACCTGTCAACAGAGGGTGACAAAATCTCAAGTAGGCTGGCAATTAAAAGGGTTAATAGTACCTCTGCATGTTGGGTATTGTTCTGTTCGGGGGACCTTGCGCTTTCAGACTTAGCTTGTTTTTTCTGGTTTGCATATTTATATTTTAGGAAAAGGTGTTTTTTATTCAGCTTTTTTATAATTTTTTTAGGGAAACCCTGTGCAACCAAAGAATTCTTTGAGGGATTAATTCCAGAAAGATGAGCCCACTACAACAAGCTGGGTACGCTTAGAAAGCTTAACATGTGTACTTTTAGGGAATATATGGTTTATGGGGGATATTCCAAATGTAAAGGGTTATTTTGGTTGAAAAATCGCAAGGTGCGCACTTTGTCTGCAGAGCTGAAATTTTCAAGAAAAATTACCGTTATGCGCACGCTTTACTTTGGGGTGTTTGGCAACTCTTCCCTTGACAGTAGCTATGCATGTTGGGTGTTGTTCTGTTCGGGGGATGTTGCGTTTTCAGATTATACTTGTTTTTTCTTGTTTGTATATAGTTTTTTTAGGAAAATGTGGCTTTGATTCTGCTTTTTTATCCTTTTTTAGGGAAACTCTTTGCAACCAAAGAATACATTAAGGGATTACTTCCAGAAAACTGTGGCCACATCAACAAGCCTGGTACAAATAGAAAGCCTGAGGTGTGTACTTCCAGAGAATATATAGTTTGTGGGGGGTATTTCAAATGTAAAGGGTTGTTTTTCTGGAAAAACTGCAAGGTGCGCATAGCGCATATCACAGTTGTATTTTTTCTGAAAATCCCCTAAAGCGCTGTTTCAGTTTGGGGGAGTCTCCTGGGCAGGAAAGGGTGTCTACCTATATATATGTGGTATCGCTGTAACCGGGAGAAATTGGGGTTTCACACGCAATAAGATTTTATTGACAAACTTACATTTTTTATTACAAAAAAACACTACAAATTGTAAAAAATAGATTTCTTTTTATTTTTTTGCACATATTTCACCCAAGAATATTGAGAATACACCTAAAAAATGACAAACAAGACATTTCATGTTAAAGCCCAGACTATGCTGAAAAAAACAATATATCATTTTCCTGGGAAATCCCTGGAAATCCCTTCAAAAAACACATATGAACATGGGGAGCGCAAAATAGTGCAAAATGGTCTGGCACCAAGGGTGACGAAAACTTCAGGTAGGCTGGCAGCGAAAGGGTTAATAGTTTTTTCAGCGTCCCAGTGGACGAGGAGACACAGCCCATCTTTGCTTTTAGGTCACATTTGCCCTAGGCTTATGTGTATTGGTAAATAGTTTTTTTTTTGTGTAATGGTGCAATGGTCCTCCTCTTAAAGCCTGAACACCCAGCCATGGTTCCGTCCTACTGCAGACAGTTTTCTCCTCTGCAGTTTTGATCGGGAGGCCACCCTGTGGGACAAGAGGGATCATTTGAAATGTCTTTTTGTAAGTGATTATAAAGTGTCTAAAGAAAATTTGTAATGGTGTCAGAAAAAGCTTGAATACCTGGGTTTTGTGCTTTCCCAGGGACAAAGAGAAATGAGCTATAAGAGAATAGCTGCTGTCGTGGGTCTGCCCGCCCACTTACCAAGAAGGACATGTTACCCTTCCTTGGTATGATTGGTTGCTGCCACCAATGGATTATAGATTGTTCATGTTATGACAGCATATTGAGAGCTGAAATGTATGTTGATAAACCTGACACCCTGAAATGGTTAAATGAAATGTGTAATGTGCAATGTTTTGTGTATTTGAGATATGGTGACAGCCCCAGGGTTAGGTTCTCCTGATTATGGCAAGATGTCACTTTTGCCAGGATTTGTACAACCATGTGCAGGGGCCCAGCATAACAGCATGGAGGTGCCCTGTTTTTTTCTCAAAGGTGGTCCCTGGGCAGGTACAGGGCAATGCCTGTGTGTCTCATAGCCCTGGCCTTGTGTGTAGTGGTAGTAGAAATGACAGAAATAGAGATGAGCGAACTTTTGAAAAATTCGATTCGACTGATTCGCCGAATTTTCCGACAAAAATCGTTTCGACCCGAATAAATTCGCGACGAATCGCTATTAAAAACGGCTATTTCTGAGCCTCCTACAGCCTCAATAGGGTTGTAAACCATTCAGCCTTGCTGTAACACGCACAGGATGCGTGCTGGGTTTGTTAAATAATACTTTGAAGAAATATCACATGCAGATCAGAGGCATCGCTAATAGAATCGCAGAGCGGCACGATTGCAGAGAGTTGAAGTGGCATCACTATGAGGGGCAGAAGGAGCCCAAATATACACTGGAGTTGGCCTCAGGAGCCCAAAAATTGGATGAATCACACCCTGGAGTTGGCAGAAGTTGGCAGCAGCAGCAGCAGCAGGAGCCCAAATATACACTGGAGTTGGCTTCAGGAGCCCAAAAATTGGATGAATCACACCCTGGAGTTGGCAGAAGTTGGCAGCAGCAGCAGCAGGAGCCCAAATATACACTGGAGTTGGCCTCAGGAGCCCAAAAATTGGATGAATCACACCCTGGAGTTGGCAGAAGTTGGCAGCAGCAGCAGCAGGAGCCCAAATATACACTGGAGTTGGCCTCAGGAGCCCAAAAATTGGATGAATCACACCCTGGAGTTGGCAGAAGTTGGCAGCAGCAGCAGCAGCAGGAGCCCAAATATACACTGGAGTTGGCTTCAGGAGCCCAAAAATTGGATGAATCACACCCTGGAGTTGGCAGAAGTTGGCAGCAGCAGCAGCAGGAGCCCAAATATACACTGGAGTTGGCTTCAGGAGCCCAAAAATTGGATGAATCACACCCTGGAGTTGGCAGGAGTTGACAGTAGCAGCAGCAGGAGCCCAAATATACACTGGAGTTGGCTTCAGGAGCCCAAAAATTGGATGAATCACACCCTGGAGTTGGCAGGAGTTGACAGCAGCAGCAGCAGGAGCCCAAATATACACTGGAGTTGGCTTCAGGAGCCCAAAAATTGGATGAATCACACCCTGGAGTTGGCAGGAGTTGACAGCAGCAGCAGCAGGAGCCCAAATATACACTGGAGTTGGCTTCAGGAGCCCAAAAATTGGATGAATCACACCCTGGAGTTGGCAGGAGTTGACAGTAGCAGCAGCAGGAGCCCAAATATACACTGGAGTTGGCTTCAGGAGCCCAAAAATTGGATGAATCACACCCTGGAGTTGGCAGGAGTTGACAGCAGCAGCAGCAGGAGCCCAAATATACACTGGAGTTGGCCTCAGGAGCCCAAAAATTGGATGAATCACACCCTGGAGTTGGCAGAAGTTGGCAGTAGTAGCAGCAGGAGCCCAAATATACACTGGAGTTGGCCTCAGGAGCCCAAAAATTGGATGAATCACACCCTGGAGTTGGCAGAAGTTGGCAGTAGTAGCAGCAGGAGCCCAAATATACACTGGAGTTGGCTTCAGGAGCCCAAAAATTGGATGAATCACACCCTGGAGTTGGCAGAAGTTGGCAGTAGCAGCAGCAGGAGCCCAAATATACACTGGAGTTGGCTTCAGGAGCCCAAAAATTGGATGAATCACACCCTGGAGTTGGCAGAAGTTGGCAGCAGCAGCAGCAGCAGGAGCCCAAATATACACTGGAGTTGGCCTCAGGAGCCCAAAAATTGGATGAATCACACCCTGGAGTTGGCAGAAGTTGGCAGCAGCAGCAGCAGGAGCCCAAATATACACTGGAGTTGGCCTCAGGAGCCCAAAAATTGGATGAATCACACCCTGGAGTTGGCAGGAGTTGACAGTAGTAGCAGCAGGAGCCCAAATATACACTGGAGTTGGCTTCAGGAGCCCAAAAATTGGATGAATCACACCCTGGAGTTGGCAGAAGTTGGCAGCAGCAGCAGCAGGAGCCCAAATATACACTGGAGTTGGCTTCAGGAGCCCAAAAATTGGATGAATCACACCCTGGAGTTGGCAGAAGTTGGCAGCAGCAGCAGCAGGAGCCCAAATATACACTGGAGTTGGCTTCAGGAGCCCAAAAATTGGATGAATCACACCCTGGAGTTGGCAGAAGTTGGCAGCAGCAGCAGCAGGAGCCCAAATATACACTGGAGTTGGCTTCAGGAGCCCAAAAATTGGATGAATCACACCCTGGAGTTGGCAGAAGTTGGCAGCAGCAGCAGCAGCAGGAGCCCAAATATACACTGGAGTTGGCTTCAGGAGCCCAAAAATTGGATGAATCACACCCTGGAGTTGGCAGGAGTTGACAGCAGCAGCAGCAGGAGCCCAAATATACACTGGAGTTGGCCTCAGGAGCCCAAAAATTGGATGAATCACACCCTGGAGTTGGCAGGAGTTGACAGTAGCAGCAGCAGGAGCCCAAATATACACTGGAGTTGGCTTCAGGAGCCCAAAAATTGGATGAATCACACCCTGGAGTTGGCAGAAGTTGGCAGCAGCAGCAGCAGGAGCCCAAATATACACTGGAGTTGGCTTCAGGAGCCCAAAAATTGGATGAATCACACCCTGGAGTTGGCAGAAGTTGGCAGCAGCAGCAGCAGGAGCCCAAATATACACTGGAGTTGGCTTCAGGAGCCCAAAAATTGGATGAATCACACCCTGGAGTTGGCAGAAGTTGGCAGCAGCAGCAGCAGGAGCCCAAATATACACTGGAGTTGGCTTCAGGAGCCCAAAAATTGGATGAATCACACCCTGGAGTTGGCAGGAGTTGACAGCAGCAGCAGCAGGAGCCCAAATATACACTGGAGTTGGCTTCAGGAGCCCAAAAATTGGATGAATCACACCCTGGAGTTGGCAGGAGTTGACAGCAGCAGCAGCAGGAGCCCAAATATACACTGGAGTTGGCCTCAGGAGCCCAAAAATTGGATGAATCACACCCTGGAGTTGGCAGGAGTTGACAGTAGCAGCAGCAGGAGCCCAAATATACACTGGAGTTGGCTTCAGGAGCCCAAAAATTGGATGAATCACACCCTGGAGTTGGCAGAAGTTGGCAGCAGCAGCAGCAGCAGGAGCCCAAATATACACTGGAGTTGGCTTCAGGAGCCCAAAAATTGGATGAATCACACCCTGGAGTTGGCAGGAGTTGACAGTAGCAGCAGCAGGAGCCCAAATATACACTGGAGTTGGCTTCAGGAGCCCAAAAATTGGATGAATCACACCCTGGAGTTGGCAGGAGTTGACAGTAGCAGCAGCAGGAGCCCAAATATACACTGGAGTTGGCTTCAGGAGCCCAAAAATTGGATGAATCACACCCTGGAGTTGGCAGAAGTTGGCAGCAGCAGCAGCAGCAGGAGCCCAAATATACACTGGAGTTGGCTTCAGGAGCCCAAAAATTGGATGAATCACACCCTGGAGTTGGCAGAAGTTGGCAGCAGCAGCAGCAGCAGGAGCCCAAATATACACTGGAGTTGGCTTCAGGAGCCCAAAAATTGGATGAATCACACCCTGGAGTTGGCAGAAGTTGGCAGCAGCAGCAGCAGCAGGAGCCCAAATATACACTGGAGTTGGCTTCAGGAGCCCAAAAATTGGATGAATCACACCCTGGAGTTGGCAGGAGTTGACAGTAGCAGCAGCAGGAGCCCAAATATACACTGGAGTTGGCTTCAGGAGCCCAAAAATTGGATGAATCACACCCTGGAGTTGGCAGGAGTTGACAGTAGCAGCAGCAGGAGCCCAAATATACACTGGAGTTGGCTTCAGGAGCCCAAAAATTGGATGAATCACACCCTGGAGTTGGCAGGAGTTGACAGTAGCAGCAGCAGGAGCCCAAATATACACTGGAGTTGGCTTCAGGAGCCCAAAAATTGGATGAATCACACCCTGGAGTTGGCAGGAGTTGACAGTAGCAGCAGCAGGAGCCCAAATATACACTGGAGTTGGCTTCAGGAGCCCAAAAATTGGATGAATCACACCCTGGAGTTGGCAGAAGTTGGCAGTAGTAGCAGCAGGAGCCCAAATATACACTGGAGTTGGCTTCAGGAGCCCAAAAATTGGATGAATCACACCCTGGAGTTGGCAGGAGTTGACAGTAGCAGCAGCAGGAGCCCAAATATACACTGGAGTTGGCCTCAGGAGCCCAAAAATTGGATGAATCACACCCTGGAGTTGGCAGGAGTTGACAGTAGCAGCAGCAGGAGCCCAAATATACACTGGAGTTGGCCTCAGGAGCCCAAAAATTGGATGAATCACACCCTGGAGTTGGCAGGAGTTGACAGTAGTAGCAGCAGGAGCCCAAATATACACTGGAGTTGGCTTCAGGAGCCCAAAAATTGGATGAATCACACCCTGGAGTTGGCAGAAGTTGGCAGTAGCAGCAGCAGGAGCCCAAAAAATGGCCTAAAGACATAAATATGTTTTGCACCATTTGTAAAGTGTAAAACGTGGCACCATGCTGAATCTAGTCGCATGCATCAGGCATTGGTGGGTGGAAATCCTGGCTGATCCATCCCTGATTCATTTTGACAAAGGTGAGTCTCTCCACATTTTTAGTTGACAGACGAGTTCTCCTCGCCGTAACTATGGCCCCCGCCGCACTAAACACCCGCTCAGATGGCACGCTACTTGCCGGGCAGGACAGCTTTTCCAGGGCAAACTCTGCTAGTTGCGGCCACAAATCAAGTTTGGCTGCCCAGAAGTCCAGCGGATCCTCAAGGTGTGTTGGCATGGTCATGTCAAAGTATGACATGACCTGCTGGTTCAGGTCCTGCTCCAGGTCTTCCTGCTGCTCATGAGTAGCCTCACTATGCGGGTGTAGAAAGCTACTCATTAGCGACTGAAGACTGAGGCTGCTGCTGCTGATGGAGCTTCTGCTGCTGCTGCTGCCAACCCCCCCAGCGGCCATGGCAGTGGAAGGTGAGCGCAGAGGTCCCCTCGAGTCAGACCTGCGAGAGTATGGACCATGGCGCAGATAGGCATCGGCCAACTGCCTACGTAGAATGTCTTTGTAGTAGTTGAGTTTGTCCTCCCTCTCGGTGGGTTTAAAAAATGCCCCCATTTTGTGCCGGAAGCGAGGGTCCAATAAGGTGGACAGCCAGAAGTCATCCCGCCGACAGATGGAAACAATTCTGGGGTCACTACGCAAGCATGTGAGCATGCTTCGTGCCATTTGCGCAAGTGACTCGGATGGACTACCTGTCTCCATCTCCACTGCATACTGCCACGGTGTGCCCGGGTCCTCTGTCTCTCCTTCCTCAAAAACCTCTAGCTCCTCTGGCTGCTCCTGCTCCTCCTCTCCTGTCCGCTGACTAGATAAACCAGCCATTTCGCCAAGCCTAAACTGTGTTTCGCTGGGCAACTCCTCCTCCTCCTCTTCCTCCTCCTCCTCCTCCAGTTCAGCTCCAACGGGGTTCATGTGGCCGTAAGATGTAAACGCCATGTCTCCAGTGCCCTGACCAGCCATGGTTTCCAACATGTGCTGTAGTACATGAAGCAGTGGAATCACGTCGTTCATCCCGTAATCCTGCCGACTGACAAATAAAGTGGCTTCCTCAAAGGGCCTGAGCAAACGGCAGGTGTCACGTATGAGCTGCCACTGGTTGACATTGAAGTTACACAGGGGAGTCCCCCTATCTGCTTGGATCATCAGGAAATCCGTGATGGCTTTTCTCTGTTCATATAATCGGTCCAACATGTGAAGGGTGGAATTCCAACGGGTGGAAACATCGCAAATCAGACTATGTTGGGGGATACCATTCTGACGCTGTAGCTCAAGAAGGGTGTGTTTGGCGGTGTAGGAGTGGCTGAAGTGCATGCAAAGTTTCCGTGAAGTTGTTAGGATGTCCTGCAGATGGGGGGAACACTTCAGAAACCGCTTGACAACCAGATTGAAGACGTGAGCCATGCAGGGGGCATGGGTCAGGCTTCCTTGGCGCAGCGCAGACAAAATGTTCTTCCCATTGTCGGTAACCATGATTCCCATTTTAAGTTTTCTCGGAGTAAGCCATGTTTGGATTTCCTGATGAATACATTTAAGCAGTTCCTCCCCTGTGTGACTCCGTTCGCCAAGACAAACCATGTGAAGCACTGCGTGACACCTCCGTGCCCTGCACACATGGTAGACTGGAGGGGCACTGAGACTTGAGCCTACAGTGGAGGGTGAGGAGATGGCGGAGGATGAGGAGGCCGAGTCGCACGGTGTCACAGGCCCAATGGGCAGAGAGCGCGGAGGCCGAAGCGGCGTGACCTGTCCAAGTTGCTGCTGCAAAGGGACCACATTCACCCAGTGGGCCGTAAACGACATGTACTGCCCCTGACCGTAGTTACAGCTCCAGATGTCGGCGCTGCCATGTATTTTGCTACACACCGACAGGCTCAAGGACTGGCCCACCTTCTGTTCAACAAAAGTGTGCAGCGCTGGTACTGCCTTCTTGGCAAAGAAATGACGGCTTGGGACTCTCCACCTCGGCTCGGCACAAGCCATCAGTTCTCTGAAAGGTGCAGATTCCACCACCTGAAAAGGGAGCGACTGCAGCACCAGCAACTTGGACAGGAGCACATTCAGCTTCTGCGCCGTAGGATGAGTGGGCGCATACTGCTGTCTCTTGGACATGGCTTCGCTGATGGATTGCTGGCGGGATGCATGACTTGGAGGAGGAGGAGGAGGAGCAGGAGCGACAGAGGATGGGTGTGACGCACAGCTGCCTTCGGCTGAGGTGCTGGAGCCTTGGCTGGCAGAAATTGGGAGCTCACTTGGTGAGGAAGCAGACTGGACCACCCCTTGGGAGCCTCGGTTCTCCCAGGTCGTTTTATGGTGACGCATCATATGTTGACGCAGGGCCGTGGTGCCAACATTTGGACCCTGGCCACGCTTCACCTTTTGCCTACATATCTTGCATGTGGCCATGTTACCCTCCTGCGGATGCCTCAGGAAAAACTGCCACACTGCCGAGTAGCTACTTTTCCCACCCCCTGGCCTCACTGATTCACTGCTGCTGTTGCCAACTCCAGGAACCCCTGCTCCACTACCTCCCGATAAGGTAGACTGCCGCACAGCAGGTGCTCTACCCCGGCCCCGGCCCCGGCCGGCTCCAGCCTTTGGAATTGTGCCCCCATGCTGACTGCTACCACCTTGCTGCCTCAGCTGCTGACTCCGGGGCAACCTGCGCCCCTCTTCTCCTGATGATGACGATGAAGCCCCTTCATCACCCGGCTCCCAAGTGCGATCGGCTTCATCGTCATCATCATCATCATCACCGGGTTGTGGCTGTACGTCACTGATGTTCGTGGATTCGTCAACAGTGTCTGGCGCAGGAGCTGGAACGCTCGCAGCACCCACGACACTGTCCACATCACTATTTGTCTGCCTAGCTAAAGAAGCCACCTCCATTTCTTGGCTGGGCAGTAGCTGCTGACTGTCCTCCTGTATCTGATCGTCCTCCTCACTAAAGAGTGGAGCTGAACCCAAAGCATAGGATACGTCGCTGGGGGAGGGAACGGCGTAGGACAGAGGCAATGGGAGGACAGGGACTGCTCTCGGGGCATGCCAACTCAGGGTTGTGTCAGAGGAACCTACCGACCCTAGACTGGGGGTCTCAGATGTAAGTTGTGATGATGTTGTTGATGAGCGCGTCAGCCAATCTACCACGGCAGATGCGTTACTGGTGGAGACCCGACCGCTAGCAGATACTGGCAGATTAGGTCTCTCAGCGTGACTCCTGCTGCTACTGGCCCCCAGTCTGATGCGAGCTCTGCCTGCGGAATCTTGGCCTCTGCCACTCCTCTTTTCACTTCCAGGCACTTGTCTGCCCGACATAGTCTAACTGGCGTGGTAGTAGGTGATATTTTAAAAACCCCCAGGCAGCAGTGGGTCTATATAAAACAGAATATAATGCACACCAAAAGTGAGCAGTAACACTCAGCCTCCAACAGGCCTGCTTAGTGTAAATAAGAGAGCTGCTTAGTGTAAATAAAGAGGGGTATGCTATGTTACAGAATGGGATGCCTCAACAGAAGTGCACCTGGCAGGCAGCAGTAAGCCTATGCCCAGCAAAAGTGTCTTATAATATAAATATAATAAGAGCAAATGCTTATATGGTCTTAAACAGAGGCTGCTTTAGTCACAGAATGGGATGCCAGTGCCACAAAAACCAGAGAGCATGCACAGCAAAAGTGTCTTTATCAGGCCTGATTTCTATGAGAATAAGTGCAAATGTTTATTATGCTATTAAATAGAGGCTGCTTTAGTCACAGAATGGGATGCCAGTGCCACAAAAACCAGAGAGCATGCACAGCAAAAGTGTCTTTATCAGGCCTGATTTCTATGAGAATAAGTGCAAATGTTTATTATGCTATTAAATAGAGGCTGCTTTAGTCACAGAATGGGATGCCAGTGCCACAAAAACCAGAGAGCATGCACAGCAAAAGTGTCTTTATCAGGCCTGATTTCTATGAGAATAAGTGCAAATGTTTATTATGCTATTAAATAGAGGCTGCTTTAGTCACAGAATGGGATGCCAGTGCCACAAAAACCAGAGAGCATGCACAGCAAAAGTGTCTTTATCAGGCCTGATTTCTATGAGAATAAGTGCAAATGTTTATTATGCTATTAAATAGAGGCTGCTTTAGTCACAGAATGGGATGCCAGTGCCACAAAAACCAGAGAGCATGCACAGCAAAAGTGTCTTTATCAGGCCTGATTTCTATGAGAATAAGTGCAAATGTTTATTATGCTATTAAATAGAGGCTGCTTTAGTCACAGAATGGGATGCCAGTGCCACAAAAACCAGAGAGCATGCACAGCAAAAGTGTCTTTATCAGGCCTGATTTCTATGAGAATAAGTGCAAATGTTTATTGTGCTATTAAATAGAGGCTGCTTTAGTCACAGAATGGGATGCCAGTGCCACAAAAACCAGAGAGCATGCACAGCAAAAGTGTCTTTGTCAGGCCTGATTTCTATGAGAATAAGTGCAAATGTTTATTATGCTATTAAATAGAGGCTGCTTTAGTCACAGAATGGGATGCCAGTGCCACAAAAACCAGAGAGCATGCACAGCAAAAGTGTCTTTATCAGGCCTGATTTCTATGAGAATAAGTGCAAATGTTTATTATGCTATTAAATAGAGGCTGCTTTAGTCACAGAATGGGATGCCAGTGCCACAAAAACCAGAGAGCATGCACAGCAAAAGTGTCTTTGTCAGGCCTGATTTCTATGAGAATAAGTGCAAATGTTTATTATGCTATTAAATAGAGGCTGCTTTAGTCACAGAATGGGATGCCAGTGCCACAAAAACCAGAGAGCATGCACAGCAAAAGTGTCTTTATCAGGCCTGATTTCTATGAGAATAAGTGCAAATGTTTATTATGCTATTAAATAGAGGCTGCTTTAGTCACAGAATGGGATGCCAGTGCCACAAAAACCAGAGAGCATGCACAGCAAAAGTGTCTTTATCAGGCCTGATTTCTATGAGAATAAGTGCAAATGTTTATTATGCTATTAAATAGAGGCTGCTTTAGTCACAGAATGGGATGCCAGTGCCACAAAAACCAGAGAGCATGCACAGCAAAAGTGTCTTTATCAGGCCTGATTTCTATGAGAATAAGTGCAAATGTTTATTATGCTATTAAATAGAGGCTGCTTTAGTCACAGAATGGGATGCCAGTGCCACAAAAACCAGAGAGCATGCACAGCAAAAGTGTCTTTATCAGGCCTGATTTCTATGAGAATAAGTGCAAATGTTTATTATGCTATTAAATAGAGGCTGCTTTAGTCACAGAATGGGATGCCAGTGCCACAAAAACCAGAGAGCATGCACAGCAAAAGTGTCTTTATCAGGCCTGATTTCTATGAGAATAAGTGCAAATGTTTATTATGCTATTAAATAGAGGCTGCTTTAGTCACAGAATGGGATGCCAGTGCCACAAAAACCAGAGAGCATGCACAGCAAAAGTGTCTTTATCAGGCCTGATTTCTATGAGAATAAGTGCAAATGTTTATTGTGCTATTAAATAGAGGCTGCTTTAGTCACAGAATGGGATGCCAGTGCCACAAAAACCAGAGAGCATGCACAGCAAAAGTGTCTTTATCAGGCCTGATTTCTATGAGAATAAGTGCAAATGTTTATTATGCTATTAAATAGAGGCTGCTTTAGTCACAGAATGGGATGCCAGTGCCACAAAAACCAGAGAGCATGCACAGCAAAAGTGTCTTTATCAGGCCTGATTTCTATGAGAATAAGTGCAAATGTTTATTGTGCTATTAAATAGAGGCTGCTTTAGTCACAGAATGGGATGCCAGTGCCACAAAAACCAGAGAGCATGCACAGCAAAAGTGTCTTTATCAGGCCTGATTTCTATGAGAATAAGTGCAAATGTTTATTATGCTATTAAATAGAGGCTGCTTTAGTCACAGAATGGGATGCCAGTGCCACAAAAACCAGAGAGCATGCACAGCAAAAGTGTCTTTATCAGGCCTGATTTCTATGAGAATAAGTGCAAATGTTTATTGTGCTATTAAATAGAGGCTGCTTTAGTCACAGAATGGGATGCCAGTGCCACAAAAACCAGAGAGCATGCACAGCAAAAGTGTCTTTATCAGGCCTGATTTCTATGAGAATAAGTGCAAATGTTTATTATGCTATTAAATAGAGGCTGCTTTAGTCACAGAATGGGATGCCAGTGCCACAAAAACCAGAGAGCATGCACAGCAAAAGTGTCTTTATCAGGCCTGATTTCTATGAGAATAAGTGCAAATGTTTATTGTGCTATTAAATAGAGGCTGCTTTAGTCACAGAATGGGATGCCAGTGCCACAAAAACCAGAGAGCATGCACAGCAAAAGTGTCTTTATCAGGCCTGATTTCTATGAGAATAAGTGCAAATGTTTATTATGCTATTAAATAGAGGCTGCTTTAGTCACAGAATGGGATGCCAGTGCCACAAAAACCAGAGAGCATGCACAGCAAAAGTGTCTTTATCAGGCCTGATTTCTATGAGAATAAGTGCAAATGTTTATTGTGCTATTAAATAGAGGCTGCTTTAGTCACAGAATGGGATGCCAGTGCCACAAAAACCAGAGAGCATGCACAGCAAAAGTGTCTTTATCAGGCCTGATTTCTATGAGAATAAGTGCAAATGTTTATTATGCTATTAAATAGAGGCTGCTTTAGTCACAGAATGGGATGCCAGTGCCACAAAAACCAGAGAGCATGCACAGCAAAAGTGTCTTTATCAGGCCTGATTTCTATGAGAATAAGTGCAAATGTTTATTGTGCTATTAAATAGAGGCTGCTTTAGTCACAGAATGGGATGCCAGTGCCACAAAAACCAGAGAGCATGCACAGCAAAAGTGTCTTTATCAGGCCTGATTTCTATGAGAATAAGTGCAAATGTTTATTATGCTATTAAATAGAGGCTGCTTTAGTCACAGAATGGGATGCCAGTGCCACAAAAACCAGAGAGCATGCACAGCAAAAGTGTCTTTATCAGGCCTGATTTCTATGAGAATAAGTGCAAATGTTTATTGTGCTATTAAATAGAGGCTGCTTTAGTCACAGAATGGGATGCCAGTGCCACAAAAACCAGAGAGCATGCACAGAAAAAGTGTCTTTATCAGGCCTGATTTCTATGAGAATAAGTGCAAATGTTTATTATGCTATTAAATAGAGGCTGCTTTAGTCACAGAATGGGATGCCAGTGCCACAAAAACCAGAGAGCATGCACAGCAAAAGTGTCTTTATCAGGCCTGATTTCTATGAGAATAAGTGCAAATGTTTATTGTGCTATTAAATAGAGGCTGCTTTAGTCACAGAATGGGATGCCAGTGCCACAAAAACCAGAGAGCATGCACAGCAAAAGTGTCTTTATCAGGCCTGATTTCTATGAGAATAAGTGCAAATGTTTATTATGCTATTAAATAGAGGCTGCTTTAGTCACAGAATGGGATGCCAGTGCCACAAAAACCAGAGAGCATGCACAGCAAAAGTGTCTTTATCAGGCCTGATTTCTATGAGAATAAGTGCAAATGTTTATTATGCTATTAAATAGAGGCTGCTTTAGTCACAGAATGGGATGCCAGTGCCACAAAAACCAGAGAGCATGCACAGCAAAAGTGTCTTTATCAGGCCTGATTTCTATGAGAATAAGTGCAAATGTTTATTATGCTATTAAATAGAGGCTGCTTTAGTCACAGAATGGGATGCCAGTGCCACAAAAACCAGAGAGCATGCACAGCAAAAGTGTCTTTATCAGGCCTGATTTCTATGAGAATAAGTGCAAATGTTTATTATGCTATTAAATAGAGGCTGCTTTAGTCACAGAATGGGATGCCAGTGCCACAAAAACCAGAGAGCATGCACAGCAAAAGTGTCTTTATCAGGCCTGATTTCTATGAGAATAAGTGCAAATGTTTATTATGCTATTAAATAGAGGCTGCTTTAGTCACAGAATGGGATGCCAGTGCCACAAAAACCAGAGAGCATGCACAGCAAAAGTGTCTTTATCAGGCCTGATTTCTATGAGAATAAGTGCAAATGTTTATTATGCTATTAAATAGAGGCTGCTTTAGTCACAGAATGGGATGCCAGTGCCACAAAAACCAGAGAGCATGCACAGCAAAAGTGTCTTTATCAGGCCTGATTTCTATGAGAATAAGTGCAAATGGTTATTATGCTATTAAATAGAGGCTGCTTTAGTCACAGAATGGGATGCCAGTGCCACAAAAACCAGAGAGCATGCACAGCAAAAGTGTCTTTATCAGGCCTGATTTCTATGAGAATAAGTGCAAATGTTTATTATGCTATTAAATAGAGGCTGCTTTAGTCACAGAATGGGATGCCAGTGCCACAAAAACCAGAGAGCATGCACAGCAAAAGTGTCTTTATCAGGCCTGATTTCTATGAGAATAAGTGCAAATGTTTATTATGCTATTAAATAGAGGCTGCTTTAGTCACAGAATGGGATGCCTCACAGCAGACTTAAGATCAGTTCAGTATATATGCACAGTTAGTTACTATAAGCAGCCTGAAAACGCTAACAAAGGCTGGATGAAAAAAAAAAATCTCCCTGTCACAGCCTCCGTTTTTCCTACCTTTCCCTGGCTTTCTGTCTGTCTCCTGTCTGTCTCCTGCCTGTCTCCTGCCTGTCTCCTGCCTGTCTCCAGCCTGTCCCTGTCTGTCCCTGCCTGTCTAAGTGCCTCAGCTACACAGCGTTCTGTCTGTCACGAATGCAATAGAGAAATGAGGAAAAGCAAGATGGCCGCCGTTAAATACCGCTGTGTGACGTCACCGGGCTTGCTGGCTGCTGATAGGCTGCATGTGACTGCCCCAGCTTGCACTGGCGCGGGATACATGTCCAGACATGTCCCGCCCGCCATCTTAGAATGCCTGTAATGTAAATGAATGGATGTTAAAGGAAAACTTCGAGTGATCGAATCGCGGGGAAATTCGGATTCGATCCGAATCGAATTTTTCCTGAAATTCGGATCGAATCCGGGTTCGTCCGGATCGATTCGCTCATCCCTAGACAGAAACCTTTACTTTTCGTGACATGATACAAACTTACTTTACTACTCACAATTTGTTTTTTCCTTCTTAAGAACATACACGCAAACAGCAAACATGCAACTGCCCAAGCTAACACCAGACATACCCCTCCCTGACCAGACTTTGACTTACAAACATATGCTAGTACAATGGACAGGGAGGATTGAGGAAAGGCAGGAGTGCACAAATGTCCATGGACTTTGTGCAAAGAGGGAAAAGATAGAGAAACAACTGCAGCTGCTAGTAGTGCATCTCTTTTTAACCCACAGAAAGCAATGTAGAGAACTAATTTATAAATGCACACCCTAACACAATGGGGGGTTCTGATGCAAAAAATAACAGATTTATTGTGATACAATATTATTAAACCTCTATGGGTTTAAACTTATGGAAATGCAGTCTGCTAGACATGGGGCACACACATTTATCTATAACACACAATTATATACAATATTTACATCATGGTAATAGTATATACATTTCATAATGAATACTGTGAAGGCACTACTTCTTCACGAATTTGGCATCCCTGCACCAGCTCCGACGAAGGTTTCTAACAGAACCGAAACACGTGTTAGCAGCAGCAGTACGAGTGGCAGACTGGACCTGCAACACCCTGCAAATAAGCTAATCTTGCAATTGTTTATCCTGCATGGACTTCTTATGGACTCTGCACTAAGCAGTAACTAAGCCTACAACGCAAGGTGCCTCCTGCACTATCCTTCAGGTATTGCATCACTCATTTGAGATTATAAACGCCAGCTTCTCCTTAGCATTTAACCATTAGAATACTGTGCTTCTACCAGTATCTGAATAAGCTATAAGCCTTCACAGTATTCATTATGAAATGTATATACTATTACCATGATGTAAATATTGTATATAATTGTGTGTTATAGATAAATGTGTGTGCCCCATGTCTAGCAGACTGCATTTTCATAAGTTTAAACCCATAGAGGTTTAATAATATTGTATCACAATAAATCTGTTATTTTTTGCATCAGAACCCCCCGTTGTGTTAAGGTGTGCATTTATAAATTAGTTCTCTACATTGGTTTTGGGGTTAAAACCCTAATATGTATGAATGCACCCATTTATGATCGCCTTGATATACCTAGCTTACATAGAGTGTGCTTACCAATTACTATCCATTGTATAACCCACAGAAAGCAAGAAATGAGCACCTGACATTTCAACAACCCTGTTCACACATCTGCAGATTGACTTTACTCACATGCTTAGTTTAGGGAAAAGACAGGAGTACCTTTTTTGTGATAGTGGATATGTTCCCAAGGTGAGTTGAACTTTTTGTGACGACGAGGAAAGATGCCAGGACTGTGGTAAGAATTCTCACACAAGAGAATATTCCTAAATGGGGATGCACCTTAGTGGGTAAATCCAAATAGGCTGTCCCTCACTGTGAAGGTATGTCAGGATTTAGTAGAAAACCCTAAGGATAGAATGGAAGTTTCATATCCTTTACCACCCTCAGAGCCCTGGAATAGTTGGGAAAATACATACAAAAAATAAATAAATAGGACCAGAGAGGATAAATTAAGCCACAGGAGGGAACTTATGCTAAATGTAAAAGGGTCCTTCCAGGAGTAGGTTTGGTAGGAATTAGAATGACCCCTCCTAAGGTCACTGGGTATTCATCATTTGAGGTTTTAATGGGAAGACCATTCCCCACCCCCTGGGCTAGGGTGCCCCTTTATGTTAGAAAGAGGGGACCTAGACCTGATATAGGATGAATATGAGAGGAAGCTGATTAAAACTTTGGAAAATGTTGAAAGAAATATGGCTTGCACCTCTCTGTCTCGTATCTCTCTTTTTCTTCACAGATGTCCCTCATCCATCCATCCATCCTTCTGAAGTAGGTGCCATGGTTGTGATCCAGTAGCTGAATCGCGGAAAGAAGCAAGGCTGCCACGGTGATCGCAGTGACCAGAACCAGTCCTAGTGGAGGATTGCCAGTCGTGGGTGCCGAGTGAAGAAATGCCCAAGCAAGAAGCAGACATCGCTACCTAGAGCGGAGGACAAGCAGACCGTGCTGCCTAGAGCACAGGAAAAGCATGAAGATGATGACTAATGCGGGGGATCTAGGGTCCCCGAAGAAGGAAGAACAGACAAAGCCCTTGACCAGGCCTTATTTGCTGGACTCTGGGGCTGAAATGGCTAAACTTTTGATACTTGCTTTTATTCTTTTTATGATAATATATGTGCTTACTTTGTGCATTTATGACCCACATGTGTTTGGCCCCACTCAAGGTGTATGTGGGAAAAGTAAAATTAGAGAAATTAGGTAAAAGAGGGACAAGTGAAGGTGACCTCCTAAGATGCTACTTCTAAAGTTCATAGATGCCTACGCCTGAAAGTCCAGTGTTGGATCTGTAGTAAATTACACCCTGAAATATTACAAATATTCCTTTGATGGCTGAAAGAAAAAAAAAGATTTTGGAAAGATTACCGCGCTAAAATTTGTTATAGTGTTTGCAGACAAGTATTGTTATGTTTTACAAAGGAGAACTGCTTGACGTGCTATGACGCAAATATCCCAGTAGGTCCAAGGTTAACATATAGTGATGTGGCACAGAGCAAAATAAGAATAGGCCGCTTAGAGCCCCTGCATGTCCAAAAGTGTCCAAACAATGAATCCAATGTTGATAGCTATGGTTTAAATTTCACTCAGGTCTTTAAAGTTATAAAAACCACATGAGAAATGTGAATTTTGCTAGTAGCCAAATGAAATGATTAAGTTTTAGATATAAGACCCACAACCCAGACTTGGGAAATCTAATAGGGAAGTGAAAATCCCATTCTTAGTTTAATATTTCTAAGCCAGCTGAGATCAATGTCCAATACAATGCAACTGGCTGGAATTTCATTTTGATTAATCTGTACGTGCCTAACTGAATTTCTTATAATGTTCTGCATTTCTTATAATGAAATAGGAGCATAACACAAGGCATGAGCTTGTGTAATAACATTTACATTTGTTGTGGGGAAAGTGTGTTACCCCTGGTTCCCACTAGAGCTGAAAGGATGGTGCTATATGGCTGTCCTAATCCCTGTAAATGGTCTTGTTAAAGATCATGAGGGAAAGTGTTATTTTGAAATTAGTCAATATCAATACTAGTCAATACTTTTAATAATTCTGCTTTTATATTTGCTGTTTAAAATGTTTATGTGTATAATAGGGATAAATAAGGATAGGGTCCCCACCCCACGCATCTGCCGCTTCCAGGCCATAGGGAGAGATCCCTGCTCAACTTTTACCCTCACTATAGAAAATCCTTCCCCCTCAGACAATGGGACCTATTGGTTTTTTTGTTCCTGTAGTGGCTGCTCAGATTGTGGAAGAAGGTTTTACTCCCGGGATATGTGCAGTTTTAGGGGTAAGCCCCAAGCCCTAACATTTCCCCCAAATGACCCCTTGGATAAGAAAATTGTCACTGCAAGAGGTCCAGGTCGTGACCAACCCTTCCCCTGAGGATACTTTTGCCTCTGAGACAGGGTTTGACAGTAACACCAATTTATGGGTTAGATTGGCTCATTATACGGCACAGAGCCAGAACAGAACAGATTGCTATGTTTGTGCAGCTGCCCGTCCTCATCTGGGCCCTGTACCTTTGACCCTGCCCCTGGAGGAGGAGGGGTGTTTCCTTAGCATATACAGCAATAGGACATAAGAGGGGGAATGTGAAATCTGGAAAAGAAACTGTCCCGTACTGGCCTGGGCTGTATCCCCGGGACCTGGAATAGAAGTTTACCCCGGTACCTACACCTGTTATTCCCTGTCTAGTGGCACTGTGAATGTAGGCATTTTCAGTCCAGGTTTTTGTGCCAATATTGGTAGTTCCACCATCCAGATAGCAGTGGGAAATCCCTTCTTTCACGTATGACGTTGCTTAGAAAGGGTTCGGAAAGCTGCCCATATCGACAGGATACTGCAGCGTTAAGATGTAATACTGTCATATTGAATATTGAGTAGCTTTTAAGATTATTATGTGTGTAGTTGCCATGCGTGCTAGCAAGGCCCAAGGTATTTATGCTGCTTATCTAGCTCATAACCAAGAAGAATATGAGAAGGCGATGGGCGAGTCAGCGACTTAGAAGTCATTGACTCGAAGAAGGGGCTGAAAGAAGGGGCATCCCTTTTTCTGAGAGGGTGTAGGTACAAGGTAACAAAATGGCTACTGCATGGCTTATGCTTGGCTTATGCTTAACGGGAGTCAAGGGTGAGAATAACGGAGTAACCGTTATCTCTGGGAATGGAATGTGCCAACAGAAGAACATAACAATCTGTTTCTGTGAAAATGTCCATGGGTAGGTGAATGTCTGGAAAATCCCATGACACACAATGGGGTGATGTACAGCCACCCCCAGCACACACCCCGGACAGTAAGGTGTTGATACAGCTACTCCAATTAAAAGGCAAATGTCCACTTTAGAACCTTATTAGGAGCTTTTCCCCGCCTAGGCCTTATCATGCTTTATATACTGAAAATCGTGATGTAATAAACAGTTCACACCGAGAATAGCTGTTATGTGTCTTTCTTGCGCTTGGTGTGGGCTCCGGAATTCTGAAGTGTGAAGGTAACTCTGGTCTACAGACAAATAAGGTAATCCCAGGTAGAGGACTCAGTGGGAGTCGCTCTTAGGTGTCTGCCGGAAATAGGGGCAGATATTTTTTCACTAACCTCTCTCATTTCTAGGGCCCACCTGACTACCTGCTCCCTCGATCCTATTCCATCCCACCTTATTCCTCAACTGTCTCCATCCCTCACTCCAGCCTTAACCTTCTTATTCAACCTTTCTCTCTCCACTACCACCTTTCCTTCTTCCTACAAACATGCTGTTATTACTCCGATAATCAAGAAACCCTCTCTCGACCCCTCTGCCCTCTCTAGCTATCGCCCTATCTCACTACTCCCTTTCTCCCTACCTCAAGCTAAACATGGACAAGACAGAAATGGTCATTGTCCCACCCTCTAACTCCCCTCCCCTCTCTAACACGTCTATTTCTGTCAACAATTACACGATAACAGCAACTCCCCAAGCTCGGTGCCTGGGAGTCACTCTGGACTCTGCCCTCTCTTTCAAACCACATATTCACTCCCTGGCCACCTCCTGTCGCCTCCAACTTAAAAACATCTCTCGCATCCGTCCTTTCCTCTCACCTGACACCACTAAAATGCTAGTGCATGCCCTGGTCATATCCCGACTGGATTACTGCAACATCCTTCTTTGTGGCTTACCAACTAATAGACTGGCACCCCTCCAATCTATCCTGAACTTTGCTGCTCGCCTCATCCATCTCTCCTCTCGCTCCTCCAGTTCTGCTCCTCTCTGCCAATCCCTACACTGGCTGCCAGTCCCACAGAAAATACTGTTCAAAACTCTAACTCTCACCTACAAAGCTCTCTCCAACCAGGCCCCTCCCTACATCTCATCTCTAATCCAACAATATCAACCCAGACGCAGCCTCCGCTCTGCTGCTGACCTTCTCCTGTCCTCCACCCTGGTCACTTCCTCTCACGCCCGCCTCCAGGACTTCTCACGTGCAACTTCAATCTTCTAGAATGCCCTCCCGCACCCAATCTGCCACTCCACAACCCTCAAAACCTTCAAAGGCGCCCTTAAAACTCACTTATTCAGACAAGCATATAATCTGGCCTAACCAATCTTCTAAAGGGCATACACCACAAAGCTCAATACTGACTGTTTGTGATCCTTCCCCCTCGTCTTCACCCCTCATCCTTTATACTGTAAGCTCACAAGGGCAGGGCTCTCTCCCCTATTGTATCTTGTACTCAGAATATCCACTGTCAAATCTGTAAAATTGCATTTGAAGTAGTATATTTACCGTATGTTTCTACCCTGTCTGTAATTACTACCTTGTTAAGCGCTATGGAAGATGATGGCGCTATATAAATAAACAATAATAATAATAATAATTTAGGTGTGCATTATTCTATAATAAATACCAATGTTGATGAGTCCACCATCAGCAGCACACTGGACTATAATTGTGTGCATGGCAGGATTTCAAAGAGATCATACAGCAAGACAACAACCCTAAGCACATAATCTACCAAAGAATGATTCAAGAAAAATGAAGTTAAAGTTTTGGAGCCGTGTCAAAGTCCTGACATTAAACCGGACCAACAACCCTACAAAAAACAGTGCTCATATGCATCCCTCCCCAGGGCAATCCCACTGTGGGTGGAGAATTAGAAGGGGGGCTGCTATGATGGATAAGGAGATGCATGTGTTGCAAACCAGCAGTGGAAAATTAGGCAGACACAATACTGCAGAAGCTAATACTAAAGCTAAACGTGTCAAACTGAATGGAAACTTACCCAAAGTGTATGTTCACAAATACCAGAAGTCTGGTTAGTAAAGTGGGGGAGCTTGAGGCTCTGGTACTGGAAGAAAATATTGATGTTATTGGTGTGGCTGAGACATAGCTGGATTCCACACATGACTGGACTGTCAGTCTACCAGGTTTTGCTCTTTTTCGGAAAGAGAGAGCAAATAGGAAAGGGTAGTTTGTCTCTATGTAAAGCAAGAACTCAAAGCATATATTAATGAGGGGATACTAGCAGAAAACTGAGGATGTAGAATCCTTGTGGGTAGAAGTATGGGGTGATGTAAACAATGTTAAAATGCATCTTGGTGTAATCTATAGGCCCCTAAACATAACTGAGGAAAAAGAGGTTCAGCTGCATAAACAGATAGAGTGGGCATCACAGGCTGGTACAGTGGTGATAATGGGGGACTTCAACTACCCAGGCTTTGACTCTAGACATGGTAGGAAAAAGTAAATGAACTCCGATTAATGACAATGTGGCAGGGTGCATGACCCGAGGCATCCCAAGCCCCCGTGCAGCCAGAAAAAAACTGTTCCAGGGTCAGCACTCCTTAAAATAAACTTTGATTGAAGTCCTTTATACATACACATACCAGATCCCGACAGCAAACCGAGATGGTACAGCTCTAACGCGTTTCGGACGCCACTCGGTCCTTATTCATAGAAGACTGGAGACATGGATCTGCTTCAACTGCACGGGGGAGAGCATTCCTGAGCTTGCTGCAAGATAACTATATGAATCAGTTGGTGGAGGCACTTCTTTCCCCAACCCCGTCCCTTGGTTGAACTTGATGGACATATGTCTTTTTTCAACTGTATTTACTATGTAACTATGCTTATTTATAAGTAAATAACATTAACAGTTACTATTAGCTGTTATCAGTTAAAGAAAATAAAATAAATAACTCTCACCAACCCAGTCCCAATGTAACTATGTAATGAAGTCACTAAAAGTTAACTAAGACAGACGATTAACAACTTTCCCTCCCTTAATGTGTAGAAGGGATTTCTCCTGGAAACATATATGTCTTGATGGTGTGGAGTATGTTTTAAAGTAGCCCCCCGAGAAATAGAATTTAAGCTACAAAGGCCAATATCTCTTTCCAGACCGATCGATTCTGAAGTCCATTCATAAAAAATTACTTCCAGGTAATGTGAGTGACTCCAAAACCTGCTTAATAGAAATAACATTAGTCTGAGACTAAACTAAATCAAAATGTGCCAGGGAAAATGATGGGCCCCGTGCTCCAAGACCAAAGAGCGAGTGAGTTCTATAGAAAAACTCACACGAGATGACGATGGAATTGGATTTAGCAACTTGTATTCTTCCCTGTATGACTCTTTCGGGAAATGATAAATTAGATCATGAATCTTTCTTAAAGCAGATAGATCTACTTGCTATCCCTCCAGAAATGAGCTTACAATCTATTAGGTATAAGGGGGATACAGTGGAAGAGCTTACAATCTATTAGGGTATAAGGAAGGATACAGAAGGAGAAGAGCTTACATCTATTAGAGTATAAGGGATGATACAGAAGGGGAAGAGCTTACAATCTATTAGGGTATAAGGGAGGATACAGAAGGAGAAGAGCTTACAATCTATTAGGGTATAAGGGAAGATACAGAAGGAGAAAAGCTTACAATCTATTAGGGTATAAGGGGGATACAGGAGGAGAAGAGCTTACACTCTGTTAGGGTATAAGGGAGGATACAGAAGGAGAAGAGCTTACAATCTATTAGGGTATAAGGGAGGATACAGAAGTAGAAGAGCTTACACTCTGTTAGGGTATAAGGGAGGATACAGAAGGAGAAGAGCTTACAATCTATTAGGGTAATCAGGAGGGTGTGGTCACCTCCTGCTGTGTGTAGTTCCTCTCTGATTACCTGCAGCTGGAGAGCTGTTAGCTGTGAGCTGTGAAGCCAGAGGCCTTGCTGGGAGTCCTATCCCATGCAAGATGGATGATTCCTGGGGTGAATCTCGCCGCTACCCCCGGAGAAATATTAAACCACCGGATCCCTAGCAGAGCTTGTTCCACCACAGTGCCCCAGCCCGGTGAGAATTTATCAGCATTTCGAAAGCGTGTTTGCAACAATCTTAATGCTGTGGCTAAAGAGGAGGAGAAACTCTGCAATTTAAAATTGTCCTTAAAAAAGAAGCAAGCGGATGTCAGCAGAGTAAAAGGATCGGATCGCCGCACTGCAAAGTTGGAATTATCAGATTTGGAGGCGCAGGTGAAGCAGCAGGAGAGGTTGGTGATATCACTGAAGGAAGGCAGTGGTGCTTTTCATGAAAAATTACAGGAATGAGCAGCGCTTTAAGACCTGATCTATCTATGTCTATGTCTGGAGCAGTCCACCAGGTGTGTGCAGCTTTGGAGTGCAGTGGAGGATACCTGCCAGAGGGCGACCACCAGCAGGTATGTGAGGAGCTGATGCCAGCTCAGTGTGATGCTACCCTAGCCAGCCATCCTGCAGAGGTGTCAGGTGGTAGTGAGGATTTTGGTGCTTGCTGATCTTAGTGGGCACCGGACTATAGGTGTTTCACCCGCAGGATTGGGTCTGGCTGGGAAGGCTCCAAATGTTCCTGCATCCTCTGGTGTGTGTGTTGCCAGCCTGCCCTCTCTGTCTCCTTCTAGTATGCCTCCTATGCCTACTGTGTCTTCTGCCGGCCTGCCCCCTAGGTCTGCTCCAACTCTGCCCCCTATTACCACTGCTGCTTCTGCTGGCCTGTTGTCGGTGTCGGGTGCCAACCTGCCTCCTGTGTCGGGTGCCAACCTGCCTGCTGTATCGTGTGCCAACCTGCCTCCTGTGTCAGGTGCCAACCTGCCTCCTGTATCGGGTGCCAACCTGCCTCCTGTGTCTGGTGCCAACCAGCCTCCTGTGCCTGCTGCTGGACTGTCCCTTCCTGTTGCTGGCCTATACAGTGGAACTATTGCTGCTGAACTCGCCCCTGTGGTCACTGATAAACTTTCCCCCATGCCTATTGCAGTGCATAATTTAGATTCTGTTGCTGTGAAGGAGACCATTGACTGTCCAGTTAATCTCCCTATATCTACCCCTATGTCTACATGCATAAGGAGATGCATGTGTTGCAAACCAGCAGTGGAAAATTAGGCAGACACAATACTGCAGAAGCTAATACTAAAGCTAAACGTGTCAAACTGGATGGAAACTTACCCAAAGTGTATGTTCACAAATGCCAGAAGTCTGGCTAGTAAAGTGGGGGAGCTTGAGGCTCTGGTATTGGAAGAAAATATTGATGTTATTGGTGTGGCTGAGACATGGCTGGATTCCACACATGACTGGACTGTCAGTCTACAAGCTTTTGCTCTCTTTCGGAAAGAAAGAGCAAATAGGAAAGGGGGCGGAGTATGCCTCTATGTAAAGCAAGAACTCAAAGCATATATTAATGAGGGGATACTAGCAGAAGACTGTGAGGATGTAGAATCCTTGTGGGTAGAAGTGTGGGGTGATGTAAACAATGTTAAAATACATCTTGGTGTAATCTATAGGCCCCTAAACATAACTGAGGAAAAAAAGGTTCAGCTGCATAAACAGATAGAGCGGGCATCACAGGCTGGTACAGTGGTGATAATGGGGGACTTCAACTACCCAGGCTTTGACTGGAGACATGGTAGGAAAAAGATTCTGTTGCTGTTGCTGTGAAGGAGGCCATTGACTGTCCAGTTAATCTCCCTATATCTACCCCTATGTCTACCCATGTGGACAAGACTGGAGCCCCGGCTGCAAATCGTTCTGCCTTGCACTTTATTCAGCGTGGTGGTGGTGCTGGTACTGCAGTGCAGTCCCCTGTGTCCTATGCCCAGGTTGCCAGGCATGGTGGAGAAGCTGCTGGTGAGAGGATGTCTGTGCCCAGTGAGGCCAACGCCCCTGCCAGTGGTTTCAATTAGAGATGAGCGAACTTCTTGAAAGTTTGATTTGGGCGATTCGCCGAATTTCCCCAAGAAATTCGGGTTCGCCGAAATCGAACTTTCACGAATCGCTCATCTGAAAAAAAAAATGCCGGCATGGTGGCAGCGGACAGGCCGGCTACGCTGTTAGCGGGCCGCCGCCTGCCCGCTGACAGCGCAGCCGGCCTGCCCGCTCCCACCATGCCGGCATTTGTTTAAAAAGCAAACACTTACCTGCATGGTCGGAGCGTGGAGGCCGGTGCCGCTCTCAGGCGCCCTCTGATGACGCGCCCTCTGATGACGCGTCCTCTGATGACAGCTGAGAGCGGCGCCGGCCTCCACGCTCCGACCATGCAGGTAAGTGTTTGCTTTTTAAACAAATGCCGGCATGGTGGGAGCGGGCAGGCCGGCTGCGCTGTCAGCGGGCATCCGCCGCCCGCTGACAGCGTAGCCGGCCTGCCCGCTCCCACCATGCCGGCATTTTTTTTTTTTTATTTCAGGGAAAATTCGATCGGCACGAACCAAAAAAAATTCGGGTTCGTGCCGCATCGAATTTTCCCTGAAATTCGGAGCGAATTCCAGTTCGTCCGAACCGGTTCGCTCATCCCTAGTTTCAATAGGCGCAACCTGCTACAGCTTAGGTGGGAGGGGCCAGTTATAACCCGGCGGGTGGAGTGGATCTTATCCTTGGCATGGGATTCACAGTCGCAGACATTTTTACCCTGATCAGTCCAGTGGGGGGGGGGGGGGGGGTGCAGAGCATGACTTGAGCTTTGTCAGACCAGAAGGGATGGACTTATTTTGGGAGCGTTATGAGCTGCTAAAGCAAGATCCTGCCTGGAAGGGGTTAACTCCCATCCAGGTCTCCAGGCAGCAGCTTGTTAAAAATGTCACCATATTGGTTAGAAATGAGTCCATTCCCCCCCTCTGATTTGACTGTCTGGCTAAAGCATTATGGTGATGTTCTCACTCCCCTGAAGAAGATCCTGGACGATCGGGACATCTGGACTGGGGGATGGTCAGTGACCCTGAGGCTCCGTAGGAATGGCAACCAGGTCACACACCTGCCATCTTCTGCCTATATTGGCTGTGACCAGCTGACCATCTTTTATCCTGGTCAGCCCAAGGTTTGCCATAAATGTGGGGCCAAGGGTCACTTCAGCTCCTCCTGCTCGCTTCTTAGGTGCTTGTTGTGCCAGGGCTTGGGACACTTGGCTAAGGACTGCAATACAATCCGATGTAATCTATGTAACCAGCTCGGCCACCCTTATAGTCAGTGTCCTGAGGCCTGGCACAACCTGGACAGGGAAGTGGTGCAGGAAATTCTGCGGCTGGATAGGGAGGAACATTCCCATGCTGTCCCATCTACGGTCCCTCCCCCCACTCAGCTGGGGGTTCCTGAGGCCCCTGCGCCCGCTCCTGTACCATCTGCAGGGGCCCCTAAGGTGAATCCCCAGTCTGCCCCCAAGTCAGCAACCACCAGTGTAAGACCAGGTAATTTAATAGCTGAGGCGGCCCGGGTAGGCTGGCACTGCAAGTACCAAGGGGGTCCCAGTAATTGTGGCCCCTGCTGTAAAACCTCGCAGGCTGAGACTAGGTGATCCTGATCCTGCACCCCCTTCTGAGCAGGGTGAGAGTTCAGATCCCAAGACAGCGGGGTCTGGACTCTCCCCCGAGGATCAGGATTACCTGGCTTATAGGCTAGCTACAAAGAAGAAAAGAAAAAAAGACAATAGGGTGCCAGAGCCGGGGGAGAGCAGTGGGGTGCTGCTCTCCAACCAGTTTGAGGCACTCTCTGAGGACTCATCTATAGAAATTTCTTCTTTCAATTCCGAGGCCTCAGATATGGAGGAGGAAGCACCAGTCTCCTCCACTAAGCGTTTAGGTTCAGATAGTGAGGCCGGAGGGAAGGCTAAGAGACATTCTCCCGAATGACTCTGATGGCAGTTCCCCCTCCGATAAAGGTGGCAACCAATAATGTTGCCAGCATTAAATCAGTAAGCGCTCGTTTTATGGCCTTTTTTTTTCTCAGCCAGTTTGATGCTGACATTTTATTTTTGCAGGAGACCACATTGGCTAGTCTGGCCGACATTCACGCTGTGAAGTGGGAGTGGAGGCACGGACCTTCTTTTTGGTCTCTTGCAGCCGAGCCTTACAGCGGAGTGGCGGTGCTTTTTAAAACCGACATGGTAACTTGCCGGCGAGTCATTCCCCTCGATTCAAAGAGGAAAAGTTAATTGATTTCGTATCGAAAATCGTAAGTTTGGGTGGGTGTTAGTCATTTTTTCCTGTTTTTTTGGCCATTTCCGACTCGCACGAGCCTACGTACGAATGCGTATATGCTCTTACGATCAGCGGAAGTTCGTTCCTAAATTTTAGGATCAAAACGTAAAACTTAGGATCAAATCCTAAAACTTACGATCAAAACGTAAAACTTAGGATAATTGGATGTGTTTAGGTGTGATTCAGAGAAACCTCTAAACGCGTTTTAAAAGAAAGCCACAGCCGACACCTTTTAGCAGCCGGATTGCTGTTCGTGAACAGGTTTTTTGGCTATGTGGAGGAGTCTGCGCGTCTTGTGCTCCAATGAACTGCATGTATCAGCATGGCCGAGGCCATTAATTGTATGGCAATGCATGCCTGATTTAATACATTTCATGTATGCCTTATAAAATCATTTTAATGTGGACCTTAATTAGTCCTTTGCATGTAAACCTTTATTTTGCAATATATTTGCGTTAATTAAAGAAACTTATGTCCTTTGTTATTTATTTTAAAATTGATGTACTAGAATAATATTTTTAGATAGCATTTATTGGTGTAGTTGTTTACCTTTGCTTTGTTTAATTATTTAAGCACATCTTTGGTCAGATGCATCACACTTACTGAGGAGAGGAGAGCGGGATAAAGTGCAGGATGTGGGTTACTGCTGTATTTTGCCCCCAGAGCTGGGGGCACGGACAGTCACAAGGCCCTTTCTGTTTGCAGGCTGCCCGATAATACCTGAGCCGCCATCTTGGCTGTTTCGAGGCTCATAACATGCAGAAGTTGCTGGGTGTTTTTTAATATTTGAGAGCAATCTGTATGTAGAGGGTGTGGGTAACCACACAAAAAATTTAAAGTTGTACCATTTGAAGCCAAAATATTAAAATTAAATCCACAAGTAAAAAATGCAAGTTAAGTAAAAATTAAACAAAGTAAGATTTACTTATGCAAATGCATTCATTAATGGTTGGTTACTACAAAATGAATGAAATAAAGAAAAATACAAGAACAAATATTTAGAATGCACTTTAATGAGGTAAGTTTGTAGTGCGGAGCCGCAAGATCAGAAGGATTTACGTCCAGACAAAAAAGGAAAAAGGGCAAAACCAATGTTGCAACCTGAGAAATGAAACGGAAAAATCAGGATGGAAACTGACATAGGTCTGATTCCCGAACTGCCATACGAACGGACGTATATTTTAGGATAGAAACGTATTTGCTTATAGAATCACTCGCAAGTTCATACGAACGCACGAGCGGACGTGAAAAATAGGATGATCGTGACCCAAATCCAAGCTGTTACATGTTTCTTTGAATCAACCCAATTGAGGTGGAGATCGGGAGGTGCATGGTATTGGACGTCATTGTAAGGGGGCAGGATCTGCGCCTAATAAATATCTATGGAACTCAAACTAAGTGGGACAGGAAATGCCTCTTTACAAAGATCAAGCCGTTCCTTTTTACAGCCCGGCCGGTAGTTTTTGGAGGTGATTTTAACACCGTGACTAGGCCCATGGACAGGAAAGGCTTCAAAGGCAAGCTGGGCTGTGATAGTCTCTTTTTGAATAGCATGGTTAGAGAGGCAGGTCTGGAAGATGTGCACATTAAGCACTCCCCAGACCTCACGGGCTTCACTTTTCAGCGAGGTAGCAGTCAGAGTAGGATAGACAGATTTTTTTTGAAGGAGGGCTCGGCTTCTCAGCCTCCGTGGCTGCAGGCAGTCGAGTTCTCCGATCACCTTTTACTATCGATGGTCTTGAATGCCTCTGACACACCCCCTAGAGGAAGGGGCATCTGGAGGATGAATTCGGCTCTCCTTGAGGAGGAGTGGGTAAGACAATCTTTTGAGGATTTTTTTCAGGCACAGGTTTCCATTAAGGATTTTTGCAGCAGCAGGTCTGAGTGGTGGGAGCTGACCAAAATGAGAATTGCTGGGCTTTTCAGGGGCCTAGGAAAAAGAAAACAGTTTGATAAATACATTGCCTACCAGCGCTTGCGGAGGAAACTTGACATCCTTGCCTCGAATGGTGGAGATCAAGGGGTAGTCTCTGAAGTCAAGCTTCTCCTCAGGAAGTGTCGGTATGACCGGCATGCTTCTCTGGTTCTGGAGAGTGATTATGGGAAATACCACTTGCCCGATCCCTATCAGAATTGCAGACAGGCTGCAGCTCTCAAGATCCTTGGTCTGAAGGATAGCACAGGTTCCCTGGTAAGATCTAAATCTGGGATCCTGGAGATTATTAGGTGCTTTTATGCTGACCTCCTGGGCAGAATGGTTCTTGACCGGGTAAGGATGGAAAGTTTTCTGGACTCTACTCCAGGATTGGGAAATTGTGACCTATCTATCACTAGCTTGACAGAGCCAGTCACTGCCGATGAGGTGGTAAGTGCAATTGATCACCTTGCCATCAAAAAGTCGCCCAGGTCAGATGGTCTGACAGCCGAATTTCATAAATGTTTTAAGACCATCCTGGCACCACATTTGGTGGAGGTCTTTAATTGCTGTCTGGAAGAGGGTTCCCTCCCTCCCTCCCTCCATGAGGCACTCGGCTGTGATCCTTCTGTCAAAAGGAAAGGACTCTTCAATGATTGAGAACTGGCGCCCCATTAGCCTTCTCAATGCCGATAAAAAGATACTGGCAAAGATTTTGTTCTGGCGCTTGTCGTCAGTAGCGGAGCAACTGCTTTCCCATCATAAGCACTGCTCCATCCAAGGTAGAAGTACCTTCTCAGCAGTTTTAGCTGTCCGGGAGGCCTTGGAGCAATGCAGGACTGCGGGCTGGGGAAAGTACTTGTTGGCATTAGATCAGGCAAAGGCTTTTGATAGGGTCAATCATGAGTACCTATGGCTGCTTCTTGGTAAGTACGGCCTACCAGGGCGGTTCATTAATTGGCTACAAACCCTGTATGAAGGGTTAAATTAGGTATAAGGGGGATACAGGGGAAGAGCTTACAATCTATTAGGGTATAAGGGAGGATACAGAAGGAGAAGAGCTTACAATCTAATAGGGTATAAGGGAGGATACAGAAGGAGAAGAGCTTACACTCTATTAGGGTATAAGGGAGGATACAGAAGGAGAAGAGCTTACAATCTATTAGGGTATAAGGGAGGATACAGAAGGAGAAGAGCTTACACTCTATTAGGGTATAAGGGAGGATACAGAAGGAGAAGAGCTTACACTCTATTAGGGTATACATGATGCAGATGGAGGAGGGGGGTCTACGTTCCCTCGGGTCCCTGTGAATTCGCTGTGAATAAATAACACATTCAGACATTGCGTCCTGTAATAAGCAAAACTCTCTATTACCTGAAGGAAAATGATTTGGGCTCTAAAATAAAATAGGTGCTTTATACAATTTTTATTACGGCAGGAAAAAAAATCAAGCACTAAATAACGGCATCCAGGCCTGGAAATAAACGGGGGATACGATGTGATATAATTTATAAAATGAAACCTGAATGTTTGCACTTTGCCAGAGGTGATTGCAAAGTGACTCCATTACCCATAATGCCGTTCCTTAAACACCCGCTAATATCTCTCTGCCCAAGCAATGAGCGAAAAGCGAAATAAAAAGGGAGAACATTTCCAGTGTTGCGCCGCGCGGCTTAATAATTACCGGGGTAAAATATGACAGCGCATTGTGCAAAACTGAATCGGCCGAGGCTCTGATAAAACGATCAAAGAATGGCGATAGGCCACCAGACTCGACCTGCGCCATTCGCGCCCTCATTTTTACTGTTTGTTTAAACACACAACCCCGGTGACTGCTCAGCGAACGGTTAGATGACGATCCAATCTCCATCAGCGCGCTGCAACTGCGCAGCACATGCGTCTATGAGGCTGATTAATTACTAGCGGCAGGTATTGCCAGATGAGCTTCTGTATAGCGGCGCTTAGGCTTAACTGAGGCTTAGCAACCGCTAGTAGATGCTCGTGTGCGGGTATCGGGCGCTGTAACATAGCGCCTCAGTCACTCCAGCCAGCATTGATAAATGAGATGTATGTTGACGGTTCTAACACCAGTACAGCGCGGCAGGGAGCGAGAGGTAGCGCCAGCTCAGTGCGACCGACTCTCAGTGACTCACACATATTCGACAAAAAAAATAACAACTCACACAGCGTCGGCGCTCTAAATCTGGGAGCTATAGCATAGAGCACCAGACGCTGTGTGATTAAAGTCTGTTTTTGAACACATATCCCCCTTTGAATGACATTGTTATAACACTGTGACATTAACACTTTAGTGCCAGACCTGTAATGACAATTCTGCATAAACATATAAAAAGTCAAAAAAGTTTTTAAAAATGACTCTTTCTAGGCCAGGAGAGGTCACACAATTGTTTGAGAGAAAAAAAAATATTTAAAAACAAAAAACCCTGTTTAAACAGAAGGAAAGGAACAGCCATTGAAATGTATGGGAGAGCAACAGGTAGCGACAGGTAATACCTGGCTCTGGAAGCTAGAGCTCCATCGCTATACGCTGAGCCGCCTGTAATAATACATGTGACGATACTTGGCGCTGTTAAAGTCGCTCACAAGATTCGCTTTCATAAATGTGGTATTGGGTACACCAGACGCTGCCTGCCGCTATCCCTTGATGAATAAACCCCTATGTTCATCAGAGACAGCATGAAATTATACAGCTAGAATGAATCAATGCAAAGAAAAGCTGGCGAACGGCTGAGATGGTGCCGTTGATGGCGGTTTCATTCTCGAATATTGACTTATTTTTGATCGCCTGGTATAACTGTTCACAGTTGGTTCAGTTCAATCGGAGACGACATTTAAAGTGGACCAACACCCAGGATTTTGACTATCCTGGGTTTTGGTCCACTTCGGGGGGGCACCCCGATTGGGGGTGCCCCGCTGTGTGAAACCCCCCAGAAAGCCCCAAAAACTCACCTCACCACGCTCCCACGTGACCGTGCCGTCCAATCCCCGCCGACGGACAAGCGGGTGACAGCGACGGACAAGACAGCGCGTTCGCCGCCGCCTCCCGAACATCACTCTTACAGGGCGCGCACCTGCGCCGGCCATTCACAAACAGCCGGCGCGGGCGCGCGCTCGTCTAGAGGGGTGTGCGGGAGGCGGCGGTAAGGTAAGGTTTTTTGGGGGTTTTGGGGGTGTTTCACCCCGCGGGACATCCCGATCTCAGATGTCCCGCGGTGAGGGAGGTGATCGGCCCGGGAATCTTATAGATTTACTTTAAAGCTAACCAAAACCCAGGAGTTTTACTTACCTAGGATTTGGTCTGCTTTACAGTGGTATCCCCATTTGGGATGCCTCTGTGTGTGAAACCTGGTGATCACCTGGTTGTTTACCTTGATCCACGCTCCTTCGGTGCATATGTAGACTATTCTTCAATCAGAAGTCATCACCATACTCGGAAATGGTTCTGGAAGGAAGGATTGTTGGGCTCCGTCTGGAGATGCCCAAGGTGCATATACGGGAAATATCTTTCTCCCAGTATGCTAAATGTGAAGCCAGAGTGACTTGCAGTGTGCATTGTGTTGTGCATTGCAACCTGCATCTGCAACCCAAAAAGTGCAAAAAAATTACCTGTACCTGTGATGAGACATTTTTACAGGTTAGCCGCATCATTTTTCCAATGAGTTAAAGAGGACCAAAATCCACCTCGGAGTTTGGGCAGACATACTCGCTCCCCACGAGGCATCCATATTTGGGATGCCACGCTGTGTCAAATCCCCCAGGTCGCCCGAAAACTCACCTTCTTTCCCGGCCCAATGGCGCATACACGTTCTCGGATCTGCTCTTTAAGATGAGCTCTTGGATCAAGGGTGGGAGCGTATCCGAAAGGGCTGAGTGGGCGAGAGGCTATGCATGTGCTGTAGGACCGTGGATGTGCGAGTGAGATCAGGTGACCTTGGAGGTTTCACAAAGGATATTTGTTTTTTGGAGCCTAATTTATTTCTTTTGTGCGGGCACTAGATGAGCATCTCTTGCGAGACGCTCTCTGCTCCCACTCTGCAGAGCCACTCTGCATTCGCTAACTCCCAGCCGTCCATTGGGTGCTAGCGCAAGCCTGTTAAAAGCAGATGCACTAGCGACCCTTAGCACCAGCTGGGAGCACAGGAAAAGCACCAAATTCATTACTAAAAAAATAAAGCACCCATACGGTCACTGTGGAGAAGGGGATTCTAGGCATTCAGCTCCTGTTGCAATCACCTTTTTTCATTTTTAGGTGATAGCAAGGTTCCCGGGATTGGCTGGTGGGCGGTCACAGGGGCGGGTCATGGGTGGGGCATTTTGGTTGCTGGTGCCGAGGACGCGACCATGGCCCATATGGGCCTCGATTGTCAGTCGTGGGACTTCTTTCCCAGAGCTGGCTCATAGTGAAGGTAAGGATATTGGGCGTTCTGGGTGGTTATGTGCGGAGGACTCCAGCATTCAGGATGCCCCCAAGCTTATTTTGATTCGCTGTCAGTGGGACCAACACCCATTAAAGAAAAAACAGATGTTTGTCCAGTTTAAGGCATGGAGTAGAGATGAGCGAATTTATGAAGAGTTTGATTCGGCCAATTCGCTGAAATTTCCGGAAAAAATTGTTTCGGTCTGAATTTATTCGCGCCGATTTGCTTTTAAAAATGGCTATTTCTGGCCTTCCGAGAGCCTCAATAGGGTTGTAGAACATTTTGCCTTGCTGTAACATGCATAGGATGTGTGCTGGGTTAGTGAAATAACACTGTAAAGAAGTATGACATGCAGATCAGAGGCATCGCTATTAGAATCACTGTCACAGAGCGGCACAATTACAGAGCCTTGAGGTGGCATCAGCATAAGGAGTCCATATTTTGCCTGAAAAACACACCCTGGAGTTGGTAGCAGCATAAGGAGCCCATATATTGCCTGAAAAACACATTGGAGTTGGCAGCAGCAGCATAAAGAGCCCATATATTGCCTGAAAGACACACCATGGAGTTGGGAGTTGGCAGCAGCAGCATAAGGAGCCCATATATTGCCAGAAAAACACATTGGAGTTGGCAGCAGCATAAGCAGCCCATATATTGCCTGAAAAACACATTGGAGTTGTCAGCAGCAGCATAATCAGCACATATATTGCCTGAAAGACACACCCTGGAGTTGGCAGCAGCAGCATAAGCAGCCCATATATTGCCTGAAAGACACATACAGGAGTTGGCAGCAGCATATGGAGCCCATATATTGCCTGAAAAACACATTGGAGTTGGCAGCAGAATGAGGAGCCCATATATTGCCTGAAAGAACATTGGAGTTGACAGCAGCAGCATAAGAAGCCATGCGGCTATGTGGAGGAGTCTGCGCGCCTTTAGCACCAAGGCATTGCATGTATCAGCATACATAAATTGTATAGCAATGCATACCTGAATCAATACATTTCATGTCTGCCTTCTAGATGCATTATAATGCTGACCTTAATTAGTCCTTAGCATGTAAACATTTATTTTACCACACATCCATATAATTGCTATATTTTTTTAGAGTTATATCCTTTGTGAATTATATTTGGATTGTTGAACTTGAATCTTAATTTGTTGCAGGAGTTATTGTTTTAGTCGGTTACCTTTGCTTTGTGTAATTATTTTATATTTGGTTGCAGGAACCGCAAGATGTGCCACTCACACAACATACAAGCAGTCTTTGGTCCAGCTATGCGTGTTCTTGCAGGGCATCCAGGGTCGTCCCATGATGCTTATATATTGCAGAGCTCCGGCTTATTTCGTCAGTTTGAGTCAGGAGAATTATCTGGTAGATGGCTCCTGGGTAAGTTTGCTCACATTCCATCAATCCATTTTCACTGTATGGCAATGAATATAGTTGATGACTCATGACTTAACCTATTGCTGTTTTTAGCCCTTGATGACATGTTAAACAATATTGTAGCTTAGAATGTGTATTTTATGTTATTATTTTTAAATTCTTTCAGGGGATTCTGGATATCCACTCCTGCCCTTGCTCCTGATGCCCGTTCTTTGCCTGCAGAATACGGGCCAGGGGTTCTCTAATCGGGCACTATGCAAAGCCCGGGCCGTGGTGGCGAGGGCCCTTTGGCTTTTGAAGTCCAGATTTAGGTGTTTGGACCATACGGGGGGGGGGGGCACTGCAGTATGACCCCAACAAGGTTATACCAATATTTTAATTTACGTTTTTTAACAGGGACCACACGTGCCAGAGTGTCAGGGTCCTTCAGTTGGTGGGCGAGATGCAGGAGCTGCGCAACTCGTTGGGGACCACAGATGAAGAATGTTCTGTGGCCTGCCATTGCTATGTATTTTGTTTTTTATAGTTGTAAAAATTAGAAATTTTCTAAATTTTTAAAAATTTTATATTTTATGATGGAATCTAAAAAAAAATGTTACAGTGTCATTTCATTTACAAAATACATTAACACAAAACTAATGGGCCCAGAAATATTTAAAGATGAATATTCACATGACCAAGAAGTGATTTGGGTGAGCTTTAAGGGTCCAAAAGGGAAGATGGAGGATAGTGCTAAGTGATTTGGGTGAGCTTTAAGGGTCCAAAAGGGAAGATGGAGGATAGTGCTAAGTGGTTTTGTTGAGCTTTAAGGGTCCAAAAGGGAAGATGGAGGATAGTGCTTAGTGATTTAGCTTAACATTGTAGTAGAAGTGAGGGTTGCAAATATGTAGGCGAGCACTTTAATGAGTTAAGTTTGTAGTGCGCAGGCGCTAGATCGTAAGGATTTCCGTCTGGACGAATATTTATTGAAAAAGGGAAACAGAATCGAACGGGAAACGTAAAATATTCGTTGGAGGATACGATGGGAAAAGGGCAAAACAAAAGCCTACGTTGTAACATGTGAAAATGAAACGGAAAAGTCACGCTGGAAAATGACATCCCCGTATTCGTAATCTGCCGTACGAATGGACGGAAACTTTCAATCGCTCGTACACTCATACGAGAATGGAAACATTTCACAAAAAAAAACAGATCGGCACTAAAACTGAAGTTTTTTTTGTCTCTCTGAATCGAACCTGTGGAGCCTATATATTGCCTGAAAGACACACCCAGGAGTTGCCAGCAGCAGCAGAAGCATAAGGAGCCCATATATTGCCAGAAAAACACATTGGAGTTGTCAGCAGCAGCATAAGGAGCCCATATATTGCCTGAAAGACACACCCTGGAGTCGGCAGCAGCAGCATAAGCAGCCCATATATTGCCTGAAAAACACATTGGAGTTGGCAGCAGCAGCATAAGCAGCCCGTATATTGCCTGAAAGACACACCCAGGAGTTGTCAGCAGCATAGGGAGCCCATATATTGCCTGAAAAACACATTGGAGTTGGCAGCAGCATTAGGAGCCCATATATTGCCTGAAAACACATTGGAGTTGGCAGCAGCAGAATAAGGAGCCCGTATATTGCATGAAAAACACATTGGAGTTGGCAGCAGCATAAGGAGCCCATATATTGCCTGAAAGACACACCCTGGAGTTGGCAGCAGCAGCATTAGGAGCCCATATATTGCCTGAAAAACACATTGGAGTTGGCAGCAGCAGCATAAGGAGCCCATATATTGCCTGAAAGACACACCCAGGAGTTGTCAGCAGCAGCAGCAGCGTCATTAGGAGCCCATATATTGCCTGAAAGACACACCCAGGAGTTGGCAGCAGCAGCAGCATTAGGAGCCCATATATTGCCTGAAAGACACACCCAGGAGTTGGCAGCAGCGGCAGCAGCATTAGGAGCCCATATATTGCCTGAAAGACATACCCTGGAGTTGGCGGCAGCAGCATACGGAGCCCATATATTGCCTGAAAGACACACCCTGGAGTTTGCAGCAGCATGAAGAGAACATATACAGATTTTGGGCACATATATCTTATCCTAAGAATATTAATAAAAATTAAGATTAACGTAAAGCATTTCCTCAATAATTACTTGTGGTCTGATGCAGAGGAATGTCTGTAACTGGAGAGCAGCGCCTTAAATCTGTTTTGCACTATCCATATTTCTGAAGTGTTGGTCTGGCACCATGATCAATCTACTCTGATGCATCAGGCATTGGTGGGTGGAAATCTTGGCTGATCCATGCCCGATTCATTTTCACGCAGGCCAGTCTTTTACCACACATTTGCAGCGTCACCATGAAGCGGCCTGGGAGAGTTGGCTCCAAAGTGGTGGTCCAGCCTGCTGCATTACCCAGTGGCATGCCGCTCCCTGTTCCAGCCAGCCAAGGCTCCACCAACTCCTGTGTGTCATACCCATCCTCTGTCGCTCCAGATGCTCCTCCTCCTCTTAATCCGAGTAAGTCAATCCATTGTCCAAGCCATGTCCAAGAGACAACAGTATATGCTCACTCATCCAACGCGCAGAAGCTAAATGTGCTCCTGTATAAGTTGCTGGTGCTGCAGTCCCTCCGTTTTGAGTGGTGGACCTTTCAGAAAACTGATGGCTTGTGCCGAGCCTAGGTGGAGAGTCCCAAGCTGTCATTTCTTTGCAAAGAAGGCAGTACCAGCCCTGTACAATTTTTTTGAACAGAAGGTGGGCCTGTCAGTGTGTACCAAAGTGCACGGCAGTGCCTACGTCTGGAGCTGTAACTACAGTCAGGGACAATACATATCCTTTAAGGCCCACTGGATGATTGTGGTTCCTGCACAACCACAATAGCAACTTGGACAGGTCCGGCAGCTGTGGCCTCCACGCTCCTAGGCCGTTGTGCCTGTGACAGTGCACTTGTCTATTTTGGTTCATGGATGTGCACATGTTTTTTGCACTTAGGCACTTTTTTCTGTGACACCATTGCTAATTGTCAATTACATATTAATTGTTAACATTTATCTTACTTGAACACATTTATAATAATAACATATAATAACAAATAACATAATAACAATAACATAATAACAATAACATAAAATTTATCTTAATTTTCTTTTTTTTTTTATATTTTGTATTTTTAAAAAATATCTTTTTTTTAAACTTTTTTTGTATTTTGTTTATTTTACTATTTTTTTCATTGTCTTTTTAAAAATATTTTGTAAACATTTTTACTATTTTTTTTTTCATTTTTTTTTTTTAAATATATATATTTTTTGGTATTTTTATTTAATTTATTTTTTCAGTGCCCTTCCAATCTACCATGTGTGCAGGACACAGCGGTTCCACGCTGATCTTCACATAGTTTGCCTTGAGCCACGGAGTCACACATGGGAGGAACTGCTAAAAATCCTAAATCAATAAATGAAATCATGGCTTACTCCACGAAAACTGCAAATGGGAACCATGGTGACTGACAATGGGAAGAACATCTTGTCTGCGCTGCGACAAGGAAGCCTGAGCCATGCGCCCTGTATGGCACATGTGTTCAACCTAGTTGTCAAGCATTTTCTGAAGTCTTCCCCCCATCTGCAAGACATCCTAACAATGGGAAGGAAACTTTGCATGCACTTCAGCCACTCCTACACCGCCAAGCACACCCTTCTTGAGCTGCAGCGTCAGAACGGTATCCCCCAAGATAGTCTGATTTGTAATTTTTCCACCCGTTGGAATTCCACCCTCCATATGTTGGATCGACTATACGAACAAAGAAAATCCATCACTGATTTCTTGATGATCCAAGCGGATAGGAGGACTCCCCTGTGTAACTTCAATGTAAACCAGTGGCAGCTCATACGTGACACCTGCCGTTTGCTCAGGCCCTTTGAGGAAGCCACTTTATTAGTCAGTCGCCAGGACTACGGGATGGACAATGTGATTCCACTGCTTCATGTACTACAACACATGTTGGAAATCATAGCTGGACATGGCACTGGAGATATGGCGCCTACATTTCACGGCCACATGAAGCCTGTGGGGGCTGAAGTGGAGGAGGAGGGGGTGGGGCACAGCAAAGCACAGTTTAGGTTTGACAAAATTGCCATTTTATCTAGTCATCTGAAAGGAGAGGAGCAGGAGCAGCCAGAGGAGCTAGAGGGTTGTGAGGAAGGCTAGACAGAGGACCCAGACACACCATGGCAGTATGCAGTGGAGATGGAGACAGGTAGTCCCTCTGACTCACTTGCACAAATGGCACGATGCATGCTCACGTGCTTGTGTAGTGACCGCAGAATTGTCTCCATTTGTCAGCGGGATGACTTCTGGCCTCCACCTTATTGGACCCTCGCTACCGGCACAAAATGGGGGCATTTTTTTACACCCACTGAGAGGAAGGACGAACTGACCCACTACAGAGACATTCTACGTAGGCAGTTGGCCGATGCCTATCTGCGCCATCGTCCATACTCTCACAGGTCTGACTCGGGGGGACCTCTGTGCTCACCTTCCACTGCCATGGCTGCCGGGGGGGGTTGGCAGCAGCAGCAGCTCCATCAGCAGCAGCCTGAGTCTTCAGTCGCTAATGAGTAGCTTTCTTCACCCGCATAGTGAGGCTAATCATGAGCAGCAGGAAGACCAGGGGGGAGCAGGGCCTGAACCAGCAGGTCGTGTCATACCTTGACATGACCATGCCAATGCACCTTGAGGACCCGCTGGACTTCTGGGCAGCCAAACTTGACTTGTGGCTGCAACTGGCAGAGTTTACCCTGGGAAATCTGTTCTGTCCGGCCAGTAGTGTGTCATCTGAGCGGGTGTTTAGTGCGGCGGGGGCCATAGTCATGCCAAGGAGAACTCGTCTGTCCACGAAAAATGTGGAGAGACTCACCTTTGTGAAGATGAATCAGGCATGGATCAGCCAGGATTTCCACCCACCAATGGCTGATCCATGGTAGTAGCTGATGCATGGTAGCTCCTTATGCTGCTGCCAACTCCAGGGTGTGTCTTTCAGGCAATATATGAGCTCCCTATGCTGCTGCTGCCAACTCCAATGTGTGTCTTTCAGGCAACATATGGGCTCCTAATGCTGCTGCTGCCAACTCCAGGGTATGTCTTTCAGGCAATATATGGGTTCCTAATGCTGCTGCCAACTCCAGGGTGTGTCTTTCAGGCACTATACGGGCTCCTTATGCTGCTGCTGCCAACTCCAATGTGTGTACTCTTAAAAGACACAAAGACACATGCTAGCATATTTGCCCCCCCCCCGGGGGAAAAGCCGTGGCAGCTGGCAATTTGACAACGTGACTTTCTTTACAAAATGCAAAGGGTTAGTAGACAGGTATTAGTTTATGCTAGTATTTGGGATGCCCCGCTGTTCAAAGGCACAGGCTGGCTGCTTTTGCAGTGAAAAAGTGACTTTCTTTACAAAATGCAACCAGCTAATAGACAGGTAGTCTTGAAATATTAATGCTAGCATGCTTTTTAAAGAATGACACCAGGAAAAGGAAAAGCTAAATAGGCAGGTGTGGTATTAACACTAAATAGGCTTGAAAGCTAGTATGCAAACACTTTAAACTTTCCCTGTCTTTCTCTGTCACTGTCACAGCCTCTCTCCTTCTCTATCTGTCCCTCGCTCTATCTATCTATCTCTCCCTCGCTGTATCTATCTATCTATCTATCTATCTATCTATCTATCTTTCGCTCTCTCCCTGCCTGATCTGCTCTGGCTGCAATACAGTGCCGAAATGAGCTTCCGCAAAATGGCCGCTGCTTATATAGGTCTGTGACATCATCGGGAAGCCTGTCTGCTGATAGGTAGCATGTGACGCCTACCCAGGATTCCTTGCCCCATGGGACATGTCCTGACATGTGGATCCACCATTTTAGATGGGCTGGATAGTAGCAAATGGAGTTTTAAGGAAGTGATTCGAGCGATCGAATCGCGGCGATATTCAGAATCGTTACGGATTGAATTTTTCCTGAAATTCTTAACAAATTCGGGTTCGTCAGTTTAGATTCGCTCATCTCTAGCATGGAGCTCTGTATTAAACAACAGCAGTAATGCTAATCCAATACTATTGGATTAGATGCAGCTGCCGCACCTCTGTCCAGTCGTTTCCTGTTCCCCATCAGATAAAGCTCTGCTAGGAAATGGTGAGTGTCTATCTAATGCAGGGCTCACTGATGGGGCACAAAGGGGTAGGCATACCTCCCGGGTGTCCATGATTTGGAGAGACTGTCCCTCCTCTGAGTCCATGTCCCCCTGTCCCTCGTTGTTCTCATTGTCCCTTTTTGAGGTGTAACATGAAGATCTGCAGCAATAAATGATTCATTTGTCTATTTAAAGTTAATGAGGGTGTGTGGCTTCATCCATCCCTCAGTGAGGGGGTGTGGCTTCATACATCCCTCAGTGAGGAGGCGTGGCTTCATCCCTCCCTCAGTGAGGGGGTGTGTCTTCATCCATCCCTCAATGGGGGGCGTGGCTTCCTATACATACTGTCCCTCTTTGAGATGTAACATGCAGATCTGCATCAATAAATGATTAATTTAATTGTATTTAAAGTGTTTCTATTGTTGCAAATGTTACATCCTATCTCCTATCCATCCCTCAAATAGGGGACATGGCCTAATTTAACAAATGTCCCTCTTTCCCACCCTGAAAAGTTGGTAGGTATGTGGGTAGGTAAGGTAAGTGTAGCATTCCTGTGGACCAGGATCCTGCCTGGCAGAGATTCCCTTTTATAGTCCCTTTTATAACCCATCCATTGCCAGCCCTGGCAGCCTCGTGTGTGCGCAGATGAGCGCTTGGTTATTGTTGCTCCAGATTGCCGCTCGTTAATTAAGCCCCATCGATTTGGCCCTAAATTGAAAATATCGATTGAATATAATTAGACTTGATGTCATTGTCACAATCTGAAATTGATTAAGAAGAAAATAGTGTCCCCGCGCCGGCCGCCGAGCCCGAGACTAATTCGATTATCATAAATATGAGCTGGGGGAAAATGAAGGAGCTCGGCAGCGTTATCCCTACTTATACGACTTAGAAAATAGCGGCGGGCCGAGGTCTCGAAGTAATCCCGCCTCTTGGAGCAGGAAACTCACCGCCAAGTTATATTATCGCGCCTTGTGTCTTCCCTCTTCTGCTGCAATTCTGTCTTTAAAGTGTTCCTAAACCCAAAGAGGAAGTGTATGTCGTCACCTTCTATCCCCAGCCCAAAGCCCCATAATGCAGGTGTATTTTTTTAATAAAGCCTTTGCCCAATATTCATAACAACACTAACAGGAAGCAGTGTGATGTCCGACTGGCAGCCATATGCTCATTCATTCTGTCACAAATAAATAGCCACATACTATCCAGTTAGTTTGTAGTGCTTTCAGATTTATTGCAGGGACAATTGTTAAAATAAGTCATGCCCCCCATTAAATGATGGATAGGAGATAGGGTGTAACAGTTACCTCCGCTGTGTGAAACCCCCCAGAACACTGATGCCAACTATGGCACATGCGCAGCCGCTTGTCCAATCAGCGCACTCGGGTCCGCTGACGTCCCTTTGTCTAAGCCTTTGTCTAAGGTGAGCGGCTCCGAGCCCGCTGGCGGCTGCATCCCCCTCTTCCCTCTAACAGGGAGCGTGCTGGCGCCTGCCATTCACAAATGCACACGCCCTGCTAGAGGGATAGCGGAGATGCAGCTGCGGCTCGCACATACGCCGTTGGACTGGAAAAGAAGGTAAGTGTATGGGGGACCTGGAGGCTTTCCCATAGTGAGGCACCCCTTTTTTGGATGAGCAAATTGATCGGCCCGGGGAATCTTATAGATTCCGGGACCGATCGCCATGGCTTTTGGTCCACTTTAAAAAGGTCCACACTATTGAGCAGGTTTCAAGCAATATGGGTAAAAAAAAAAAAAGAATCTCTGCTGCCGAAAAGCGCCAAATAGTGCAATGCCTTGGAGAAGGTCTAAGTGTGACCGTCGTACTGCGAAGAGATTTGTGGCTGATTAGGAGCACAGACAGGTTGGTGCAGATAAAGGCATAATGATGGATGTTTCTGCTGGACAAATTCATCTGAGTAAGAGAGCAGCTGCTAGAATTACAAAGCATCACACATGTGCCTCTGGAGTGCCAAGAACTTAGGAATCTCCAAAGACTTGCAGTTTTTCATAAATATAATATTAGCCACCACTAGCCTGTGCTCACTGTTGCAGTGGGCCCGGAACATCTGTTGTCATTACTTTTATTATGTAATGAAGCTGGTTTCATGATTTTAAAAATACCCATTAAAATGGATGTTTTTTTATGCACCCCTGAGCTGCGAGCTGGTCTTCAATCCATTACAACTAATTACGCTGGACTTAGCAACCAGGACTGGGCCCCAGAAAGGGTGAAGATTCCCAGGAGTGGGTGAGAGCCATATTTATTCTTTTCCTTTACAGTTTACAGGGGTTTACATGTTTAACGAGTCCATGTGAGGCGGCTGCCTCAGGCGACACTGCAGGGAGGGCAGCGATGAACCTGCTTTTTTATTTATTTATTTTTAGATATCATTACTTTTTTTTTTGCTGTTGTCAAGTATTGGTGGCTCAGCAGCCCTGGCCCTTCCTCCACTCCCTCCCCCCTTCCCCCTCCCCACAAAAGGGTGTCTTTCTGTAGTTCACCTCAGGCAGCAAAGGTTTAATACTGACAGTGTGGCCCTGAGCAGTGGGAACATGTAATGGTCAGGGTCAGCAGGGCCGGCTTCCGGTTTTTGGGGGTACTTAAGCAAGAGAGTCTTAGTGGGCCCCAAAGTGGTGGGTCACATGATGTCACCTTTTAGCTCCACTGCCACAAATGGGTCATCTCCTGCTGCTGATCACCCTCCAGTCCTTATTGCCTTCCCTATAGCCACCAATCGCCCTCCAGTACTTATTGCCTTCCCTATAGCCACCAATCACCCTCCAGTCCTTATTGCCTTCCCTATAGCCACCAATCACCCTCCAGTCCTTATTGCCTTCCCTATAGCCACCAATCACCCTCCAGTCCTTATTGCCTTCCCTATAGCCACTAATCACCCTCCAGTCCATATTGCCTTCCCTATAGCCACCAATCATCCTCCAGTCCTTATTGCCTTCCCTATAGCCACCAATCACCCTCCAGTCCTTATTGCCTTCCCTATAGCCACCAATCACCCTCCAGTCCTTATTGCCTTCCCTATAGCCACCAATCACCCTCCAGTCCTTATTGCCTTCCCTATAGCCACCAATCACCCTCCAGTCCTTATTGCCTTCCCTATAGCCACCAATCACCCTCCAGTCCTTATTGCCTTCCCTATAGCCACCAATCACCCTCCAGTCCTTATTGCCTTCCCTATAGCCACCAATCATCCTCCAGTCCTTATTGCCTTCCCTATAGCCACCAATCACCCTCCAGTCCTTATTGCCTTCCCTATAGCCACCAATCACCCTCCAGTCCTTATTGCCTTCCCTATAGCCACCAATCACCCTCCAGTCCTTATTGCCTTCCCTATAGCCACCAATCACCCTCCAGTCCTTATTGCCTTCCCTATAGCCACCAATCACCCTCCAGTCCTTGTAAAATAGTAAAGAAAGAACAGCGCTTATAGAAATGCTCAGCTGCAGCCTGACCGGTTGGCTAAACCGTGGGGTTGAAAAGACAATAAAGGTGATAGATCTAGCAGACAACAGACAAGCTGCCTGTGGCTGTCAGTCTATCTGCAGGCGCGCTAATTTCTGTAGGATGCTCAGGTGTGATAAGATGGGATGTTTAATCTTATCCTTGTTTTCCAAGTATCCTTAAATATTGTTGTTACTGCAAAGTCAAATGATAAGTCATAAGATAATGATAAGTCATATTCAAAAGTGGCCCAGGTTAGGTGTTTACCGCCGGGCCTGGTGGGTAAGTCCCATTTTATTTTACCTATTTAGAGTCAATTCTATAGTAGGTATGTTACTTTATAAATGTATTGAGTAATAAATATTAAACTGCAAACGCAAAAATCTCATTTGACTTTGCAGTAACAACAATATTTAAGGATACTTGGAAAACAAGGATAAGATTAAACATCCCATCTTATCACACCTGAGCATCCTACAGAAATTAGCGCGCCTGCAGATAGACTGACAGCCACAGGCAGCTTGTCTGTTGTCTGCTAGATCTATCACCTTTATTACCCTCCAGTCCTTATTGCCTTCCCTATAGCCACTAATCACCCTCCAGTCCATATTGCCTTCCCTATAGCCACCAATCATCCTCCAGTCCTTATTGCCTTCCCTATAGCCACCAATCACCCTCCAGTCCTTATTGCCTTCCCTATAGCCACCAATCACCCTACAATCCTTATTGCCTTCCCTATAGCCACCAATCATCCTCCAGTCCTTATTGCCTTCCCTATAGCCACCAATCCCCCCCCCCCCCCAGTCCTAATTGCCTTCCATATAGCCACCAATCCCCCCCCCCCCAGTCCTAATTGCCTTCCATATAGCCACCAATTCCCCTCCAGTCCTTATTGCCTTCCCTATAGCCACCAATCACCCTCTCATCCTTATTGCCTTCCCTATAGCCACCAATCACCCTCTAGTCCTTATTGCCTTCCCTATAGCCACCAATCGTCCTCGAGTCCTTATTGCCTTCCCTATAGCCACCATTCACCCTCCAGTCCTTATTGCCTGCCCTATAGCCACCAATCATCCTCCAGTCCTTATTGCCTTCCCTATAGCCACCAATTCCCCTCCAGTCCCTATTGCCTTCCCTATAGCCACCAATTCCCCTCCACTCCTTAATGTCTTCCCTATAGCCACCAATCGCCCTCCAGTCCTTATTGCCTTCCCTATAGCCACCAATCATCCTCCAGTCCTTATTACCTTCCCTATAGCCACCAATCATCCTCCAGTCCTTTATTACCTTCCCTATAGCCACCAATCATCCTCCAGTCCTTATTGCCTTCCCTATAGCCACCAATCCCCCCCCCCCAGTCCTAATTGCCTTCCATATAGCCACCAATCCCCCCCCCCCAGTCCTAATTGCCTTCCATATAGCCACCATTCCCCTCCAGTCCTTATTGCCTTCCCTATAGCCACCAATCACCCTCTCATCCTTATTGCCTTCCCTATAGCCACCAATCACCCTCTAGTCCTTATTGCCTTCCCTATAGCCACCAATCGTCCTCGAGTCCTTATTGCCTTCCCTATAGCCACCATTCACCCTCCAGTCCTTATTGCCTGCCCTATAGCCACCAATCATCCTCCAGTCCTTATTGCCTTCCCTATAGCCACCAATTCCCCTCCAGTCCCTATTGCCTTCCCTATAGCCACCAATTCCCCTCCACTCCTTAATGTCTTCCCTATAGCCACCAATCGCCCTCCAGTCCTTATTGCCTTCCCTATAGCCACAATCATCCTCCAGTCCTTATTACCTTCCCTATAGCCACCAATCATCCTCCAGTCCTTATTACCTTCCCTATAGCCACCAATCATCCTCCAGTCCTTATTACCTTCCCTATAGCCACCAATCATCCTCCAGTCCTTATTGTCTGCCCTATAGCCACCAATCGTCCTCGAGTCCTTATTGCCTTCCCTATAGCCATCATTCACCCTCCAGTCCTTATTGCCTTCCCTATAGCCACCAATCACCCTCCAGTCCTTATTGCCTGCCCTATAGCCACCAATCATCCTCCAGTCCTTATTGCCTTACCTATAGCCACCAATCATCCTCCAGTCCTTATTGCCTTACCTATAGCCACCAATCACCCTCCGGTCCTTATTGCCTTCCCTATAGCCACCAATCATCCTCCAGTCCTTATTGCCTTCCCTATAGCCACCAATCACCCTCCAGTCCTTGTTGCATTCTCTACAGCCTCCGAGCACCCTTGGGGCCTTACTGCTTGCTCTGCTGCCATAAAAGACTCCATCTTAGCTGTGAGTTGTCACCTGGATCTCGCCACCCCCATTCCAGGCCACCTTCCCTATTGTTGCTGATCATCCCCTGTTGCTGAGGCCAGCCATGAGCAGGTCTGCACACAGCACCCGGCATCCAAGTGTGAGCCTGAATGGGGCCCTGAAGATGTCAGGGACCCTGGAAATTGTCCAGGTTGCCTGTGCTGGCGCCGGGCCTGAGAGTGAGGCAGATGTCAGTAAACTGGACGGCAACTCAGACGTCAGGAATAGGCAAAGGCCAGTCGCATGGGCAGCAACTCAGAACAAGGCATAGGTCAGTAACCCGGACAAAAACAAATACATGGTCAGTAATGTGAACAGCATCCCCGACATGGGGATTGATTCAGAGCCAGGTGAAAATTTACACCTGGTAGAGAATGGAAGTTAATGGCAGTTTTCTCTCCTAAAAAAAGAGCATTTTTAGCTGCCTCTGAATAAACCCAATTGGTCTGGAAGAAACAAAAATAAGGGTATAGTTAAACTGGACCTTCACCCTGAATAAGAGCCTATCTTATGTGTTTCCTCCCTGTGCATACAGACTGCCCACATTAATCCGGACCCTCGCTCTGAATAAGAACCTGTCACCCCTGATTTTCTCTTCCTTCCATTAAAATAAAAAAGACAAGCCTGGCTGAATATTTCTTGACACTGGGTGTATAAGTGACCCCTCTTCCCGCCATCCAGCAAATTTATATGGATTTTTTTATATGGCTTTTTCCGCGATAGTGCTCCTTTAAGGCAGCAAGCAGCTTGTCCCAGGTGCCTCTCCTCCGTTTTCATAAAGCGTAGGACAGAAGCTGTAGCAGGGCTCCAATATTTGTCTTACTCACACAGCCGGTCTAACAGCTGCTCTGCCCCTTGGTGCTTTCAGCATAAGCAAGCCTGTGGCAAGAGACAACTGCAGGATCACTGTGGCTTCAGCTAAGCAGGATATGTCATGGTGCGGTCATGAAAATGCTTTACTGTGATCAGAGACAACTGCAGGACCACTGTGGCTTCAGCTAAGCAGGATATGTCATGGTGCGGTCATGAAAATGCTTTACTGTGATCAGAGACAACTGCAGGACCACTGTGGCTCCAGCTAAGCAGGATATGTCATGGTGCGGTCATGAAAATGCTTTACTGTGATCAGAGACAACTGCAGGACCACTGTGGCTCCAGCTAAGCAGGATATGTCATGGTGCGGTCATGAAAATGCTTTACTGTGATCAGAGACAACTGCAGGACCACTGTGTCTCTGACCACAGTAATGCATTTTCATGACTGCACCATGACATTTCCTTCTTAGCTGAAGCCACAGTGGTCCTGCAGCTGTATCTGACCACAGTGAAGCATTTTCATGACTCATAAAGCTGCACCATGAGCTATCCTTCTTAGCAATGACCCTGAAATTGAAGGGAAGAAAGCTGCTTACCTTTTTACAAGGCATTACAAGGATATGAATGAACTGTTTAGCCTAAATCAGAATGTTAGGGAAAAAACAAGTTGCCACAAATCAGAATTTCCTTTCGTGATTCGTGCAGACCAAATGTTTCTATGAAATCTTTTAAAATACATGCAAAAACTCACCGGCTCCCTCACTGTCCAGGATGGTGGCTCTTCTCCCCTCTGTCCCTTGCCACGGTCGGTCCCTCACTGCTCTGAAGCCTGGCCATCCGCCAGTGTCCCCAGCCACAGGGAGGGACCTTTTATACCGGCGAAGTGAGCTGACATCAGCTGGTATAAAAAGCCCCTCTCCCTTCAGTGGGAGTAGGCGGCAGAAGCCGGGAGCAGGGCTTGGGATCTGTGTCCTCTGCCCTGCTGAAGACATCAAAGCGCAGCGGACATGGTGGGACAGCCCCTGAAGAGAAAAGTATTGCCGTGAAAAAGATAATAAAGGACTTTTTGTGTATTTGTGTGATTTTTTTTCTTCCCTGGCAAAGGGTCTTTGGAACGAAGATTGGGTTCTCTCACTCTGAGGGGAGGCAAAGCCCTGTGCCTTTGTTTGTATTTTAAAGGTTAAAATTCGGTGGATCACCCAAATCAAATCAATCATCTCTAGTATTACCAATCACTGTATTTTCGCAACATAAGACGCGCCGGCCCATAGGACACACCTGGGATATGGAGGAGGAAAATACATATGTTGAACCAAATAATGTGCTGACTCACCATCCCCCCAAGAACCAAATAATAGACAAGGTGCAAAATCCCCCCATTACAGGCAGTGTGGCATTCCCCCATCCAATTCCCATCGCAGTGTGGCTTTTCCCCCTCCCATTCCCCATAGGTAATGTGGCATTTCCCCTCCGATTCCCCATAGACAGTGTGGAATTCCCCCCTCCCATTCCCCATAGGCAGTGTGGCATTCCCCCTCCCATTCCCATGAGCAGTGTGGCATTCCCCACCTCCCATTCCCCATAGGCAGTGTGGCATTCCCCCATCCCATTCCCATAGGTAGTGTGGCATTCCCCCTCCCATTCCCATAGGCAGTGTGACATTCCCCCCATCCCATCCCCATATAGGCAGTGTGGCATTCCCCCATCCCATTCCCATAGGTAGTGTGGCATTCCCCCCTTCCTTCCCCCATAGGCAGTGTGGCATTCCCCCCATCCCATCCCCATATAGGCAGTGTGGCATTCCCTCCTTCCTTCCCCCATAGGCAGTGTGGCATTCCCCCATCCCATTCCCATAGGTAGTATGGCATTCCCCCTCCCATTCCCATAGGCAGTGTGGAACCCCCCCCTTCCATTCCCCATAGGCAGTGTGGCATTCCCCCTCCCATTCCCATAGGCAGTGTGGCATTCCCTCCTTCCATTCCCCATAGGCAAAAGAATATAAAAGTAAACTCACCTTCCCATCATTCCTGCGCTGCTGACCAGGCCTCCCCAGCTACAGGAGGGCAGAAGATGGAGGAGCAGCAGGTGGCGGCCACGGCAGAGACAGCGTGGACAGCGTGAGTGGTGGAGGTAGCGGGCAGGGATTGGTTTCCCTGCCCACCTGCCCATGGCCAGCAGTGTGGGAATAATTGAAAGGTGAGTTTCCATGTTTCCAATTTTTTCACATTCTCCCGATGAAGTTCCCCCCACTTCTGGGGGGAAATAAGTGCATCTTATAGTGTGAAAAAATATGGTACTTATTTTAAATAGTTTTTACACTATTCGGCTGGAGGAAGTTATTGTGTGTTTGGACAGGGTCTTTTACCTTGAAAATCAACACCTGAGTTGTAACATGCATGTGGACACTGCGAATAAAAAGTTTTACGTATGTTGGATGAAACAAAAGCAAAGCGATAGTAGCGTCCGATTTAATTTACACAGCGGTACGCCACTTGTCAGCGGCTGAGCGCTTCTCCCATGCATATTCAACGTGCCAGTGACGGCCTGGCCAGCAGCGTGGGAATGACGGAAAGGAAATGTGAGTTTCCATGTTTCCTTTTGTTTTCACATTCACCTGATTAAGTTCCCCCCACTTTTGGGGAAAAATAAGTGCGTCTTATAGTGCAAAAAATGCAGTACTTATTTTTTATAGTTTTTTTTTACTCTATTCAAATGGGGTATAAGGCTGGGGTAAGTTATTGTGTATCTGGACAGGGACTTTAACCTGAAAATCAACTCCTGAGTTGTAACATGCATGTGGATACTATGAATAAAAAGTTTCACGTATGTTGGATGAAACAAAAGCAAAAAGATAGTAGCGTCCTATTTAATTAACACAGCGGTACGCTGCTTGGAGCGTGTCCCCCATGCATATTCAACGTGCCAGTGACAGGGCACATGAAGACAAAAGCCAACGTGGGAAGGTGTAAAATCAAACAAAAGGAATAATTAATCTCCATTTCCTCCCGCCTGGCGTTCTGCGCGGAACACTGTTATGCGGCCGCTGGCGTGAATTTATTGCTCATAAAGTCAATTCATCTTCATATTTATGGGGTAAATCAAAATCCATCTGTAATCAACCAAACAAAAAAAAACTACAATCAGGACGCTGAGTGCACTTCGGGCCGGAGCCTGAATGTCGCAACACGTGTTCCCCCATCTGGCCCCGGTACATTGCAGCACGCGGACATTCCCGCACAATGGAGCCACTGGGAGGACACTGCGAGCTTCCCCGGGTTCGGTGGCAGAATTAACGACACAGAGTAAAGCAGGGAAGTTTCATTAAATCCGCATTCCCGCTTGTGTTCCTGGCCAGACATCGACAGTTATTGCTGTTTGGATGCCACGAAAAACATAAATAACGCAGAGTCGCAACTGGCAATCATTAAGTGATTGGAGGAAGTGGCATGAGTGATGTCCCATAATTCCTTTCTCCATGATGATGGCTAAAATTATTTCAGGAGAGAAGCTGCTGAGTTTATAAACGATGAGAGCCTTTTAGCACACCAAGTGTATATCGTTTCATATGTAGCCCTCGTGCACCGGGGTGTCCAGCGAGCGACGGCAGGGAGCAGGTTCTTCTGGGCCCAGGGTGATCAGCGTGTCTGTTGGGAGTAGGTAAGGGTTAGGGTTATGGGAAAGGTTAGTACTCACTGTTGCTGCTTGGAAGGATGTACAGCAGTCCAGTAGATTAAAGCAGAGTTCCTCTTTATTTAATCCACAAGAAAACAGCAAACACGGAACAAGTACATTTCCATCCAGTTACAGTTCTGGTTCTGTCCATAGTCAGGTACAATCATAAAGCATTGGCTCCCATAGAGAATAATTGCCTTGGCTGGATCTCTGCTAACATGGATTGCCCTGCTAACATGCACCTCCCAGGTTAGTTATAAAATGGTCTGAGCGGCTGCCACCCCTCCTTTGTTTCTTTTGAATTTGTGCAAGCACATGGGGTGTGGGGTCCACCCTTCCACCCCATGGCTTGCACTTGAGGTTTAGGGCAACCTCAGGTAAGCCTGCTCCCAATTTATCTATTGCACTGTATGTCCCAAATGGGGCTCTCAGAGATTAGAGACTGCACCCCACAGAGGCACCTTGGCGCTGGTGGTGCAGCTTCATCATACTTCTGCAGATGTGTGTGGACCAAGGCCTCTGTTTTTAACCAGATTTAGAGACAGATTATAGGCTGGCCTGCAAGCTAACAGGGTTGAGTGCTGTGGCTCCTTTAAGACTTGGCTGGATCTCTCCCTCCTCTCTCTCTTAGAGTCGGTGCTTCTGCTCCTTTACAATTCAAATGGTTAAGAACACTGGCTTTTGGTTGGGGGATTCCCTATATCCCTTCTCACTACCTTCCAGAACCTTCTATCACATGTTCGGCCTCGTGTCTGCCATCTGGTTATAGCAACCAATCTTCCAACCAATCACTACCTTCTAGTTATAACTATTACACGAAAACACAGGGGGAACACTGCACAGCACGTCACATCCACCCCAAATAGGAGCACCAAACAGTCAAAGTTTACAGATTACTTTATTATCAATATATTGTGACATTCATGCAGGTCTTATAGTAGAAGACAGGTATATTTCTCCCAGGTTCCATTCCTATGTGAGGTAATAGCTGAGCCTCTCACCTGTCAGGTAATTAATTAGGGGGAATGAGAGGCTGACAAAAGGAGGAAGTCAGGGGGCAGATCGGTCTCTCTGGCTGAGGACACAGCCCAGGTCTGTGGAGAGATTCATGTGAGTAAAGGTTGCTGGAAGTGTTTTTTGTAGCTGGCAGAGAGAAGCTCTCCAGCTAGTAGTGAGGGTTTTTACTTGTTTAGTTAGTGCCGGACAGGCAAGGATTTTCTTTTGTTGCTGTGTTATCTTTATTTTGCTTTTGCAACCTTTACCAATAAAGCTGACCAAGAGTCAGATTGAACGAACTTTCTGCTGTTTGCCTGATTGGATACAGACAAAATACGTGTCCCTCGACATCAGAAGAGGGCGATCCCGGACACTTATCACACGTGGTGTCGGATGCGGGCAACACGTTGCTAGGGGCAACAGCCCAGTGTCAAAATGGATGACGTGGTAAAGGCCTTGGTGCAGTCGGTCGCTGCGCAGCAAGAGGCTACCAGAGCTCAGCAGGAGTCTTTCAGAGAGCAACAACACACCAATCACCTGCTGGCAGCGCAGTTGACTGCTCTAGCAGAGGCCGCAAATAAAGACCGCCAGACGCTGCAGGAGCTGATGCAAAGTGTGGCCAATCTGCCAAGCGGGCAGCTGCCGACTCCGCAGAGAGATATCCGTGCAAACCAATATCTGCAAAAGATGACGCCGGCAGATGATGTGGAGGCCTTCCTTGCAACCTTTGAGAGAACAGCTACACGGGAGGCCTGGCCGAGAGAAAGTTGGGCAGGCTTGGTGGCCCCATTCCTCATAGGAGAAGCACAAAAGGCTTACTATGATCTGGAACCGGCTGCGGCCCAGGACTTTAACAAACTCAAGGCAGAGATTCTGGCACGCTTGGGTGTAACCATAGCAGTCAGAGCCCAGAGAGTACACCAGTGGACATATAACGTGGGTAAACCGCCACGTTCCCAAATGTTTGACCTCGTCCATCTGACCAGGAAGTGGCTACAACCAGAGGTTCTATCTGCACCAGACGTGGTTCAACGTGTGGTTATGGATCGATATCTAAGGGCACTACCTCCAGCGTTAAGGAAGTGGGTGAGCCACGGAGACCCAAAATCTGCAGATCAGCTTGTGGATCTTGTTGAACGGTACTCTACAGCAGAAGAGCTCTTAAGTAACACCCAGCCCCAGGCCTCAACCAACCGGACAGCCAAAGTTCCCGGTAAGACTGTTCTGGGGTTTATGGGAGCTGGGAAAAATGTAAAGACTTTATATGGAAAAGATGAGACTGTGGGCTCAGGGAGGCCTAAAATGCGAGACTTTGGGCTAGGTAGAGAAAACATAAGATGTTTTCGTTGCCATGAGTTGGGCCATATTGCAATGAACTGTCCTTTGACTATTGAACCTATGCAATGTGACGCGGCCTTTTTGAAAAAACGTATGTCTATGTTTGCCCAAGTAATGTGTACTGCTGTCAGTTCAGACAGTTCTAAAAACCACCTGTATGAGCTAACAGTAGAGGATAAAAAGGTGGTGGCTTTACTAGACTCAGGGAGTGTGGTAAGTCTGGTAAACGCCAACCTTATAAGTACTGCTAACAGGTATCCAGACACTTACACGGTATCTTGCGTGCATGGGGATACGCGTGAATATCAAATTGCCATTGTTTGTATTTCAACTCCTTATGGTTCAGTATGTCACAAGGTGGGGATAGTCCCCGCCTTAATGCATGATGTCATTCTTGGTAGAGACTTTCCATATTTTTGGAAGTTGTGGGAAGACAATCTCGCGATTAAAGATGGTACACCTGATAGGCCCACAACCTCCAACCTAAGCCCTGATCCATTTGATAGTTCCCCAATGGAAGATGTGGTTGGGGTAGAAAAGCCTTTAACTTTTCCCTTTTCTGTTATGGCGGGGGATTCAGGAGAACCATTAACAGAGACAGAAATTCTGGGGACTTCTCAGCAGTGTATACCTGACTTAGAGGTCAGAAAAGATGATTTTCAAAGTGAGCAGTTAAAAGACCCTACCCTTACCCGAGCCAGAGAAAATGTAAAAATAATCAATGGGGTACCTGTGGAGCCTGGGGCTAGGCTTGCTTTCCCATATATGGTTCTAGAGAATGATTTACTGTACCAGGTTGACAAAAAGGGTGAGGATAACATACAGCAGCTAGTGGTTCCCAAAGCCTTCAGGAGAACAGTTTTAGATCTGGCACACGGGCACATATTGGGGGGACATCTGGGAGTCCAGAAAACTACAGAGAGAATTTTGCTCAGATTCTTCTGGCCTGGGGTACATCATGATGTTAAAGAGTATTGTGAATCCTGCCCAGACTGTCAGATGTCTGCACCTAGGCCTCGTTTCCGCAGCCCTCTAGTTCCATTACCAATCATTGAGGTACCATTTGATTGGATTGGGATGGATTTGGTTGGTCCCCTGATAAAGTCAGCGCGTGGTCACCAACATATTCTAGTTATAATGGACTATGCTACACGTTATCCGGAGGCCATACCTTTGCGAAACACATCATCTAAGACTATCGCAAAGGAGTTAGTGCAGGTGTTTAGTAGGGTGGGCATCCCAAAAGAAATACTTACCGATCAAGGCACACCCTTTATGTCTAATGTGATGAAGCAACTTTGTAAATTGTTTAAGGTGAATCAATTACGCACGTCCGTCTATCACCCTCAGACCGATGGCTTAGTTGAAAGATTTAACAAGACTCTAAAGCAGATGTTAAAGAAAGTAGTGGACAAGGACGGGAAAAATTGGGATTTGTTGCTTCCATATCTGTTGTTTGCCATAAGGGAGGTGCCTCAATCGTCCACCGGGTTTTCTCCATTTGAGTTGGTATATGGTAGACATCCCCGGGGGTTGTTAGATGTGGCAAAGGAAAGCTGGGAAGGGCAGGTCACTCCCTACAGAAGTGTAATAGAACATGTTTCACAAATGCAGGACAGAATTTCAGCTGTGATGCCAATTGTAAAAACCCACATGGAACAGGCTCAAGGTGTGCAAAAAAGAATCTATGATAGGGGTGCTAAGGTACGTACATTTGCACCAGGAGATCGGGTGTTAGTACTAGTTCCTACTATAGAGAGTAAGTTCTTGGCCAAATGCCAGGGTCCCTACTCCGTTATAGAAAGAGTAGGTGAGGTCAATTATAAAATTCACCAACCAGATAAAAGAAAGCCTGAGCAGATTTACCATGTGAATCTGATTAAACCTTGGAAAGACAGGCAAACTCTAGCTGCGAAGGTTGCGTGGCCAGCCTGTGATGGTTCTCTAATACCTAACGTTATTATCGCTGAGTCCTTGTCTGACACACAAAAGAAAGAGGCTAGACAACTGATAATTCATAACAAAAATTTCTTTTCTGACAAACCAGGGCAGACTCCACTGATAAAACACGATGTTTTGACCGAACCTGGGGTAAAGGTACATGTTAGGCCCTATAGAATCCCTGAGGCTAGGCGTGAGGCAGTGTCTAAAGAAGTGAAAGACATGCTGGAATTGGGAGTGATTGAGGAATCCCATAGTGAGTGGTCCAGCCAAATTGTGTTAATTCCAAAACCAGACGGTACTATAAGGTTTTGTAATGACTTTAGGAAGTTAAACTCTGTGTCTAAATTTGATGCCTATCCTATGCCAAGGGTGGATGAGCTGATTGAGCGGCTAGGTACAGCTCGCTACATCACCACACTAGATCTGACGAAAGGTTATTGGCAGATTCCGCTGACTGAATCTGCCAAAGAAAAGACAGCATTCTCCACACCTGACGGTTTATTTCATTATGTAAATATGCCCTTCGGCTTACATGGGGCTCCTGCAACCTTCCAACGGTTAATGGATAGAGTGTTAAAACCACATAGGAAATATACTTCGGCCTATCTTGACGACATAGTGATACATAGTCCTGACTGGGAGACACACCTTTCTGACGTGCAGGCAGTCATTGACAGTTTACAGGCTGCAGGTTTGACAGCTAACCCCAAAAAGTGTTGTATTGGGTTAGAAGAAGCCAAATATTTGGGTTATATTATTGGAAGAGGCGTAATTAAACCCCAGGTAGATAAAGTTGAAGCAATCCAGAAGTGGCCTCAACCGTTAAATAAAAAACAGGTGAGGGCATTTCTCGGAATTACAGGGTATTATAGGCGATTTATACCCAATTTTGCTTCCATAGCAAATCCCCTGACTGATCTCACAAAAGGAAAAGACTCAGTGATGATAAGGTGGAACCCTCAGGCTGAAAAAGCGTTTCAAACCTTAAAATTGGCCCTTTGTTCCCTGCCAATATTGATTACACCAGATTTCAAGAAAGAATTTGTGGTCCAGACAGACGCTTCCGAGACAGGAATAGGGGCTGTCTTGTCACAAATCCGGGATGGAGAGGAACATCCCGTGCTTTATTTAAGTAGGAAGCTGAATAAACACGAAAGAAATTATGCAATTGTAGAAAGGGAATGTTTAGCTATTAAATGGGCCCTCGAGTCCCTCAAATATTATTTGTTGGGAAGAAAGTTCCGGCTAGTCACTGACCACGCCCCTCTGAAATGGATGTACCTTAATAAAGAGAAAAATAGCAGAGTAACGAGGTGGTTTCTAGCTCTGCAGGCCTACAACTTTACAGTAGAGCACAGGGCTGGGCGACTGCAGGGAAATGCAGATGCACTGTCACGTGTGCACTGCCTTCTGGTTACAAATGCTCATTCCCAGTGGCCTGAGCAGAGGGGGGGGATATGTGACATTCATGCAGGTCTTATAGTAGAAGACAGGTATATTTCTCCCAGGTTCCGTTCCTATGTGAGGTAATAGCTGAGCCTCTCACCTGTCAGGTAATTAATTAAGGGGGAATGAGAGGCTGACAAAAGGAGGAAGTCAGGGGGCAGATCAATCTCTCTGGCTGAGGACACAGCCCAGGTCTGTGGAGAGATTCATGTGAGTAAAGGTTGCTGGAAGTGTTTTTTGTAGCTGGCAGAGAGAAGCTCTCCAGCTAGTAGTGAGGGTTTTTACTTGTTTAGTTAGTGCCGGACAGGCAAGGATTTTCTTTTGTTGCTGTGTTATCTTTATTTTGCTTTTGCAACCTTTACCAATAAAGCTGACCAAGAGTCAGATTGAACGAACTTTCTGCTGTTTGCCTGATTGGATACAGACAAAATACGTGTCCCTCGACATCAGAAGAGGGCGATCCCGGACACTTATCACAATATGTACACATACACAAGAGAACTCACAATCGCAACATAGAAGACAAGGTTAAAAACAACTACATCTGCCCAAATAACTGTACAAAATCATATTACATCCAATAATTTATTGGGGAACAATATCCCACAATTCACTCCTGGTAGCATAGGGGAGCGGGGGATCTATAAAAAATTGTATTGTGAGTATTCTAGTTATAACTATGTTACTAATCTATCTCCATGACTAACAACCCTTCTGACCTCACCTTCTAGAATAATCCCCATTATAGCCTATGGCCTAATGTTAGTCTACGGCCTAAACCCTCTACTGCCATCTTGAGTCTATTTTAGGTTATGGCACTCCCAATGCACTTCCATGGGTAGAAACCACAAAAAAACTTTAAGTATGGTTAACTCTATTTAAAGGATTCTAATTAATTAATTAAAATGTTCCTAGTTATATCCAGGCCCATATATATATATATATATTAGGCTGTTCAGACTAAAAATAGTGCAGATAAGCCTGTGTTTGTGATGGAATACTGATTAGTGGGAAGCACTCCATAGGGCCCCGGAGTTTGGCCAGTATGGGAAGCTGGGTGGGTCCTGCTGGCCATTCACTCCAATCCAGGACTCCTATAAAGAGACTAAGGCCCTTATTTATGAAGGAATAGCGACAGGTAGCGACTGGTGAGCGACCGGTAATGACGGGCCCCGCCACGAGAACGCCGGCTCCCCACCACAATCACACATTTATCAAGCCATTCCTGCTTAGCGACTGAGATAGCGCCATATAGCGACTCATTCATCATTATTCCAGCCTCACCCCACAGCGCCAGCGTCCGACCTTGAACAGCGTCAGGTATGACCTCTCGCTACCTGGCGCTCTCCAATGCATTTCAATGGGACAATCTTTAAATATTAATAATTAATTGTTATTTATTTTTATTTTATTTTTAAATGTGAACAATTCTGTGACCACTTCTGCCATGTTAGTTATTTTTTTTAAGGGAAAAAAAAAATTGTGCAGAATTGATATTACAGGTCTGATATTAATGTATTCATATTACAAAATTATTTAAAAAACTTGTTTTTTTTGGTTTGCAAAAATATGGTGGTTTGGGGGTTAAAAAACTACTTTTAACACATCGCCGCCAGCGCTCTGGGGTTTAAACATGCATTTCACAGTGCGAGAATTTTTTGAGCGTGATTTGTTAATGAATATGGTGGGAGCCGGTCGCTAGGGCCAGTCGCTATCATGCGCTCCCATACAGCGCGGAACCTGTCAAACAGCGACTCCTCACCCAATATTCAACATTACGTCAAACCGACTGAGTCGCTATCAACTACCGAACGACGGCCAAGCACAGCGACTACTAGCGGGCGCTCTGAAAATGCCGCTACAGTCGCTCAACTGTCGCTACCTGCCGCTATTAATGAATCGGCCTCTAATTGTCATCAGACAGGCGCTGCTGAGGTGCATTTCTCCCAAGTGCCCCTCATTTGGAGGGAATGTCCCTCTTTTGAGTCAACCTTTCCCTCCTTTCTCCCTCTTTGGGGTGTATCATCCAAATCTGCATCAATAAATTATTAATTTGCCTATTTAAAGTGTTTATATTGTTTTAAATATTACAACATCTCCTATCTATCCCTCAATAAGGGGACGTGGCCTAATTTAACAAATGTCCCTCTTTCCCACCCTGAAAAGTTGGGAGGTATGCTGAGGTGAATGGGCATAACAACCACCCATAATAATGCAGAATCAATCTAAATTTAGTGCAATCCCAGGTGAACCCTCAGCCATTGTGCTAGGTGCAATGATGTTCTCTTTATCTTAGGATAGATGTGTGCTTATCCCAGGCATGTTTAAATTCAGTGACTGTTGATTTTTCAACTACCTCTGCCTCTCGCTTGTCCGCCGGCGGGGATTGGCTGCAGCGGTCACGTGGGAGCGGGGAGAGGTGAGTTTTCGGGGCTTTCTGAGGGGTTTCACACAGCGGGGCACCCTCGATCGGGGTGCCCCACCGAAGTGGACCAAAACCCAGGATAGTCAAAATCCTGGGTGTTGGTCCACTTTAAGAAGAGGGACTCTAACAAGAGGGACCATTTAGCCCTTTCTTATTATCTTTTGTACTTAATTAATTAATTCTATTGAATTGTAGTGCCCCAAACAATTTCTAGGTGTCAAGTCTGTGTGTGTTGTATGTATTTTAATGGTTTTTAATTGTGCATTTTGTCCTTGCCTCATTGAATAATAAAATGTATATTGCTTTAGAATATACATAGAGGTGTGGTGGTCTTTTGGTGTAGTTGTGCGAAGATTTGGGCTACCTCCACAGTTCTTGGGGAGGCCGATTCATTAACAGCGGCAGGTAGCGACAGTTGAGCGACTGTAGCTGCATTTTCAGAGCGCCCGCTAGTAGTCGCTGTGCTTGGCCGTTGTTCGGTAGTTGATAGCGACTCAGTCGGTTTGCCGTAATGTTGAATATTGGGTGAGAAGTCGCTATTTGACAGGTTCCGCGCTGTATGGGAGCGCATGATAGCGACTGGCCCTAGCGACCGGCTCCCACCATATTCATTAAAAAATCACGCTCAAAAATTCTCATGCTGTGAAATGCTTGTTTAAACCCCAGAGCGCTGGCGGCGATGGGTTAAAAGTAGTTTTTTAACCCCCAAACAACCATATTTTTGGAAACCAAAAAAAACAAGTTTTTAAAATAATTTAGTAATATGAATACATTAATATCAGACCTGTAATATCAATTCTGTACAATTTTTTTTTTTTTACCTTAAAAAAATTATCTAACATGGCAGAAGTGGTCACAGAATTTTTCACATTTCAAAAAATTAAAAAAAAAACATTAATAACAATTCATTATAAATATTTAAAGATTGTTCCATTGAAATGCATTGGAGAGCGCCAGGTAGCGAGAGGTCATACCTGTCGCTGTTCAAGGTCGGACGCTGGCGCTGTGGGCTGAGGCTGGAATAATGATGAATGAGTGGCTATATGGCGCTATCTCAGTCGCTAAGCAGGATCGCCTTGATAAATGTGTGATTGTGGTGGGGAGCCGGCGTTCTCGTGGCGGGGCCCGTCATTACCGGCCGCTCACCAGTCGCTACCTGTCGCTATTCCTTCATAAATAAGGGCCTTAATATTGTATTGTTGCACCTACCACTGCACGCTAGATATTACCTGGGGGATATAGGAGTATAGGGATATAGAAGGGGGACCTTCTCCTGGCACTTACCATTGATTGGGGGGACATCCTGGGATCCATATTCAGGTGATGTGTTGGTTTCACTTTGTATTTGTTGCGGCTTTTGCACAGTCAGCATCTTGCTTCTTTTGTCACATTAGTTTAGTAGTTTAGTGTGGGATTAATATAGAGAGACTTTGGCACTTACGTACTTTATTGTTGGATGAATTGTGTTTTCATTTTTTATTGATTGTGGGTTTTTTTTGTATCTATTATGGATCCACTTGGGATACCCCCAAAAATAGATTGCTTGTGTTGTATATATGTTTTTTTTTTAAGTTTGTGTGTCTTAATGTAATTTTGTAATTAAATAATTCTCAATAAATATGAATTCATGCAATTTGGCTTAATCTATTGATTGTGGTGGAGGGGGTGCTGCTTTTTGGAACTATTGGGGTGGTTGCTGGCACCATCATCATTTTTTGTCTACTACTGCACGCTAGATATTACCTGGGGGATATAGGAGTGTTCCTTTGCCAGTGCCCTTACACAAAACATTTGTCAGGGACCGCTGGACACCCTTCTCTCGTGAGCCAACAATCCCCAATCTCCACCGCCTCTTGTGCCTATAGACAAGCCCCCGCTTGCTGGAGACGCGGGTTATGCCTCTCCAGACTCGGTTGCCCCCAGGACTTACTGGCGCAAAGATTGCTGGCTTACGGTGAAGACGGATGAACTGCGGGGTATCCCAAAACAGGAGTTCCTGGACAAGAGTCTGTAAACGTCAAACCAAGGGGCAAGGCAGAGAGTAGTCGGGACTGGCAAGGGTCAAGGCCGGGTGATCACAGAAGCGCGGTATCCAATAAAGTCAGACAGGCAGAAGGTCGGTTCAGGCAGAGAGCAGGCGTAGTCAAGGACGAAGCCGGATCAAAAACACTAAGACGAGATTCAGAAGCACACCCAAGCTAGTAAATGGCTATAACGACCACTGGTGGTCCGGGCAGGAAAATATTTAAATGGTGGCTGGCCAATGGGAAGGGGAATGTGCTGATTGGTGCAACACACGATCTTGCCCCTGATAGGAGAGCACCCAGGGACTGGACCGCCCTGACCAGTCAGGCTGTCCAGTCCCTGATGTCACGGACCGGGTGGAGCGGACTCAGGTGTAGATCCGCTTTAACCGTGGGACCGATGCGGGTACCGTGTCAGGGGAGCGGAGTCTAAGGGGCCACCGGTATTCACCAGAGCCCACCGCAAGGCAGGTTGGTCTTGTGCGGCGAGTGACCCCCAGGTCGCTATCCCCCCAACAGCGGCCCAGTCCCACAGTCAGCCGAGGTTCAGCGAGGTACACAAGTGGCAGGCAAAAGGCGTAGTAAGTACAGGCAGAGGTCAGAGCTGGCAGCACAGGTTCGCAGTAAAGGTGAGTAGCCGAGGTCGGGGCAGGCAGCAAAGGTTCAGAATAGGGGACAGGCAGAGGTCGGTACACGGGTGAGCAATCCAAAAATGTCTGACTTTCAACAAGCATGGAGAGACCAAGATCCGGCACTGAAGGAAGGAAGTGCCTGTTTAAATAGGGGAAGAAGATGCAGGATTGGATGACCAACACCAATCAGTGCTGTACAGGCCCTTTAAATCTCAGGAATCCAGTGCGCTCGCCCTCTATTGGACGGAGACGTGCGCACACCTGACCATGCGAGGAGGAAGCATGGGGGGAAGGGCGGCAGCTGGATGCAGCCATGAGGGAAGTGCTGCAAGATGGATGACGGCTGCATGCAGCCATGGAGGTAAGTGACTTGCTGTGAGACGGGCGTGCAGCGCTCGCCCTAACACCTGACCTCCCCAGAGCAGAGGATCCCTGGACCAGGATTGGTCCCTTTAAATCTGCCCCCGGCGAATGCGCTGGGAGCAGCGCCGCCGGAGGACATAAAAGGAACGTGCTCGCGCACGCGCGCCTTCCGAGGAGGAGGAAGAGGCTGCCGGCACGCCCAACGCCAGTGAGCTGCCAGTGAGCCGCCAGTGAGCGCGCGGAGGCGCCGTGGGACAGACTCCCAGGTAAGTTCCTTACAACATTGTTTCACATTATTTTAGAGATACAGTTGAACTATCTCACTACATCAAGTGATGTGTATTTGTCTAATGAGGGAGAGTGTGGCCTAAGGGGATCAAGACCCTATTTCAAGGTTTGCATAATTATTGGGCACGTTGTTTTGACTAGAGAAGAGATACGACTCTCAAAAGTCAGAATAGTTTTTCGGAGAGATACATCGCTTTTGAAATTGCTCAGATATTGGGACGTAATCACAGAGCCATCAAACATTTTGCTGCAAATAGCTGAACATCCAAAGATTTGAGAAGAATGAAAGCTAAGCTGAGCAGGAAGCAATTATTGGAAACAAAGGAGGGGTGGCAGCCGCTCAGACCAATTTATAACTAACCTGGGAGGTGCACGTTAGCAGGGCAATTAGGATACAAAAGTCTTAAGGGGCCACAGCACTCAATTCTGCTAGCTTGCTGCCAAACATATAATCTATGAGCGCCCCCTGGGACATACAAAGCAATGGATAAATTGGGAGCAGCTTACCTGGAGTTGCCCTATAACCTTGAGTGCAGCCCATGGGGGGGAAGGGTCGAAAGCTTTGCAGTATGACTTCAGACCCCCCACTCCATGTGATTGCACATAAGGAAACAAAGGAGGGGTGGCAGCCGCTCAGACTGATTTATAACTAACCAGGGAAGTTCACGTGAGCAGGGCAATTAGGATACACAAGTCTTAAAGGAGCCACAGCACTCACCCCTGTTACCTTGCAGCCAAAGTTATAATATGAGGCCGAATCATTAATAGCGGCAGGTAGTGACAGCTGAGCGACTGTAGCAGTATTTTCACAGCGCCCGCTAGTAGTCGCTGTGCTTGGCCGTTGTTCGGTTGTTGATAGCGACTCAGTCGGTGTGCAGTAATGTTGAATACGGGGTGGGGAGTCGCTATTTGACAGGTTCCGCAATGTATGGGTGCGCATGATAGCGACTGGTCAGAGCGACCGGCTCCCACCATATTCATCAAAAAATCAGGCAAAAAAAATTCAAGCGCTGTGAAATGCATGTTTAAACCCCAGAGCGCTGGAGGCGATGTGTTAAAAGTAGTTTTTTAACCCCCAAACCACTATATTTTTGGAAACAACAAAAAAAAAATTTTTAAAGAATTTAGTAATATGAATACATTAATATCAGACCTGTAATATCAATTCTGCACATTTTTATTTTTTTTTTACCTTAAAAAATTATCTAACATGGCAGAAGTGGTCACAGAATTTTTCACATTGAAAAAAAAAACCAAAAACATTAATAACAATTAATTATGGCCCTTATTTATCACGGGCTAGCGCCAGGTAGTGTCTGACGAGCGCCAGGTAGCGGCAGCTAACGGCGACTACCAACTCAAGTACGCCCGGCGGTCACAATGACGCATTTATCAAGCAAAATGAGGCTAGCGCCGGCGAGAGCGACGGCTAGCGCGGCATTCATCATGAAGCCGTCTGGACCAAACAGCGCCGCTGCAAATTCCTTCACAGCGCCAGGTATGAGCTGTCGCTCCCTGGCGATGTCCAATGCATTTCAATGGAGCAATCTATAATTAATCATAATTAATTGGTATTAATTTTTTTTTTTTTTTTTTTTTAATGTCAAAAATTCGGAGACCACTTCTGCAATGTTAGGATTTATTTTTAAGTAAAATAAATTTTTTAAAATAATTTGCGCAGAATTGATCTAACAGGTCTGAGATTAATGTATTCATATTACAAAATGATTCTAAAAACATGTATAATGTTACATTCAAAAAATATGGTTGTTTAGGGGTTAAAAACTAGTTAATACCCATCGCCGCCAGCGCTCTGGGGTTTAAACAAGGAATGGACAGCGACAGCACATTCGGAGCGTGATTTGTTAATGAATATGAAGCTAGCCGTTCGCTCTGACCATTCGTTGTCAGGCGCTCACATACAACGCTGAACCTGTGAAACAGCGACCCCTAAGCCCGTATTCAACATTACCGCACACCGACTGAGTCGCTGTCATCAAGCTAACGCCGGCCAAGCACAGCGAATACTGGCTGGCGCTGAAAAAATCACGCTACAGTCGCTCATCTGGCGCTACCTGGCGCTATTAATGAATCGGCCTCTATGAATATTTAAAGATTGTTCCATTGAAATGCATTGGAGAGCGCCAGGTGGCGAGAGGTCATACCTGTCGCTGTTCAAGGTCGGACGCTGGCGCTGTGGGCTGAGGCTGGAATAATGATGAATGAGTCGCTATCTGGCGCTATCTCAGTCACTAAGCAGGATTGGCTTGATAAATGTGTGATTGTGGTGGGGAGCCGGCGTTCTCGTGGCGGGGCCCGTCATTACCGGCCGCTCACCATTCGCTACCTGTCGCTATTCCTTCATAAATAAGGGCCTATGTCTCTAAATCTGGTTAAAAACAGAGGTCTTGGTCCACACACATCTGCAGAAGATGATAAAGCTGCACCACCAAACGCCACGGTGCCTCTGTGAGGTGCAGTCTAATCTATAGGTTCTAATCTATGAGGTTGCTCTATAACCTCGAGTGCAGTACATAGGATGGAATGGTTGAAAGCCTCGCAGTACAGCACCAGACCCACCCCATGTGCTTGCACAAAATCAAAGGAAACAAAGGAGGGGTGACAGCCACTCAAACCAATTTATAACTTACCTGGGAGGTGCACATAAGCAGGACAATTAGGATACACAAGTATTAAGGGGGCCGCAGCACTCAACCCAAATCTATAATCTGCCTCTAAATCTGGTTAATGACAGAGTTCTTGGTCCACATACATAGTAACATAGTAACATAGTATGTAAGGCTGAATAAAGACTTTAGTCCATCCAGTTCAGCCTGTTTAACTCCTTCCAGTGGTCTAGTAGCCATAGCTGGAAATGTTATTACATGCAAGGAGGGCATCCCGGCCACTATAGATCTCCTTCCAGTGGTCTAGTAGCCATAGCTGGTAATGTTATTACATGCCAGGAGGGCATCCCGGCCACTATAGATCTCCTTCCAGTGGTCTAGTAGCCATAGCTGGTAATGTTATTACATGCCAGGAAGGCATCCCGGCCACTATAGATCTCCTTCCAGTGGTCTAGTAGCCATAGCTGGTAATGTTATTACATGCCAGGAGGGCATCCCGGCCACTATAGATCTCCTTCCAGTGGTCTAGTAGCCATAGCTGGAAATGTTATTACATGCCAGGAAGGCATCCCGGCCACTATAGATCTCCTTCCAGTGGTCTAGTAGCCATAGCTGGTAATGTTATTACATGCAAGGAGGGCATCCCGGCCACTATAGATCTCCTTCCTGTGGTCTAGTAGCCATAGCTGGTAATGTTATTACATGCCAGGAGGGCATCAAGGCCACTTTTGAACGTTTTTACTGTATCCATCATTACTACCTCCTCTGGCAGTGAGTTCCATAGTCTCACTGCTCTTACAGAGAAGAATCCCCTCCTATGTCGGTGGAAAAAGCACCTTTCCTCTAACCTTAGTGGATGCCCTCGGGTTATGGTTACACTCCGGGGTATAAATAGATTGTGGGACAGATCTTTCTATTGACCCCGAATATATTTATACATAGTTATTAGATCACCCCTCAATCGTCTTTTTTCTAGACTAAATAAACCTAACTTGGACAATCTTTCCGGGTACTCTAGCCCCCGCACTCCTTTTATTAACTTTGTTGCCCTTCTTTGAACGCGCTCCAGTTCTGCTATGTCCTTCTTAAGCACAGGGGCCCAGAACTGTACACAGTATTCCATATGGGGTCTGACCAGTGACTTGTACAGGGGTAAAATGATGCTCTGGTCATGAGCACCTATGCCCCTCCTGATGCACCCCATGATCCTATTTGCCTTGGCAGCAGCTGCCTGGCATTGATTACTGCAGTTGAGCTTATTGTCAACTAAAACCCCTAGGTCCTTTTCCATTGTTGTTTTACCAAGTGTTTCTTTATTTAGTGTGTAATCATGGCACAGATTTCTCCTTCCCATGTGCATAACCTTACATTTATCTGTGTTAAACTTCATTTGCCATTTAACTGCCCATGCTTCCAATGTATCTAAATCTGTTTGTAGCTGCCTGCTGTCCTCTTTTGTTTTAATTACTTCTACATCTGTAGAAGGATGCTAAAGCTGCCTCACCAAGTGCCATGGTGCCTCTGTGAGGTGCAGTCCTAACTCTAAACTCTAAGAGACCCCTGGGACACACAATGCAATAGACCACTCAGACCAATTTATAACTTGGGAGGTGCATGTGAGCAGGAGCCCTGGAGTCTCATAGACTCCATGGTGGGTTTTATCCAATTAGGATACACAAGTCTTATTCTTCAGTCCTGTCATATTCCAGACCAGCAACCTCCCCGGAGTACAAGGCGTTGAGCGATCACAGACATGGCCAAGGTAACCCGACAACCGCTGAACAAGACGAAGAAGTTGAAGTGTGGGGCAAGAAAAATCTGAAGACAGATGCATAAAAGATTTTATGGAATGATGAGATGACCAAGGAGATGGATCGGCTTTTGGCTGGATCAGTAACAGGCACAGAGCTCCACTTCCACGGACTGGTAATTCTAATCAGAGCCGCTGGTCGAAGTGGTACACTGGGCAAATTCCCAGGACCTTTACATTCAATCGGGGATATTTGTGATGTAGAGCCATGTTTTCCACTTGTGCTAGGTTCACTGTTGGCAGGCAGAAAACAATGTTATTACAGTCCTGTGCATTGCCCCCCATGCTCTGTTTTGTGTCAACTGATCACAGGGCTGGAATGAAAGACGGGCAGGCTGATTCATCACTAACGCCAGGTAGCGACCGATGAGCGTCTGTAGCAGGCATTTTCAGAGCGCCCGCTAGTAGTCGCAGTGCTTGGCCGTGAGTCACTACTTTATAGCGACTCAGTCGCTGTTCAGTAATGTTAAATACATTGTGAGGAGTCGCTATTTGACCAGTACAGCGCTGTATGGGAGCGCATGTTAGCGACTGCTCATAGCGACCGACTCACACCATATTCAGCAAAAAAACAGCCTCACAAATCTCTGGCGCTGAAAAATATTTGTTTGAAGCCCAGAGCGCAGGAGGCTGTGTGATTAAAGTGTGTTTTTCAGCATCTATCCACTAGTAACAAAGCGAAAACATATGGAATTACATTGTAACAACATTGTAACATGAACACTTTAATGGCAGAGCTGTAATGTCATTTCTGAGGAAATATATAAAAAAAAAAAAAAATGTGAAAAAACTGCTTTTCAATGCCAGAAGAGGTCACAGAATTATTTGTGATTTTTTGGAAAAAAAAAAAAAATGTTTAAGGAGAAGAAAAGGATCGTCTATTGAAATGTATGGGGGAGCGACAGGTAGCGAGAGGTCATACCTGGCGCTGTGCAAGGCTGAACGCCGGCGCTGTTCGCTGAGGCTGTGAAAATGATGAATCAGACGCTACATGGCGCTATCCCAGTCGCTAAACAGATTCTGCTTGATAAATGTGTAATTGCGTGCCGTGTCCGGCGTTCACCAGTCGCTACCTGTCGCTACCTGTCATTAACCAGCCACTACCTGACGCTATCCCTTCTTAAATAAGGGCCTAAGAGGGTTATTCATGAAGGGATAGCACTAGGTAGCGCCTCGTAGCGTCAGGCAGCGTCTGGTGAACGCCGGGCGCTGTACGCAAAACCACATTTATGAAAGCAATTCTGGTGAGCGACTCTAACAGCACCATGTAGTGTCACATGTATTATTACAAGCGGCTCAGTGTATAGCGCCTCTAACAGCGCCATGTACCGTCACATGTATTATTACAAGTGGCTCAGTGTATAGCGCCTCTAACAGCGCCATGTAGCGTCACATGTATTATTACAGGTGGCTCAGTGTATAGCGCCTCTAACAGCGCCATGTAGCGTCACATGTATTATTACAGGTGGCTCAGTGTATAGCGCCTCTAACAGCGCCATGTAGCGTCACATGTATTATTACAGGTGGCTCAGTGTATAGCGTCGGCGCTCTAGCTTCCATAGCCAGGTATTACCTTTCGCTCAGTGTCGCTCTCCCATACATTTCAATGGCCGTTTATTTGCTTGTGTTTAAACAGCGTGTTTGACAATTTATTTATTTTTTGCTCCAATCATTGTGTGGCGTCTCCTGGCTGCAAACAAACACTTTTAGAAACGTTTTGCATTTTTTATATTTTTATTCAGAATTGTCATTACAGGTCTGGCACTAAAAACAGACTTTAATCACACAGCGTCTGGCGCTCTATGCTACAGCGCCCAGATCCAGAGCGTCGACGCTGTGTGTCCATTTTTGGTAGTGCCGAACGCACTGAGCTGGCGCTACCTCTCGCTCCCTGCTGCGCTGTACTGGTGTTAGAGCGCCCAACACACATCACATTCATCAATGCCGGCCAGGTTACGACAGCGACTGAGACGCTCTGTTACAGCGCCCGATACCCGCTTACAGCGTCTACTAGCGGTCGCTCTAAACGCCACCATACAGGCACTCATCTGCCAATACCTGGCGTTAGTAATGAATCAGCCTCCACACGTCTGGTATGTTGTTTGCTGGCGGGGGTGGGGTTAAACCTTGGAAGCAAATGTACAATATTTCAGAACTTGCTGCCCTGCTTTTAAATTTTGGCTTGTTTTGATTTTTAGCTGGATTTTATAGTGTTGAAGATGTGTGGTGGGTATGGACCAGATTACCATTAGTTTAGGTATGCATTAATATGCACTACCCTAAGTTCTACTTCCAACACTGGAGGTAGTAGAGCTTACTTTCTAGTTTAACTTAGGAAGGGTTAAGTTACATAAGCTAAATCACAGTTAGGTCAATGGAAGTGCAGAGGAAGAACATGAGTTTAAAGTGGACCAACACCCAGGATTTTCACTATCCTGGGTTTTGGTCCACTTACGCGGGGCACCCCGCTGTGTGAAACCCCCCAGAACGCCCTAAAAAACTCACCTCACCGCGCTCCTATGCGAGCGCTCGTCCAATCAGAGCGCTCAGAGCCGCTGTGGTATGTACGGACAAGCGACGGACAACCACAGCGGCTCTGAGCGCGCTAGAGGCTGCATCTCGCACTTCCTTTTAACAGGGAGCGCAACCGCGCCAGCCATTCACAAACAGCCGCCCTGCTAGAGAGAAGCGCGAGATGCGGCGGCGGCTCGCGCATGCGCCGTTGGAACGGGAATAAGGTAAGGTTTCTGGGCGTCCTGCGGGGTTTCACACAGCGGGGCATCAGAAATCGGGATGCCCCGCTGTGTGAAACCCCGCAGGACGCCCAGAAACCTTACCTTATTCCCGTTCCAACGGCGCATGCGCGAGCCGCCGCCGCATCTCGTGCTTCTCTCTAGCAGGGCGGCTGTTTGTGAATGGCTGGGGGGGAGGGATCTGATCGCCCCTGGGTGTTGGTCCACTTTAATGTATCAATTTAGAAGCTCAGATCCTGTAAACATCCTGGCACCTGCTCTGACGTGTGATGGATGGATACTGTTCCTGTTCCTTGTTCCTGTTCCACGAAGCAACTCTCGGCTCCCTTCTGCTGTGCACGGCCACGCACCGACACTTACAGGCTGATTCATTACTAGCGCCAGGTAACGGCAGATGAGCATCTGTACAGCGGCATTACGAGCGACCGCTAGTGGTCGCTCTGATCGGCCGTGAGTCGCTATTACAGAGCGCCTCAGTCTCTGCAGTAACATGGCCGCATTGATGAATTTGATGTGTGAGTCGCTAGAACACCAGTGCAGAGCTATATGGTAGCGAATGGTAGCGACTGGTCAGTGTGACCAACTCAAACCATATTCATCAACAAAACAGCCTCACACAGCGCCGGCGCTCAAAATTGTGTCGCTGTAGCCCAGAGCGCCAGACGCTGTGTGATTAAAGTTTGCTTTTGAACACATATCCACCTGTAACAAAGCGAAAATGACATTGTTATTACATTGTGACATTAACACTTTAATGCCAGACCTGTAAAAATACAAAAAAATCAATAAAGTTTTCAAAAATAACTTTTTCTAGCCCAGGAGAGGTCACACAATGATTTGTTAAAAAAAAAAAAAAAAAATTAAAAGAAAAACCTGCTTAGAGAGAAGAAAAGTAACGTCCATTGAAATGTATGGGAGAGCGGCAGGTAGCGACAGGAAGCCAGAGCGCCGGCGCTATACGCTGAGCCTTGGGTAATGATGAATCGGGCTCTACATGGCGTTGTTGCAGTCGCTCACCAGAATCGGCTTCATAAATGTGGTTTTGCATACAGCGCCCGGCATTCACCTGACGCTTACAAGGCACTTACCTGTCGCTATCCCTTGATGAATAAACCCCTTAGTTGCGGCGGGCGGGGCAATGGACAGCCTAGAAGGGAGCCGAGTGATCCTGGCACCGACCGCGCATGCGCTGAGGGCTCGGGGGAAAGGTAAGTTTACTGGGCGAGGGTTTCACACAGTGGGGCATTCCTGTTCGGGATGCCCCAGGGGAGGGAGTAAGCCTGCCCTGGAGTCTCATAGCCTGCATGGTGGGTTTTGGTCCACTTTAGCTGTTCAGACAAGGCTGAACCTTCACAGATGTGTGCACATTGGTGCTGCACAATTTGTCCGATACATAACGTTGAATATAACGCATTGGAGCAACTGAACCCTCAGTGTGTCTTTATAGATGACCTACATTGTGCTCCAGTAGCGTGTACCTGTGTGCGAGATATATATATATAGGGCACCCAGGTGAAGTGGTTGATAACCACGCAGCGCGTAGGTGAGAAGGTAAGTGGGGAGGACGTATGGGCGAATTATATTTAGAGGCCGATTCATTAATAGCGACATGTAGCGGTATTTTCACAGCGCCCGCTAGTAGTCGCTGTGCTTGGCCGTTGTTCGGTTGTTGATAGCGACTGAGTCAGTGTGCAGTAATGTTGAATACGGGGTGACGAGTCGCTATTTGACAGGTTCCGCGCTGTATGGGTGCGCATGATAGCGACCGGTCAGAGCGACCGGCTCCCACCATATTCATCAAAAAATCACGCTCAAAAAAATCTCGCGCTGTGAATTGCATGTTTAAACCCCAGAGCGCTGGCGGCGATGGGTTAAAAGTAGTTTTTTAACCCCCAAACCACCATATTTTTGGAAACCAAAAAAAAAAAAAAGAATTTAGTAATATGAATACAATAATATCAGACCTGTAATATCAATTCTGCACAAATTATTTTTTTTTTTTTACCTTAAAGATTATCTAACATGGCAGAAGTGGTCACAGAATTTTTCACATAAAAAAAAAAACATTAACAATTAATTATTAATATTTAAAGATTGTTCCATTGAAATGCATTGGAGAGCGCCAGGTAGCGAGAGGTCATACCTGTCGCTGTTTAAGGTCGGACGCTGGCGCTGTGGGTTGAGGCTGGAATAATGATGAATGAGTGGCTATATGGCGCTATCTCAGTCGCTAAGCAGGATTGGCTTGATAAATGTGTGATTGCGGAGGGGAGCCGGCGTTCTCGTGGCGGTGACCGTCATTACCGGCCGCTCACCAGTCGCTACCTGGCGCTATTCCTTCATAAATAAGAGCCTAAGGCTGATTATGTTCACAAAGAATTGTTTGGCTCATTATGGGATGTGTGTTCCGACGCTTCATGTAATGTTTAGGCACCATGGTAGTTTTTGCATGATAGCACTTAAGCACTTGGCACTTTCCAGCACTTTATAATGCTAATTTGCACAAATATATTTTTGAATATATATATATCATTATTTTTGAGTAGCACTGATTAGTATTATAATCAATTTGTTGATGAAGTAGATTAGGGATTGCACAGGCACTATAGAAATCATTGCATGAGCGTTGGCATACGTATGGTCATATTGTGAGAGCCTTATATATTGCAAAATATTAAGGCCCTTATTTAACAAGGAATAGCGACAGGTAGCGACTGGTGAGCGGCCTGTAATGACGCCCCGCCACGAGAACGCCGGCTCCCCACCACAATCACACATTTATCAAGGCAATCCTGCTTAGCGACTGAGATAGCGCCATATAGCGACTCATTCATCATTATTCCAGCCTCAGCCCACAGCGCCAGCGTCCGACCTTGAACAGCAACAGGTATGACCTCTCGCTACCTGGCACGCTCCAATGCATTTCAATGGAACAATCTTTAAATATTCATAATTAATTGTTATTAATTATTTTTTTTTAAATGTGAAAAATTATGTGACCACTTCTGCCATTTTAGATAAAAAAAAAAATTGTACAGAATTGATATTACAGGTCTGATATTAATGTATTCATATTACTAAATTATTTTTTGGTTTCCAAAAATATGGTGGTTTGGGGGTTAAAAAACTACTTTTAACACATCGCCGCCAGCGCACTGGGGTTTAAGCATGCATTTTACAGCGCGAGAATTTTTTGAGCGTGATTTTTTAATGAATATGGTGGGAGCCAGTCGCTCTGACCAGTCGCTATCATGCGCTCCCATACAGCGCGGAATCTGTCAAATAGCGACTCCTCACCCAATATTCAACATTACGGCAAACCGACTGAGTCGCTATCAACTACCGAACAACGGCCAAGCACAGCGACTACTAGCGGGCGCTCTGAAAATGCCGCTACAGTCGCTCAACTGTCGCTACCTGCCGCTATTAATGAATCGGCCTCCCCATTTGATTCTACGAATGGGGGCACACCAATATTAGAGTGCCTCATTTATTTAGCCCTCATAGTTCCTCCCCACTTGGGGTTTTTTTAAAAACTTTATCATGTTTATATATATATATATTTTATCATGTTATATGTTGTTTTGTCTTATATATGATCAGTGTATATATATTTTTGTAATTTAATAAATATTTGAAATTGTAGTTTGGTGTGCTGCCTAATCAGCGTGAATATTGAGGTGGGATAGACCTATATAATTATGGTATATGTAGATTGATTCCTCAGGCTAGCACCCATGCCCATTTGATTAGCAGTGCATACCCTATAGAGTTTGGTGTATGTGAGATATATATATATATATATATAATATATATAATATCTTCATCTCCTTCACCGCAGAGAAACATAAACAGATAATGATCACCATGCAGGTCATGCACATGGCGGCGCTGAACACGTCCATTATGCTACACATCCTGGAGATACCGTAATTGCTCCCCGCACAGCTCAGTAAGTATGACAGAGGGGCCGGGTTCGAAAAGATCAATTTCCCCGACAGTCAGGAGAACCCAGCGCATGTATTGTGCCACTGTCCCCGGGAGCAGAAACACAGCATCCTACTGCATCCTCTAACCAACTGTTTATCTACTCTGCTGGCCAAACAGCCGGAATCTTCATGATGACTTCTGACTGCAATGCGGGCATGGGGGGCAACTGGGAGAACAACCGCTAATAATGTAGATCCAAATCTAAATGTTAATGGTATATGAAAGAAAAGAAGAGTTTGCATCTACCAGGGTTTAAAAGAGCTTGCAAGCTATTAATGTATAAGGATACAGAAGGAGAAGAGCTTACACTCTATTAGGGTATAAGAGAGGATAAAGGAGGAAAAGAGCTTACAATCTATTAGGGTATAAGAGAGGATAAAGGAGGAGAAGAGCTTACAATCTATTAGGGTATAAGAGAGGATACAGGAGGAGAAGAGCTTACACTCTATTAGGGTATAAGGGAGGATACAGAAGGAGAAGAGCTTACACTCTATTAGGATATAAGGGAGGATACAGAATGGGAAGAGCTTACAATCTATTAGGGTAATTAGGTGGGTGTGGTCACACACTGTGAAAGCCAGAACACACAATTGCTCCTAATTACCAGAGGCCTGTGAAGCCTGGGGCTTTCCTGGGAGTGCCTCCCCAGGCAGCATGGATGATTCCGGGGGTGAGTTGCGCCGGTACCCCCGGAGGAATATTAAACCTCCGGATCCCGGGTCTGCTTCCACCAGTGGCGCTAGTAACACCACGGTTCCTCAGTCGCAGCCTGCCAGAGATAATTTGTCTCCGTGAGGAGTGTCAGGATGAGGTGGAGACTATGGACCACTTCCTGCTCCGGTGTCCCTTTAATGTAGATGTGTGTAAACAGGTGGGGTTGGCCCTCGGTGCCCCCTTCTTCTCCCAGCTTTCCTATGCTGAGTGGGTGTACGGGGCATTCAAGAACAGAGGGGATTTTTGTTTGGACACTTTATATCTAGTTAGTTTAGTGATTCGCTATTTCACGTGGAATGCACGGTGCCAGCTCTGCATTAGGAAGAAAGTCCTCCCTGTCCCGGTGGTGGTGCATGACATCCTGCATGAGGTGGGTAAGATCCGGGTGCTTGAGAGGGACAGGTGGGAATGGGGGGCCTGGATGAACGCGTGGAGGAACATCAGGCCTCCTTAGTCCTCATGACTTCCCTCTGGGTGGGCTTTTCTGTCTCTTATCACCCATAGATTTTTTATAACACAGACAGATTTTTGAAGAATGGCTGCGTGCACAGGTGACGGGGTCTCTTAGTCTTCCTGCTGAATTGTGTATAGTGTAGTGTTAGGTTGTAGATAGGATTGTATATAGAATAATGGATATTATATGACGAATTGTTAGGCCCGTTTCTTTTTGTTTAGTTATTATTTATTTTATTTTATTTATTTATTATTGTAACTTTGTATATATTGTATATGATTGCTTGATTTTACTCAATAAAAAAGTTACAATCTATTAGGGTATAAGGGAGGATACAGAAGGAGAAGAGCTTACAATCTATTACGGTATAAGGGAGGATACAGAAGGAGAAGAGCTTACAATCTATTACGGTATAAGGGAGGATACAGGAGGAGAAGAGCTTACAATCTATTACGGTATAAGGGAGGATACAGAAGGAGAAGAGCTTACAATCTATTAGGGTATAAGGGAGGATACAGAAGGAGAAGAGCTTACAATATATTAGGGTATAAGGGAGGATACAGAAGGAGAAGAGCTTACAATCTATTAGGGTATAAGGGAGGATACAGAAGGAGAAGAGCTTACAATCTATTAGGGTATAATGGAGGATACAGAAGGAGAAGAGCTTACAATCTATTAGGGTATCCATAAGATTCCCGGGCCAATTGATTCCCTCCCCCCGGGGCATCCAGAATCAGGATGTCCTGCTGTGTGAAGCCCCCCAGGTCATCCATAAACTCACCCTTTTTCCCAGTCCAATGGTGCATGCGTGAGCAGCGGCCGCATCCCTGCTATCCTTAGTGAATGGCCGGCGTGGGCACGCTCCCTGTTAGAGGGAAGCAGGGGATGTGGCCACCAGCGTGCTCGGATCCGCTCGCCTTAGATAAGCTCCTGGACGCAGGGGTAGGAGTAGATCCGAGCGCGCTGATTGGATGAGTGGCCGCTCATGCTTCATAGGACCAGGAAGAGATGAGTTTGTTCGGGCGACCTGGGGGGGTTTCACACCCCGGGGGAGTGAGTATGCCTACCCTGGAGTCCCATTAGACAAGCTCCTGGACGAAGGGGCTTGAGCGAAATTGAGCGAGCTGATTGGACAAGAGGGCTGCGCATGCGCTGTAGGATAAGAGATCGGGTGACCTGGAGGGTTTCATACATTTTGACTTTCCTGGGTTTTGGTCCTTGCTCCCCGGGGCACCCCGATCGGGGGTGCCCCGCTGTGTAAAGCCCCCAGGTCGCCCGATCTCACATTTGACTATCCTGAGTTTTGGTCCTTTTTATGGAACACAGGAAAGCTGCTCAGGGTAAGCGCTCATGGATACGTCCTCTCTGCTCAGTGTAGGAGACCACAAGCCAGGTTTTTCTAAATGCAGCAATTCTCTTTACTACTTTGTACAGCGCTACGGCAGATAATGGCGCTATATAAATATATAAAAACAATAATAATAACAGTATTAACTCATCAGTTATTAAAATCATAGGGGCCTCCACCATTTAAGTCCAGTGTCACCATTCAGCTAAGGCGATCGGGGATGACGGGCGTACAACTTGGGGATGCAGCACCGCTGCCGTCATTATTTATGCAATAATCCTCTCTGCTCATCTGCATTGCTAAAAAGAAGCCGCGCTAAGCATTTTTCCCAAAATATATTGCTGCTATATTTAAGCTAATTTTCTGCCGTCAGCCGGTTGATGGATGCGTCGGTGCGCCACCATAACTCTTATGCCAATGAAAAAAACAAAAAGGCGAACCTCCTGATTCTCAGTGTATCATTCAGCCCAGCGCAGCTGCGCCGTTACCTGCTCTCCTCCATTGCTTTATAGCGGAGCATTACCTAGAGCTATAAATAAGAAATGTTCCAGATGATGTTTTTTACTGCCGCCTATCAAAGTGCCAGGTGCTCCTGATATTGGTGCTTCTCGGCCAATCAGATCACTTTTCCATCAAGCCAGCAGTGGAGAGGCTAAGTTTCAGCCAATTCCAAATAATCAATGCAATGATAATGTGTTAACCTCATTTAGGCTTTGTTTTTGGGTCAACAGTCCCATGACATGAAAACAAGGGGTGTAGCTAGGCGAGAGTAAGTGGGGGCACTTGCCAGTTTTATGGAGAGGAGTTCTCTATTTCCAACATCATAGTTACACTTGGCTGTGGACAGTTTCTTGGAAACTGGGTGTAGCACCTATTTTTTCTCTAAACCTCTGGAAAAGGATAGCAACCACAGTGGATATAAAGGCATCCATTTCCTGGATCAACAGAAAGGCTTTGACCAGCTCAACCAGGCAAACCGCAGTTGCTTCTTCGTCAGGTCAGTGATGGGCTTAACGAGTTTAGAGAAGTCGCGGATAGAAGTTGGCAAACCCGCTAACCGTTGGAGTTCCCATCAAGAGGAGGGCCTGGGCCACTACCGAACAGCGGTTACCTTACCAAGGTGCATAGTAATCCCTGAGTCGGATATGAAGATGATATGACATGGAACGGAGGCTCTCTCAAAGTTGCATTTCTCTTAATCCAAGATGAAGTTGGGGCAGGCAGAGAAAAATACTCACAGGAGTCTTCTGGCACCATATTCCCACCAGAAGAATCCTTATATAGGCCTCTGAGTACTCCCATTTGTTCTGTCAGGCTTTACGGCTACAACCAAGGAAAAGGTAGACTTCAGGCAAGTAGTGAGGGCTGGGCGGAGCTCTAGGTGTGGGGCACGGCATGGAAATAAAAATCACTAAGACAAAACAGAGTTCAGGGGCTGGCAAAGTCTGATAAACAAATACAAATCCCAGGGCTGGCGGCAGACAGGCAAAGTCTATTAAACAATCCATGTTCAGAGGCTGGCGGCAAACAGGCAAAGTCCAATAAACAATCCAAACTTCTAACCTTTAAATCTGTGCGAGGGTTTATCCAGTAGCTGATCAGGAAGCGGGCCAGGTCAATTCAGTATAACAGTCAGGAATTGCAGGAAACAGGAATCACAGTTTCCAGAAACTGAGCTGATAACACAGCAATGGATACAGGCCAGCTGTCCATTTAAATAGTGTTGTCAATAAAGCTGGGTGGGACGTTTCAAGGCAGGGAGTGAAGTCACTTCCTGTACACAGGCCAAGGAAAACCCGGAAGTAAAAAGCAAGCCCAAGAGCTTATTCTCTAGGCCTCATGCAGTTACAGTGAGCCAAACACCAGGTGGCGCTGTTGAACACTGCAATGGATGAATAGCCAAGTCTAGTACAAACAGCCAAGGCACTTCTGCGGCTGCATGCAGAGATCAATGGAGCACGCCCAACTCACATAGAACAGCGTAAAAAGCGAGTAGACTTACAGGTTCCCCCCTCTATCAGCTGAGTAGGCACACATGGGGGTGAGTGTGCAATGCTGTTACCCAACAGACCAAGCCCACGTATGCGCAGTTGTTGCCAGTATTCGCACCAGCGCAATAGGAGCCTCTGCTCGTGCCTGCGCAATGTGATTCCTGGTTTGTGCATGCGCTAGACACCAACACTAACCCGCCGACTGAACCGAAGCTGAAGCACGGCAGGGGGCACTCGTGGGGCAGACAACGCCGCTGTCACCTGTGATGTAGGTATGTGAGAAGCCCCGAATGAAATGAATCTCGGAAAGCACTGTTACAAACATTCCATAACCTGACTAAATGAGAAACTTTACCGACAGAGATTATAGGAGAGCCGACACAACTTCCTCTGAAAGGTAAACATCACTAGAGCGGGTCACATTTGGTCGCGTCACCCAACCGCTGTGAAGAGCGATTGAATTATCCTGAGTTTACATATTCATGGGGCCGCTTAATGCAGGTGGCAGCTGATCCCAATCTAAGATTCCTCTTCAAATCGCAACACTTCCATTTTTTAATCCCTGCGAGCAGGAGAGGTGCCTGATAGCAGCCAGCAGAAAGAACAAACTGCCGCTGATAAGAGTTCATTAGCTTCCCGAACACAATGCTGGCAAGCTGCAACTTTCCTAAAGTCACTCATTCCCATTAGGATCAGGCCGGCAAGTTTCCATAAGTGTGTGTGTGTGGGGGGGGGGGGGGGGGCGGATTGATACAAGACATAATTGAACTTTGCAGAGGGTCTTTTATTTTCACTATTGTCTTCACATCATCAAGCAACTATGAGGTTTATTCCTCAAGGGATAGCGGCAGATAGCGCCTCGTAGTGGCAGGCAGCATCTGGTGAACGCCGGGCGCTGTACGCAATACCTTCTAAAATACCGGTATGTACACAATACCACATTTCTGAAAGCGAATCTGGTGAGCGCCTCTAACGGCACCATGTAGCGTCCGATTCATTATTACAGGTGGCTCAGCGTATAGCGCCAGCGCTCTAGCTTCTAGATCGCCAGGTATTACCTGTCGCTCTCCCATGCATTTCAATTGACGTTCCTTTTTTTCTGTTTAAACAGGGTTTTTTGTTTTTAATTTTTTTTTTTTTTTTTACCTCAAATAATTGTGTGACGTCTCCTGGCCTAGAATGAGTCATTTTTACAAACTTTTTTGATTTTTTATATTGATATGCAGAATTGTCATTACAGGTCTGACACTAAAGTGTTAATGTCACAATGTTAAACAATGTCATTCCATGTGTTTTCGCTTTGTTACTGGTGGATATGTGTTCAAGAACTTTAATCACACAGCATCTGGCGCTCTATGCTATAGCGCCTAGATCCAGAGTGCCGATGCTCTGTGAGTCTGTTTTTTTGTTGAATATGGTGTTGCTGAGAGTCGGTCGCAATGAGCTGGTGCTACCTCTCGCTCTGTGCAACGCTGTACTGGTATTGGAGCGCCCAACATACATCTCATTCATCAATGCGGGCCAGGTTTACTACAGCGACTGAAGCACTCTGTTACAGCGCCCGATACTCGCTTATAGCGTCTACTATACAGACTCTATACAGATGCTCATCTGCCGATACCTGCCATTAGTAATGAATAAGCCTCCACGTGTGACTGTGTGTCAGTCAGCATCCTCCCTTATCTATTATCTACATATTTTAGATTTAAATAATCCCCGGATTATTTAAATTAGGACATATATGTACGTTTCTTGTTTATCTCCTAGAAAAAAACTGGCCTGTTTAGCTCAAGCAGGAGTTTGTTACCCCAACTCCCAAAGTGGAGTTGGGGTAACAGAGTGTCAAGCCAAAGTGTGAATATATGTGTGTATATATATATATATATATTTGTTTATATATTTTACCGTATTTTTCACCCTATTTTATCCCCAAAAGTTGGGGGGAAAATGTCAGTGCATCTTATTGGGCAAATGTAAAAAAACTGAAAAAAAGTATACTTACATGAGTTTCCCGCCCACTGTCCCCGCTCTGGCTTTCAGCACGGGTGCCCGCTGACGGCCGAGTGTTTTTGTCAGCCCGCTCAGGCCCGAGGAGCAGTGACGGCGCAGGAAGCCAGAGCGGGGATATCGTTCATTTTTTTTTTCTGGGGGTTGGGGCTCTTTCTCATTAATTTAATTTTTTACTACCATGAGAATTTTTTTCTACCTTTATTGAATCGAGGCCATAGTTTCATACGTTAGGTCCTTTTAGCAATTCCTATTTCCTTTGACAGATGATTCCTTATTTGAATGAATAACCCCACAGTGTAATTATACCCCAAACACTGCAACAATTAAAATATTTATCTTATTTAAGGCAGCGGTGTTTCTTTGATGGGGCTACGTTGCCAGATCCAGCGGCACAATACCCTGCGTAATAAGCATGCACGCTCCGATTGCGGCACTTGTGCGGGTATATTGAATAGGTTATCTGTTTCTGGACTAGCGCGCTTTGTTAGCAAATGAACAAAGACAGTTAATTAAAACAGTGAACGCCTGCTGCCCGCATACAGTGGATTTATAGAGCTCGGCCTGCTGACAGCGTGATAGGATTCAGTTTTTCCACCATCCCGCCTCTCTCCCAATCTCTGGGGAAAAAAAAAGGATTTACTATAATGTGATGGTTATAAATGGCCACAAGGAAGGCGCACACAGGGGACATAAATAACGCTGAATCCTAAACAAGACCATCCGTAATCATTTGCTGGCTTCTGACACCATGTAAATAATACGGGATGCAAGAGAAGCCTGTCACTGGCTGCATTCAAGTCGAATTTGACCAGATTTTTTACTGATAAATTCAAGTGAAGTTTGTTGATTTTTCTTTTAAAAACCTTTAAAGTGAACCAAAACCAAGGATTTTGACCACCCTGGATTTTGGTCCTTTTCCCAGGGGTGCCCTGCTGTGTGAAACCCCCCAGATCGGCACATGCTCGTCCAATCAGCACGAGCGTGCAGACAGCACGCGCCCCCTGCTAGAGGGATAGTGGTGATGCGGCCACGGCTCGCTCATGCGGCGTCGGACCGGGAAACAAGGTGACTGTATGGGGCGACCTGGGGGGTTTCACACAGCGCTCACCCTACTGCCTCTCCCATGCAGCCCTGGAATATATAGCCAGTAGCTGTTTTGTCAGATTCAGGTCTGTTCCATCACCACCAGAGACCTGCTCCTAAACACTCCACATTTGCAGTGGCTTGTATGGTGGTTGCAGTGCACAGATGCGTTCACTCCTTCTGACCGTGTGCATGCATTCATGAACAGACTCACAAGTGTGCACACGCACGGACCTATAAAGCCCAATGAGCTCTGGTGTCCAGTACCAGTTGGTCATCTCTCCTGAAGTATTCAGAGTTCCTTTGTTCCTGAAGACCTGTATGACCTGGCTAGTTTCTGACTACATTCCCGCTCTCCGGCTGACCTCAGCCTGTTCCTCGGCAATGATCCCGTGCTGCCTGCCTCCGACCTCTGCCTGTTCCTCGACTACGATCCTGTGCTGACTGCCTCTGACCTCGACCTGCTTCTTGACTATGATCCCGTGCTGCCTGCCTCCAACCTCAGCCTGTTCCTTGACTATGATCCCGTGCTGCCTGCCTCCCACCTCGGCCTGTTCCTCGACTACGATCCTGTGCCACCTGCCTCCGACCTCGGCCTGTTCCTCGACTATGATCCCGTACTGCCTGCCTCCGACCTCGGCCTGTTCCTCTACTACGATCCCATGTTCCTGCCTCCGACCTCGGCCTGTTTCTCGATTTTGATCCTGTGCTGCCTGCCTCCAACCTTGGCCTGCTCCTTGACTATGATCCCGTGCTGCCTGCCTCCAACCTCGGCCTGTTCCTCAACTATGATCCCGTGCTGCCTGTCTCCAACCTTGGCCTGTCCCTTGGCTACGATCCCGTGCTGCCTGCCTTCGACCTCGGCCTGTTCCTCAACTATGATCCCGTGCTGCCTGCCTCCAACCTAGGCTTGCTCCTTGACTACGATCCCGTGTTGCCTGCCTCTAACCTCGGCCTGTTCCTCGACTAAGATCCCGTGCTGACTGCCTCCAACCTCGGCCTGTCCCTTGGCTTCCATGCTGCCAACCTCCGACCCTGGCCTGTTCCTCGGCTATGATCCCGTGCCGCCTGCCTCCGACCTCGGCCTGTTCCTCAACTATGATCCCGCGCTGCCTGCCTCTGACCTCGGCCTGTTCCTCGACTACGATCCCGTGCTGCCTGTCTCCAACCTTGGCCTGCTCCTTGACTACGATCCCATGCTGCCTGCCTCCAACCTCTGCCTGTTCCTCGACTATAATCCAGTGCTGCCTGCCTCTAACTTTGGCCTGTCCCTTGGCTACGATCCCGTGCTGCCTGCCTCCAACCTCGGACTGCTCCTTGACTACGATCCCGTGCTGCCTGCCTCCAACCTCGGCCTGTTCCTCGACTATGATCCCTTTCTGCCTGCCTCCAACCTCGGCCTGTCCCTTTACTACCATCCCATACTGCCTACCTCCAACCCTGGCCTGTTCCTCGACTATTATCCCGTGCTACCTATCTCCAACTTCTGCTTCCATTCGGTTCCTGCTCTTGCCCAGCCCATCTCCAGCTCTGCTCTGTCCGTTATCCAGATTGGCAACACACACTTCTCGGTTGGCTGAACTGGGGCCTTCCTGCATCCCAGTCATCAAGGGCTCCAGTGAAAACCAGGTTGGTCCTTAGACCCCAAACTGCGGGGCCTCAAAAACCAGGGAACCCCAGGGGGGGGAGGACCAGAACCCTGGACAGTGAAAATCCCAGGTTTGGTCCACTTTAACTAGTAAAATACCTTAAGTTTACTACTATTAATAAAGCTACTCTTTAACAAAGTAATGTGTTTTTGAGAGAATAGTTTAACCCCAATTACATAAATTAATTCACTGTAGATAATAAAAGAGATCTCCTTTACCAAACTGCACTATTAATTGAGCACCTCCTTCAGCTAATGTATTTTTACAGTGACAAAAATATAAAAATCCCCCTTGATGGTCAATAGAGGGGAAGTAGCAGGCTAGGGGCGATCTACAGCCTGGAGACAAAAGGTGAGTATATCATTTTTTCTGTTATCTTTGCCGGAACAATTACTTTAAAGGAATGTTCCAGACAAAAGGTTAATTTATCCTGCTGTCTGCTTTCCCCATGCTGGCTGCCAAGAGCTGCATCTTTCAATCAGCCTGCTTTATATTTTCTAACAAGCCCATTAAAATGTCATTTTTATTTTTAATGCATAATGGCTACACCAGTGAGAAGTAATTAAAGTATGCAACCCTATGGTTTCTGCGATCAATATACTATAGCTAGATTTGGGGTAAAGGGGGGTGGGAGCAGCTCGATCACTGTACTCTGTGTTTAGTGTGGTCCCTACTCTTAATTTTGAGTCCCCAACATTGGGACATGCAATGCAATCTCAGATATTTGTCTGCATTGCATGTCCCAATGTTGGGGACTCAAAATTAAGAGTAGGGACCACACTAAACACAGAGTGCCTTGCCGGGGCAGTGTGGCTTCCACATGTATCTGCAGATATGTGCAACCAAATCTCTGTCTTTCCACATAGCTAGACATGTTTGTTGCTTGATATTTAGTTGATGAGAGGGTTAAACTGGGTGGTAAATTAGTTCCCAGGCCCTGAATAATAATAATAATTCTGTATAAATAATAGTGATTGAGCTGCTCCCAACCCCCTTTATAGATTTGGGGTACCCCACACCCCAAAAGCACTCCAAAAGAAAAGGGTTGCACCACTATTCTTTATCAACAAATGTACAATTTTATTGGATTATCAAATTGACACAAATTGATTAAACAATACTGCGCTGGGCCCTCTAATGAGCTATTCAAAAATAAAGTGCCATATTTGTGTCCTCAGATACAAAATACATCAATAAAAAGCAATACATAATATAAAGCAATAAATAATACAAAGCAATACAAAGGGGACACCGTGGGACCATGCCAACCTCTTCGCCCTGATGAAGTGACGTAAGCAGCGTCACGATACGCGTCGGCGGTGATTCAGGGGCCTGAGCTGTTTTGTCCATTTTGCACATTTGGAATATATGAGATTGCATTAGCCTTTCCCCTTGCCTGTCCTGCCCCGGTTTGTCCATCTTACTTCTTAGCACTTTAAGCACCTAGCACTTTGATTGTGAGCATAGTTTGCACATTTATTGATTTGAGGCTTTATATATAATTGTAAATATGTTTATGCACTGTAATTGAACTTTGGGAATATTTGGGAGAATACGGATAGGCATGTGTGCATAACAGCTTGATTAATGATATATGGATTAATGAGGACACAGCATCAGCGCCCCCTTGTGTGTCTTTTGTTATATGTCTTTTGAGGTGTTTTTAATTATGTCTATATATGTTTTTGGCTTGGATATGAAATAAAGTTTGACACTTTTTTCATTATATTATAGTGGTGCCACTCTTTTGCCCAGCTAACATTGGGGGAGTGTGGGAAACCGCTTTCCTTTTTCCTTACTATATTGCACTTGTATAAGTGCAAATCCGGCGTGTGTGTGCACACTGTAACATTTAATTGCTGGTGCGGTCCATTTCTTAGTTCTTTAATAATAAAGGTACTTATAATGAAGCTAGGGCACAGATGATCCTCTGTGTCCTGCACTTTATTATTTTTAATAAGAGGGACCAGCGCAGTATTTTTTAATCAATTGTGGGCTAGGAGGTGCCCCTTTAACAGGCATTTCTCCCTAATACCTCTAGGACTCTGAGATTCTGTGTATATGTTTTTTCATGGTCTTTTTAAAGAGTTTGGGCTCGATTTAACAAAGGTAGAAAATGGACTTTTCGTGCGTTTTGTGCTTAAAAAGTTGTGATTTTGCGATAGTTATTTTTACGAGTGATTCAGCAACCTGGAACCATTGTAAAACACGAGTCACTCGAATTAAATTCGATTGTGATTGTAAAAGTGCGAAATAAATTAGTGGATCGAAAAATTTACTGCTGCATTTTGCGATTCGAAAATTTTACTACTGATTCAGGTGGACTTGATGAGCCGCACACATGATATAATTATGTAAATTAGAGGGTTTCATACTAGTTTTTTGATGCAGCTTTCAGCAGGAGAAAACTCATTTTGCTCTTTCTCACAATGGAGCCCTTCTACTTTCTTTGCAATGGTAGTAGACTCTAATTGTAGTAAAATATTAAATTCATAAGAAAAAAGCCTGAGAATTCCACTGTTTCTGAAACACTAGTTAGGAAGACAACGAAAGTCATTGGCACTTTTTTACTCCTGAAAGTGAGTAGGGAGAAAAGGTTGAAAGGGAGTGGTCGACCTTTGGGTTTTTACACTGCGGGGCACCAAAACCCAGAAAAGTAAAAATCCTCAGTTTTGGTCCATGTTATAGTGTAAGCATAAGAATGGCGTACCATGAGGTTAAAGCTAGCAAAGAGCTGCACCCTGCACCCAAGGACACATGGTGCTATGTGAGCAAGCTTTGTATAGAAAACAATAGCCACATTTCTGCATTAAAGGAAACATTTTTATTACAGGTCCCTGGCAATCCAACCAAACACCTCCCCAAAAAAACACATACATGCCTCTTACAAATATTACTGTTTAATTAGTACTTCCACTACAGCATAGCTTGCTTCTTTATTACATGTATCGACAATGTAAGCCATGTACATACAGCTACCCATTAAAAAAACACCATGCAGCAGTCAGAAAACAATACATTTTTTTCGAGTACATTTTCCAATCATTTTTGCTTGCCACAGCCTTTTTACTAGCATTTTGAAAATTTTCTGAGTGATTCGAAAACTTTACGATTGCATTTTCGAGTGCATGTATTTAATTCAACCCCTTTTCTGAATCACTCGAAAAAGTTAAAAATTTACGCATGTGATCTGATTTTTCGAGCAACACGAATTTATTTCTACCTTTGTTGAATCGAGCCCTTTGTGTCAGTTTGATAATCCAATAAAATTGTACATTTGTTGATTAGGTATAGTGGCTGAACTGTGTAAAATGATTGTCGTGTTATAGTATAGTTTGTTTTCTACAAAAGTGTCAGGCAAAGTGTAAAATATAAAACTAACAAAAGATTTCCATCATTATAGAGCTTGGTTGTATTGTTGCTGTCATCGCACATTGCACGGGATACGCCGGTCGGGGCGGCTCATCGTTAGCACTTGCGCTCAGTGAAGCTTCCGATCCATGCGGTGACCCCCCTCGGGCAAGTTTTTCTCCAGGAAACGGCGAGGCGGAATGCGACTTACGCATTTGTGACATCTGCTCTGACAAATTGTTTGAAAAAATGTCCCATTTTTAAGCATTTATGGAGCCCTGGAGCCGGCAATGCTTTTGCTCTAATTCATTTCGCTTCCTTGCAGATTTGCCCCAGCGGCACAAGATATTTTTGTCTCTCCTTTTGTCTCTCTCCGCCTCTGTGTGGGCCATTGTTCCGGAGCTGAATGTTCCTCCTGAATTTTTGGGCCCTAAGTTTAGAGTTGGAAGGTTCCAGAGGTGCTCAATAGGGATGTGCGGACCTGTCAAAGTCAAGGTTTGTCGAGTTTGGCCAAATTAGTCGCTAAAATTTGGTTCGGGTCCCCGGACTTGGCCGAACCTGCCCCATTAAAGTCAATGAGGGCCCGATCTTGGAGGCGCAAAACTGCAAATCAAGAGGAACAACAGGGCGCTTGCCTTGCACAAAATGGTCTAGGGAAAGTACTCAAAACAATAACATAAAACAACAACATTAAAGAAATATATTCATAAATATATTTCATAATAATTTTTTTTTTACAGGTGTTGGACGCCAAATTAAGGAGGGGGGTAATTGGGGGGGGGGGGGGGTAACAATTGCCCTGCACAAAATGGGCTAGGGGAAAGTACTCAAACAATAACAAAAAACTAAAAATTAAAGAAATATTACAGAAATAATAATAAAAAAAGAAAATATTTTTTTTCAAGTGTTGGATGCCAAATTGGGAGGGGGGGGGTAACACCTGAGCGATTACCCTGTACAAAATGGGGTAGGGAAAGTACTCAAAATAATAACACAAAACCAAAAAAATAAAGAAAAAATATATTTCAAGTGTTGGATGCCAAATTTGGGGGGGGGGGGGGGGGCACCTAGGCGATTGCCCTGCACAAAATAGGGTAGGGAAAGCACTTAAAGTAATAACAAAAAACAAATAAATACATAAATGAATAAATACATGAATCAATATATACATAAATTAATAAATCCACTCTTCTAATAATTGTTATTAAAAAGCAGTGACCCCCAAGTGGCCTGAACAAGTGGATACTCCACTAATACTTGTTATTAAAGAGTTGTGACACCCAATTTGTTTAAGCTATTGGATATGCCACTAACAATTGGTATTAAACAGTAGTGACACACAAGTGGTTTGAGCAATTGGATACTCCACTAACAGTGGACAGTACACATTTTATTTTTCAAAAGAGCCCTAAGTGGCTTGAACAAGTGGATGTTCCACTAACAATTGGTATTAAATAGCAGTGATGCCTATTTAGCCTGAACAAGTGGATATTCTACTAATACTTGTTATTAAATAGTAGTGACACCCCAGTGGCTTGAACAAGTGGATAAACAGTAGTGACGTGGGAGCAGTGAACCCCAAGTGGCCTAAACAAGTCGTTAAACAGTAGTGACACACAATTGGTTTGAACAAGTGGATAATCCAAAAGAAACAAAGGAGGGGTGGCAGCCGCTCAGACCATTTTATAACTAACCTGGGAGGTGCACGTCAGCAGGGCAATTAGGATACAAAAGTCTTAAAGGAGCCACAGCACTCAACCCTGTTAGCTTGCGGACCAACCTAAGTCTGTCTCTAAATCTGGTTAAAAACAAAGGACACACATCTGCATAAGTAGCTTAAGCTGCACCACCAAACGCCAAGGTGCCTCTGTGGGGTGCAGTCTTAACTCTAATCTCTGAGAGCCTTCTTTTGGGACATGCAATGCAATAGATAAACTAGGAGCAGGCTTACCTGAGCTTGCCCTAAAACCTTGAGTGCAGTCCATGGGGTGGAAGAGTTGAAGACCTTGCAATACAGCCTAGACCCCACACCCCATGTGCTTGCACAAAGTGGATAATCCCCTAACAATTGGTATCAAAAAGCAGTAACCCACAAGTGGCCTGAACAAGCGGATACCCCACTAACAATTGGTATTAAAGAGCTGTGACACCCAAGTGGCCTGAACAAGTGGATACTCCACTATCAATTGGCATTAAAAAGCAGTGACACATTCACCACGAATCAGATTTTTTGGGGATTCATGCTGAATTTCCTCTCACTGTTACTAACCTGAAATCCAGCTCCCCCATTGGTCAGGTCCAGTGGTGGGCGGTCGGCTTCTTCCCACTCTATTGCTACTGTGGAGGAGCAGGTTTGGAGAGATGGGGAGTTGACATGCAGGTAAGCTCCTCCCCAACAACCCTCTGTATAGTGAGTGTCGCCAGTCAGTTTGGCAGTTGAATCCAGGCAGCAGCATGGCTGGGATGCTGGGAGAGGAAGCTCCAGAATAGCCGCTACCTTTCTTTTCCAACTGTGCCAGGCTTTTGGTCCCGTTTAAAGCGGACCTACACCCCGAATAAGAGCCTATCTTATATGTTCCCCACACCCTGTACATACTGATTGCTCACATTAAAAATCATCCTACCTGCATCTACTGCATGTTATGAGCCTTTAAACATCCAAGATGGTGGCTCATGGAGCATCAGGCAGCCTGCAAACAGGAAGTGTCTTCTAACTGTGTCGCTCTGCATTCTGGGATTGCTGTCCTTTCCCTGACCCCAGCTCTGCTCTGTCTGTGCAAAGCACAGCTATAACCTGCTCCCCTGTGCTTTATCCCGCTCTCCTCTCCTCAGTATGTGATGCTTCTGAGCCAAGATGGCGGCACCCATATCCTAGAGTCCTGAAAAGAGTTGCAGCCCAGTAGGGGAAAGAATAATAAGTGACTAAAAACTTAAAATATATTAATTTTAGATGTTGGGAAATAGTTTTTTAAGGGTGTGGGCTTTTCATTAAATCATACTGAAGGTCCGGTTAAGGTATTTTTTCCAGTTGGAGGCTTTCAGGTGTGATGGGTGGAAGAAGGTGAGTTGCTGCAAGTAGGGAAGCTCAGAAACATGTCAGTGGAATAAGCCCCGAGAGAGACTTCTGTTAAATTAATCTGGTTAGCTAATCCCCAAAGACTACAATAGGAGAAGATAGTTGAATCAAAAGAATAAAAGGGAGATATCAGGCAAAGGGTTAAAGTGGACCAACACACAGGATTTTCACTATCCTGGGTGTTGGTCCACTTCCGCGGGGCACCCTGATCGCCGCAACAGATAAGCCGACAAGCAACAGATAAGCCGCCGCCTCCTCTCGTGCGTCCGTCTTACAGGGCTCGTGCCCGCGCCGGCCATTCACAAACGGCCAGCGCAGGTGCGCTCCCTGCTAGAGGGATGCGCGGGAGGCGGCGGCGGCGGCTTATCTGTCGCTTGTCTGTCGCCGATAAGGTAAGTTTTTAGGGGCTTTCTGGGGGGGTTTCACACAGAGGGGCATCCCGATTTCGAATGCCCCGCGGGGAGGGAGCTGATCGGCACGGGAATCTTATAGATTCCCAGGCCGATCAGGGGTGGGTGTTGGTCCACTTTAAATGAGTCAGAAGTAGCATCTTTCATTCCCCAGTGCTTTGCATTCCCTGATAAACACTATAGAACTTGCTCCCTTCTGCTGACTCGTTTTTCAGGGTCAGGGATAAGAATTTTCTTCTGAAGGGACCCTGACATTGAAACATATGCAGAAGGGAGAGAGTTCACAGGGAGTTATTGAATATTATAAAGCAGGCTGAATAAAAGCGCTGCCCCTGACAGTCAGCATAGGGAGAGCAGAAAGCAGGTGTAGTAAAGTGTAAGGAAAAGTGGTGGATGGTGTCTATATTTCCCATGAGTTTTTCAGGCAGGCACGATCCATGCCGGGATATCAGAGATCCAATCCACATCCCGGGTCCTCTATGGGGTTTTCTCCTACTCACAGGTCTTCCCAGGTGATGAGACTAATTGAAGGAAGCCCTATAAAAGGACCCGCTGAGGCTTCCAGTGTGGAGATGGACAGACTGGGATTAGGAGCCCGTGCCTTGCTTCTCCCAATACTGACAGTGCTGAGTTGCAGCCGAAGGACTTTATGTGTTATCTGTTCTTGGAACCTGTGGATTAACAGCCTGGACTTGTATGTCCCGAAAGAGGACCTGTTATATCAAGGACTTGCAATATGCTGTAATTATCCTATACTCGACATTGCTAAAGTTGGTGAGGTAACCGCTTGCTGTACTGCAATGTATTCTGCATCATGCTCTGAAGTTAAGAGATTTTGCCTGTTGGACTTTTTTTCAATAAATTGCTTATTATTTGACTAAGAACTGTCTTCAGAGTCATTGCCGTTGGCCCCAGATCCTGACACAGGGTAAATTAACCCTTTGTCTGGAAAGTCCCTTTAATGATAGTTTTCCTTTAAGAAATATGTTGTGAGTATAACGTGTATGGTCAGCACAAGCCTCGTGCCATCTGAGTGATGATGGGAAGAGACAGGACTCCCATCCCCGGCGCTCTGACAGATGCGTGCATCCCAGACTGCACCCATCACAGGCAGCGTCTGCCGATCAGCCGCAGAGGTCTTGCCAGTGGAGCCGTTTCATGTGCAAAGAAGAAGCGGATGCAGCGACATATGGCGCCGCTCTCCTTTTTGATGAAAAATTAATTGACCAGGGGGGGATTTGTTATTTTATGCTAAGGCCAAGATTGACTAACAAACCAGAGAGCTGAGCTGGAACCAAAAACTATGAATGATCAGAGTGTGATTGTTGTGGATCTTCTCAATCAGAGCATAGACATTGCAAATCACTGTATTAGATCTCAATGGGACTGAGAACCTCTAGGACCGGCATTGCCATGAGACTGTGTACAGGGGCAGAATGGCCATATGAAGCGTATGGACAATTCCTAGGGGGCTGCAATGCTTTGGGGCTGACTGGGCTGTGAGTAGCCACCATATTGCAGCCAACTCACCCCTTCTCTCCCTGCTTCCCAAGTCTACCCCAAGCCACCTGTACTCAGCCCTGTGTACCCTCTATCCAGGACACCCCATCCATGATCTGTCATTGAATGCTGGAGCTATAGATGAGCGAATTCCGTAAAGATTCGATTTGGCCGAATCGCCAAATTTCCCCCAAGAAATTTGTCTTTGTCTGAATCAAATTTTAACGGCTCAAAAATAAAGAGAAAAAGAAAATAGAACTTACCCCCTCCCTCAATATTCTCCGGTCTGCGTTTCTTCACCAAGCAGAGGACACAGATCCCCCACCCTGCAATGGGCTCGCCACATGGAGGGGCCTTTTATAGTGCCAAGAGTGAGAAGGTGGAGAAGCCCTTTACGCCCCCTATCACCCACAGTGACATCATAGTGACAGGGGGCATGAAGGGCTTTCCTCCCCTACTCATCCCTCACTGATAAATGGTGGAAGGCCAGTGCGGGCGGAGGATCTGTGTCCTCTGTACCGCTATCTTCGGATGAATTGGAGTAAAAAATATTTATTAATGGCTTTTTTTGATGTGTGCTGTCTTTTTTTACATTTAACCACTTGTGAACTGGTAAGGCAAGTCACCTGCTGCTGAACCACCCACCCAATTACCAGCACCCCCACCAGTCAAGGAGGTGCAGAAAATCCGGTGCCTGTGTGGGATACGTGGGCTTATAATCCTCACCAAACTGTTGACTTTAAGGTCCCTTCTCTCTGAGTATAGACAGAGCAGGGAGTTAAAGTGAACCAAATCCCAGAATTTTCACTATACTGGGTCCTGGTTCTTGTCCCATCCTGATTTAGGAAGCCCCACTATGTGTAACCCCACTAGGTTGACCCTAATAACTACCCAGACAATGTTCCCACGCTGCAAACGTGGGCTCTGTTCTAATCAATGCTGTCCATCATGCATATTAATGCACGGTACAAAGCGCAGTTAAGAACAGGCCTCCGGCATAGGGCCACTTTTCCGGCATCCCTGTTGGCTGAGTTGCCTCAAGCCTGAATAGCTGAACATGGTAGTGCACGGCGTGAAAGCCCTGGAAAGTTTAATTGTTTTTTGGGCAATCGGGGGTTTCAAAAGACTCCAAGGCTGGGTGATATGAGTTTTGGTGCACTTCGTATGGTGATTGAAAGCCTTGATCCAGGGATGTAGTCATGTGCAAAATTAAGTAAAAGAAAAAAGTATTAGAAATGTATTTCACCTTTGGATTGTTTAGTAGAGGTGGAAGTCTCCATCTGGCAATTCAGCTTTTAATTATTTAGCACAGACAGAAGCCTCCTTTAAGGCTTTGTGTGGCGGTGCAGCCGTTGCCCGCTTTCGGCGCTGATGGAAGGCGGCTATCAGTGACTGCAGCCTCTGCCAGCAGTTTAGTTGCGATGGATCCGATAAGCGGCTTATCTCTGCAGCCACGGCTGAATTACAGTTTCCTGGAGCAGGTGGCTGATCGTCGATTGTCATTTTCCCTCTTATATTGGTATTGATTTCATCCTCGGCTCTGCTCTTTTTTCCGGAGAGCGTTGTTCAGCTCGCTCTGTCGATGTAGATGTTGCAGGAATATCATTGTCTCTCTTCTTTTTTTTAATCCTTACAACCCAAAAGGGGGATGGGATCGATGTCTTGATCGTACACACAGCGCCCTTCGATCTATCTGTGATGGCACCCAACAAGTTTGATATTGGCTCGCTCCCCTGAATAGCTGAAAGAAAGCTGGTCAGTGAACCTGGATGAATCGAGACATTAGACGGCAGTCAGAAGATCCAACCCGACAAGCCCACGCACTTACAGATGTGTCCATCCCTACTCCTTCCCCTCCATCCCTTTTCTCGTGGCTTATATATTTTGAAATGTGAGATGACAGCTTTTGTTTTTGTGATACTCCTTCTATCTTACCTAATAATCTTACGGTACCAAGTTCAGAAAAGCAAAAAAATAAATGCAACCAACCTTGTGGCTAGGATCCCAAAGCATACTAGGAATGGTCTACATGGAGATTACTAACCACAGAGGTTGCCCCACACAAGCAACTCCTGATTAAAGGCAAGCGGAAGAGTCTCTGCAACCAGGACCAAATGCCCTCTAATAGCACGGCCCCAAATCAACCACCCATTGAAATAAAGGCTTCTAGTGTGATGCATCTCTTCAGCAACCTTAATCCAAGGAAAGCCCTCGGCCCAGATGGTCTACAAGCTAGGATCCCAAAGCATACTAGGAAAGGTCTGCATGGAGATTACCAACCACAGAGGTTGCCCCACACAAGCAACTCCTAATAAAAGGCAAACGGAAGAGCTAACAACTTTCTATTGCAGATTTGACAAATCTCTGCAACCAAGACCAAATGCCTTCTAATAGCACGGCCCCAAAGCAACCACACATTGAAGAAAAGGCTTCTAGTGTGAAGCATCTCTTCAGCAACCTTAATCCAAGGAAAGCCCTAGGCTCAGATGGTCTACAATCCTGCTTGGGACAAAGCCCCTGTATTAACCAACATCTACCAAAGGGCACTGGAAACCGGTGGAGTACCAGGTTGCTTCAAAAGCTCTTCCGCCATTACAGCCCCAAAAGGGCATACTCCCTCTTAAGATAATTATCTTGCATAATCATCTTACTGTAACAACTCGCCAAGTAGGAAAGCAAAAAATAAATATGCAACCAACCTTGTGGCTAGGATCCCAAAGCATACTAGGAAAGGTCTGCATGGAGATTACCAACCACAGAGGTTGCCCCACACAAGCAACTCCTGATAATAGGCAAGCGGAAGAGCTAACAACTTTCTATTGCAGATTTGACCATCTCTGCAACCAGCACCAAATGCCCTCTAATAACACAGCCCCAAAGCAACCACTCATTGAAGTAAAGGCTTCTAAGGAAAGCCCTCGGCCCAGATGGTCTACAAGCTAGGATCCCAAAGCATACTAGGAACGGTCTGCATAGAGATTACCAACCACAAAGGTTGCCCCACACAAGCAACTCCTGATTAAAGGCACATTCTATTGAAGATTTAACAATCTCTGCAACCAGGACCAAATGCCCTCTAATAGTACGGCCCCAAATCAACCACCCAGTAAAGAAAGTTTTTTCCTGGTGCCATGAGAAAGTGGGTTTACCTCACAGAACGCGTGGGGAAAAAAGATACCAGGAATAAGCACCAATGGACCAACACATATGGGGATATTTGTCTATGTTGTTCTATTTTTGTGCACTTTGAAGAGTTTCTATTTCTGTGTTTTTGATCAATATTAACACTTTATGTAAGCACCTTAGGTTTGCACTAGTACACACTAGCGCTTTTTCATATATTTGGATCAATTACATAAGAGTTGGAACTCTTTGTATGTTTTGCATTTTCTGGACCATATTATTGGAGATAGACACTTATGGTCTTGGATGTCCCTGTTGAAAAAATGATGTTTTAGATATTTGTTGTGAGTCTTTTTTTTAACAATACATTTGTGAGCATTATGTCAATTATTAGTTTGTGAGTCTCCTTGGATGGTGGTGCTGATTTTGGTTGTCTTTTGTGGTTACTGGGGCCACAATCTCTGTTTTCTCAAATTGTTTAGTTGTGTAGGGCATCCCATATTGGCACGCTATTCCCATTTTTTTCAAAGAATTTTTGGGGTGGTGCAGGGGTTATCTTGTTTCTTTTTCTTTTTTGTACCCATTGAAGTAAAGGCTTCTAGTGTGAAGCATCTTATCAGCAACCTTAATCCAAGGAAAGCCCTAAGCCCAGATGGTCTACAACCCTGATGGGACATTTAGCCTCTGTATTAACCAACATCTACTAAAGGGCACTGGAAACAGGTGAAGCACCAGGTTGCTTCAAAAGCTCTTCCACCATTCCAGTCCAAGAGGGTAACTGAGTCCAGTCCAAATGACTACAGGCCAGTAGCACTGACCTATGTAGCCATTAAAAATCTAGAGTAACTAGAATAGTACTGGTGCACCTAATAGAAACAATAGACAAATACCTGGACTTGCTTCAGTTCACCTACAGGCCAAATAGGTCAGTCGATGATGCAATCAGCCTGGCCCTGAAATATACGTTGGAACATCTAAATCAGTCTGAAACATATGTAAAGATGTTATTTGTAGAACTAAGCTCTTCATTTAACACCATCAACCCCACTATACTTATTGGAAAACGATGCCGGGTTGGCATTACCCTTTCACAGCTTCCTAACACAGAGGTCGACACAGGACAAACTTGGATCAATAACATCAAGTGTAAATACCATCGCCCCTGGAGCCCCACAAGGATACTTTCCCATATTGTTTTCTCTGTATACACCCGGGGTACCCCAATCTTTCTTAACACGAGAGCCACAATGAACACCAAGGGGTGGTCAGGAGCCACGTACACTGTAAATAGATAGAAATAGATAGAACAGAAATAGATAGAAATAGGGGCTCGCGCCCCTTGAGCCCTCGTCATAGTCTGGCCCTGTTAGAAAGTGAACACATAACATAATGAAGATACAGAAACAGCTTCTTCCCATGCAACACACAACTACTAAATTCTACAAAAGACTTCTCAGGGGGGAGGGCATGCAAATAATGGGGTCAATTCAGAGCCTTGTGAGAAAACAAATTTCCTTTTTAGGAGAGAAAACTGCCATTCACTTGCATTGTCTACCAGGTGTACATTTTCCCCTGGCTCTGAATCAGCCCCAAGGTAGACAATGAAAGTGAATGGCAATTTTCACGCTTAAAGTGGACCAAAACCCAGGATTTTGACTATCCTGGGTTTTGGTCCACTTCCCCGTGGCACCCTGATCGGGGGTGCCCCGCTGCGTGAAACCCCCCAGAACGCCCAGATCAACTCACCTCACCCCGCTCCTACGGTGCATGTGCAGCCGCTTGTCCAATCATCGCGCTCGGAGCCCCTGAGGTATGGGTGTCAAAGCATGGCCGGCACGGGCACGCACCCTACTAGAGAGAAGCGCGAGATGCGGCCGTGGCCCGCAAGCCGATATTCTCTTCTTAGGGTGTAGAACTAGAAATGGGTATTTCTGCTTTTTGAATCATCCTGGAACAATGAATATTTTGCTGTCCCTCCCTGTAAGATGGCAGGTGATCAGTCATTGCTCAGGCATGGCAATGACATCATTGCCACACACAACAGTGGAAACGAATGGAGGAGGCGGAGCTTTACAGCTAAAACAGGCACCATTATCTGGGATTAGAGTGAAGCGAGAGCAATGAAAATTAAAAAAAAGGATCTCTTCATAGAGGGGGCAATTCAGGGGAAGCAAGGTTAAAAAAGTGCGTTTTGGTCCGCTTTAAATTGCTAGATTGCTCATTGATATCTGCTACTATCTACTAATGCTATTCTTGCATGTCAAGGTAAAATCCTCAAATGTATTATACTTGGTGATCTATAAACCGATTCTGAGTCGGACATAGTTATTACAGTTGAAAAAAGACATAATGTATGTCCGTTAGGTTCAACCAAGGGACAGAGTTTGGGAAAGTTATTTTTTATTCTTTACTGATAACCACTCAAGTAACTGTTAATGGTATTTTCTTTTAAAAAAGCATCTAATAATGTTTTTAAACTGTCAGCGGCTCACGAGCCCCTATGTGTGGGAAGCAATTCCACAGATTTATAGTTCTCATGGTGGGCAGGCTGATTCATCACTAACGCCAGGTAGCGACAGATGAGCGTCTGTAGCAGGCATTTTTAGAGCGCCCACTAGTAGTCGCTGTGCTCGGCCGTGGGTCGCTAGTTCTTTTTTTGCATTGGTCATTTATATATTTATAAAAGTTAATCATGTCCCCCTTGGACTGATGATCTAAAGACTAAATGCATGAAATTCCAGTAAGCTTCCTTTATAACTATGGGGTTTATTCATCAAGGGATAGTGGCAGGTAGTGTCTGGTGAATGCTGGGCACTATACGCAAAACCATATTTATGAAGCCGATTCTGGTGAGCGACTCTAACAGCGCCATGTAGGGTACGATTCATCATTACAGACAGCTCAGCGTATAGCACCGGCGCTCTGGTTTTTTGTTTTTAATTTATTTATTTTTCTGAAATCATTGTGTGACCAAGTGTTAACGGCACAATGTTATAACAATGTCATTCCATGTGTTTTAGTTTTGTTACTGGTGGATATGTGTACAAAAACAGACTTTAATCACACAGCGTCTGGTGCTCTATGCTACAGCGCCCAGCTTTAAAGCGCAGACGCTGTGTGTGTCTGTTTTTTGTTGAATATGGTGTGAGTCGCTGAGAGTCGGTCGCACTGAGCTGGCGCTACCTCTCGCTCCCTGCAACGCTGTACTTGTGTTAGAACGCCCAACATACATCACATTCATCAATGCCGGCCAGGTTACTACAGCAACTGAGGCGCTCTGTTACAGTGCCCGATAGCCTATCACAGCGTATACTGGTGGTCGCTCTAAGCGCCTCTGTACAGATGCTCATCTGCCGATACCTGGCGCTAGTCATGAATCAGCCTGTAAGAGCCTTCATTCCTCTTATTAGTTTGGTGGCTCCTCTGCACCTTTTCCATAGTCAGAGCGTCCTTTCTATGAACGGGTGCCGAGAACTGGACGGCATATTCCAGGTGAGGGCGCACCAGTGCCTTGTAAAGAGGAAATATTACTCAGTTATCCCGTGATTCCAGGCCTCTATTAATACATGATAATATCTTGGTGGCCTTGGAAGCAGCTGCTTGGCATTGCATGCTGTTATTTAGCCTGTGGTCTACCAGTACCCCCAGATCCTTCATTCCTCTTATTAGTTTGGTGGCTCCTCTGCTCCCTTTCCATAGTCAGAGCATCCTTTTGATGAACGGGTGCCGAGAACTGGACGGCATATTCCAGGTGAGGGCGCACCAGTGCCTTGTAAAGAGGCAAAATTACATCCCTATCCCGTGATTCCAGGCCTCTATTAATACATGACAATATCTTGGTGTCCTTGGAAGCAGCAGCTTGGCATTGCATGCTGTTATTTAGCCTGTGATCTACCAGTACCCCCAGATTCTTCTCAACAAGTGACTCTCCCAGTTTTACTCCCCTGAGGACATATGTGGCCTTCAGGTTATTGGACCCCAAGTGCAGGACTTTACATTTCTCCACATTGAACTTCATTTGCCAAGTGGAGCCCAGACACTCAAAGTGTCCAAGTCAGCCTGAAGCTTGTGAACATCTTCAATGTTATGCCCGCAGGCGCATGCTGGTCCATCTGCTGCCGTCATATCATCCAGGGAGGCAGGGGAAAACGGGTGAATAGGGAGGGACGGGGCATGGAAAGGTGCGGTGTCATCCACAGGAGCGGGGTCAATCATCACCAAGCAATGAGATAACACTGCCTCCCAAAGGAGACAGGATAGATCTGACATAGCAAAGACCCACCCGCCCGCCACTTAGCACAGACGATAATATGTGGGAATGCCTCCTGTCTATCACTCAATTGCCGGACTAAGAGTACCAGCATGCCCACAAACCGGCCACAATACAACCAGGGCCACCACATCCCAATTAGCTGGATTCCCCTTTCTCTTTGGACAGTATAGCAGCGGAATATGGACCGGATCTGGCGCACTTCCACTGGCCTTCTGGAACCTTATATCCTGGGGTAAGTGCTCTATGTACATAGTGGGGGGAGCAGCATGGAAGACCCGAACCGGACAATGGATGGAGACAGGCAGCAGGTGAGATGTTTTTTGAGCGACTTATTCAAATTAGATTTGGACCAACAAAATTTCTTGGAGAAATTTGGAGGAAATTCTCTAGGGTTAAAGAGGAACAACAAGGGAGGTTAAAACCTCCTCCAAACCTCACCGAACTGCTGAACCCCCCCCCCCGGTCTTACTTTTGGGCAGTATTTACTCATCTCACCAGGGGGGGGGGTCCATCTTCTGGGTCCCTCGGATTCCGTGGACCTCCTGATGGGCGTCGCCGTCTTGCATCTCATCAGGCACTGTGCGCGGCCCTCGATCTCAACGCAGTGCCCATGAATAGGATTCAATGGAGGCGCCCGAAATCCTGCAAGACTTTGCTGAGCTGCAAGATTGCTGTGGGACATTGACGAGCATGGCTAAGGCTGTGGTTGAGGGTCGGGCCATGAAGCAGCCGGATGACACCGCAGCAGGCAGCGGCAACATCAAAAAGGTTAGTAGGGGGCGCTAGGGGAGCTAAGGGGTTTCCCTCCCCCAGGGCATCCAATATTGGGATGCCCCGCTGTGTGAAACCCCCCAGGTCGCCCCATACAGTTACCTTCTTTCCCGGTCCAACGGCGCATGCGCGAGCCACATTTGCATCTCCACTATCCCTCTAGGCATTTGTGAATGACCAGTGCGGGCATGCTCCCTGTTAGAGGGTAGCAGGGGACAAAGGCTTAGACAACTTGACATCAGTGGCTTCGAGCATGCTGTTTGAACGAGCGGCCGCGCATGTGCCGTAGGACCGGGGACATGTGAGTTGCTTTCGGCGACCTGGGGGGTTTCACACAGTGGGGCACCCCCGATCAGGGTGCCGGGGGGCAAGGACCAAAACCCAGGATAGGTTAAATCCTGGGTTTTGATCCATTTGAAGCATACAGGTCTGTAGTTATCCAGACCCCACATTTGCCTTGTGCCAATCCCTTGGTGATATACTTGTTGTAAGGCTTTAAGGATTAGGACCATTTTATGTTTTTTTATTTATTACTATTATTATTATGTTATTATATCAGTATATTACACCAAATGCTGTTATTACTTAATGTATTTAACGCATTTTACTAGCAAAATAAACCTGCTATTAACAGGTGAGAAAGTTAAGGTGATTATACGCACATTTCTCTATGGCTGTATAACATGGTTTAATATAACTTTATATAGGTTATATCACATATCTTCCAACTTTTCAGGGTGGGAAAGAGGGGCGATTGTTAAATTAGGGCACGCCCCCCTCATTAAGGGATGGATAGGAGATAGGGTGTAAGAGTTACTACAAAATAAACTCTTAGAGTAGGCAAATGGATCATTTATTGCTGCAGATCTGCATGTTACACCCCAAAGAGGGACAAATGTGAACAACGACGGACAGGGGGGCATTGACTCAAAAGAGGGACAGTGTCTCCAAATGAGGGACAGTTGGAAGGTAGTGTATATGTGACACTTCACCAACTTGATACCAATAAATATCTTTGTAAAATAAAGTTAGGATGAGATATTCTGGAGCTGGGCTTTAGTGTGACATTAGAAATGTGCAGCGTTGTAGCCAAAAGGAACAAGCAAACGATTAAAAGTCGACATGGGTAGAAATGTTCACAGTGCGGTTTTATAATTGACTTTGTTATCTTATATTATTAATTGACCGGCTTCACTATCTGCGGAACATCCTTCCTCCCGGCAGTTCAATGCAAGGGATTTCTTCTGAGCCCCTCTCCCTACCTACACAAAGCAGCTTTGGGAAGTTAGCAGCATTAAAGCGGACCAACAGTCAAAAATGACTTAAGCCAGACCAACACAACACACGGTGCTCATATGTCCCCTCCCCGGGCCAATTTAGATTGCTGTACATAAACATTCATTTACCTTTTTCTAACTCCTGATGTAGTAAATTTTAGAAACAAAATGGTGGCTCGTGCAGTAAACAGGAAGTGCTGTTGGGCTTCCTGTTACTGTGCATTGACAGGTCAGTTGAATCCAGGCAGCAGCATGGCTGAGATGCTGGGAGAGGAGGCTCCAAAATGGCCCCAACCTTTCTTTTCCAACTGTGCCAGGCTGTTGGTCTGGTTTAAAGTGGAATAACAGTCAAGCTATAACCCCCTGCCCTGCCACCCTTCCCTGGCACAGGAGTCAGAACGGGGGGGGGGGGGGTTAAAAAAGAAAAAAGGGTCCGTGTGCGTTCCCACCCGCCCTTTCAAGTAAATGGGCAATGGGAGTGCGCACGGACCCGGGGTGTGTTGCTTTCGGTCCGTACCGTATGGACTTGAGAGAAGCGGCACTGGCCCAAGGATTGCTTAAGGGGCAAGGGGGTCAGGGGGAGAAGACCACTCTGGAGGGCAGACCAGGTGGCCAAGAACAGCACAAGGTGGAAATGTTGACCCTAATTGTCGGGCCCTCAAGCGGATGTACAAAGGTGCAATAAAGATGTTTTGGATGGAATGTTTTGGACTGTGTCTGCCTTTTACCTTCAAGGAGACCTGCAACTACCAGGGGCACTGCAGGAAGATACCTCCCGAGAACTGAGTGACAAATCCTCCTATCCTGCTCCCAAATCCAGGCAAATGCCCCTTTTCCAAATTTAGCTTCATCCAGGGGACATCCTTTAAAGTGGATCAAAACCCATATTTTAAACTAGGATGCCCTGAGTTGCTCCCCCCATGAAGAAAAACTTTTGACAATTTTTAGTGCTCCTGCTTGACTCTAATCCCAGATATTGGCGCCTGTTTTAGCTATAAAGCTCCGCCTCCTCCATTCATTGCCATTGTTGTGTGTGGCAATGATGTCATGGCCACACTTATGCATTAACTGATCACCTGACATCTTACATAGAAGGAGAGCAAAAAAAAAATAAAGTGTTCCAGGACAACTTGAATAGTAAAAATATCCATTTCTAGGTTTACACCCTAAGAAAGAAACATTGGCACGGGCTTTGACCAAATGTATTTCACAAGTTCAGTGAGTTTTGGTCCGCTTTAACTCAGCCCCTCAAGCCCAACGAGATTATTTGGACTTCTCTCAAGCCCAACAAGATTATTTGGACTTCTCTCAAGCCCAACGAGATTATTTGGACTTCTCTGAAACCCAACGAGATTATTTGGACTTCTCTCAAGCCCAACGAGATTATTTGGACTTCTCTCAAGCCCAACAAGATTATTTGGACTTCTCTCAAGCCCAATGAGATTATTTGGACTTCTCTCAAGCCCAACGAGATTATTTGGACTTCTCTCAAACCCAACGAGATTATTTGGACTTCTCTCAAGCCCAATGAGATTATTTGGACTTCTCTCAAGCCCAACGAGATTATCTGGACTTCTCTCAAGCCCAACGAGATTATTTGGGGTGCTGCCCCTGGTGCTGGTCACAGTGTATAATGGGATGCAATGCTGGATGTAGCCCGATGACAGCACTGTGATTCAGCATGGAGAATACCTTGCCTTGAAAATAAATTATACCATGATGCATGTCTCTTGGTGGTAGGCTCTATTGGATTATCTTCTAAAGTGGACCAAAATGACGGATTTTTGAAATTCCCAGTTCTGCGTACCTTTGAGGCATCCCGATTTGGGATCCCCCACTTTTTGAAACGCCGCTGATCAGCTTCGCCAGAGTTCCCATTGTGTGAACTCGGGTCTGCTCCAGTTAGCTTCTTAGGCCGTGCCAGTCGGCACGCAAGACCCTCTGCATCCCGCCATGGCTGTGCGTGGCCAAGCAACTCAGGTATGGTACAATAACTAAATTAATTTGATTTTTTGGAGTATGAATAGTGGTGCGTACCTTTTACTGGTTCTTTAAGGGTGTCTAGGCCCAGAGCCGGCACCAGCACAGGGCAAACCTGGGCAATTTCCAGGGTCCCTGGCATCTTCAGGGGCCCACTCAGGCTCACACTTGGCCATGTTATTATTTTACAGTGGATCCAAACAATCGAATGCAGTGTATTGTGTGCAGAACTGATCATGGCTGACCTCAGCAACATTGGAGAAGGTGGCATGGAATGGAGGGCAGCGGAGAAAGCAGTAAGGACTAGAGGACGATTGGTGACTATAGGGAAGGCAATAAGGACTGGAGGGCGATCAGCAGCAGAAGATGACCCATTTGTGGCAGTGAAGTTAAAAAAGGGGACATCATGTAAAACACTACTTTGGGGCCTAATAAGACTCTTTTGCCCAAGGGCCCCCACAAACCTGGAGCAGGCCCTGTCTGGGCCACCCTTTTTTGTATAATTATTTTAAATTTGTATTATTTCCTTTTTTAACTGTTTGTGATCAAGGTAAAGAGGGCAAGGGAGCCCTTTAAGAGTTCACAGGTTAGTGATGGCCAGCATGGCACCTGCCAGCCTCAGCGGATGGCGCGGCCAAAAATTTGACCCAGATCTGGAGTAAATCGGCAAGATGCTGGTAAAATGTAACTACAGCCCAGATCCAAAGCCCAACACTAGTGACAGGGCCGGCTCCAGGTTTATGTGGGCCCTTGGGTGGCATGGTCTCAGTGGGCCCCTTTGGTGGTGAAGAGTCGTGTCACATCACCGAGGGACGTCCCAAATCTTGATGCCTCCTAAGGATCATGTTATTTGGACCAAAACTCTAACCTGACCTCAGAGTCTAAACAAATCTAGGTCCTCCTGATTTTGGATGCCCCTGTGTGTGACCCCCCCCCTCCTTCTATTTGTTCATTACTTTCCTCGGGTAAACCAGGGGGCTCTTTGACAAACCTGGCCATCCCAAATTGAGATGTTCCTGTAAAGCGGAACAAAACTTAGGTGTGGAATTGCTTGCATAGTGGGTATGCCAGTGATCCCAGTGGGATTTCACACAGCAGGAACCCCACCATTCCAGGAGATGTGGGCACCAGCTGTGCCCTCCCAGTCCACCTCCGGTCAAGTGCCGTCGCACACCCCAAAGGGTGGGTGGGGCTCAGTATGAGGTGCTCGTTCGTGGGTAGTCCTAGGCCCACTGAGAAACACTTCAAAAAGGTGAGATGATCCGCACTACTCCAAGTAAAACTTCACTTTTAATCCACAAGTTAAAAACATCTCCATAATATTAATCCGCCAACTTTAAAAACAATAGTGAAAAAGGTCCTGGTATACATGAGTGAGTGATAAAGCCACTAACGCGTTTCGGATGCCCAGTCCTTAATCATAGTAACCTTGGCACATTTCACTAGCCTTTATATATAGAAGTGAGTAAAGCTATCATACCTTAATTGTAATTACCCATACATGGGGGACTCCCCACTGCTAGGAATGGACAGCGCGGCGGGAGTGCTACTGGGAAAACTAAAGCAATGGTACGAAGCTCTTCCCGTCGGGTCAGGTGGAACAATCCCCAGCGGGGTGCCTCCATTTATTAGAGCATTGTTCTCTCCGGTACCCTACCCCATGTCCATACCCCCATAATCCAAGCACAAATCAGGCTATAAAGAAAATGGAGGTGAAATCGAGGGGCACGGCAACAGAGAGGACATGGCAGCACCGGCAATCCCACTAACATGAGCAAACACAATGTACCTCCCCCGGCAGCTACCCCGCCTTGCCGGTGCTGACGCCGGCCCTGGCTAGTGACAATAAACTGGTTCTGATTCTTCCCAAATGTTCGTACCGATGGCGCTTGCATTTCTTACACGTACCGCCTGCAATATTTTCTGTCGCAGCCTGTCTGGTTCCTTAGAATTTCACCAGAATTACAATTCAAACAGCTTAAAAGAGGTCAGGCGCATTGGAGGGAGCGTTTCGGGAAGCATATGTGGGGAACATACGGGTAGTTATTCCAGCCACGTTAAGGGGCCAATCTGAGTGTTCTCCATCTAGTTAATGATTGGGATTTATGGTGTAGAAATCATTACTGGTAGATAAATGTGTGTAGAGCCGCCAGATCCACCTCCACTGAGCGCCGCGGAGTCACAAGTTCAGAGGAAAAGAAAAAAAAAAATCAGGTAAATGTGAAGTCTTTTATTAGCTTCAGCGTCTGCTGGCGGCCTCGTCCTCCTCTGTACTCGCTGGACAAGCCTTTCCATTTAATGCGCACTTAGAGAGCTCGGTGAGGCTCATTATTGGCTCTGTTCATTTTAATTGAAGTCCCTGATCCACAAGAGGATGCGGAAACACGGTGTACGAAACCCATCAGGCGCTGTATCCTTCCTTCACCTCAATCAACCGCTGCGGTGTCAGAGACAAAGATTTTAAATAAAACATAGTGGCATAGGGAGAAACCCACTTCAGGAATAATATACAGTAGTAAATTAAAAGAGACCAGGTATGATATACAGTAGTGAACTAAAAGAGACCAGGTATAATATACAGTAGTGAACTAAAAGAGATCAGGTATAATATACAGTAGTGAACTAAAAGAGACCAGGTATAATATACAGTAGTGAACTAAAAGAGACCAGGTATAATATACAGTAGTGAGCTAAAAGAGACCAGGTAAAATATATAGCAGTGACCTAAAAGAGACCAGGTATAATATACAGTAGTGAGCTAAAAGAGACCAGGTAAAATATATAGCAGTGACCTAAAAGAGACCAGGTATAATATACTGTAGTGAACTAAAAGAGACCAGGTATAATATACTGTAGTGAACTAAAAGAGACCAGGTATAATATATAGTAGTGAGCTAAAAGAGACCAGGTATAATATACAGTGGTGAACTAAAAGAGACCAGGTATAATATACAGTAGTTAACTAAAAGATACCAGGTATAATATACAGTAGTGAACTAAAAGAGACCAGGTATAATATACAGTAGTAAATTAAAAGAGACCAGGTATAAAATACAGTAGTGAACTAAAAGAGACCAGGTATAATATACAGTAGTGAGCTAAAAGAGACTAGGTATAATATACAGTAGTGAACTAAAAGAGACCAGGTATAATACACAGTGGTGAACTAAAAGAGACCAGGTATAACATACAGTACTGAACTAAAAGAGACCAGGTATAATATACAGCAGTAAACTAAAAGAGACCAGGTATAATATACAGTAGTTAACTAAAAGATACCAGGTATAATATACAGTAGTGAACTAAAAGAGACCAGGTATAATATACAGTAGTAAATTAAAAGAGACCAGGTATAAAATACAGTAGTGAACTAAAAGAGACCAGGTATAATATACAGTAGTGAGCTAAAAGAGACCAGGTATAATATACAGTAGTGAACTAAAAGAGACCAGGTATAATACACAGTGGTGAACTAAAAGAGACCAGGTATAACATACAGTACTGAACTAAAAGAGACCAGGTATAATATACAGCAGTAAACTAAAAGAGACCAGGTATAATATACAGTAGTAAACTAAAAGAGACCAGGTATAATATACAGTAGTGAACTAAAAGAGATTGAAAAGCCCCATATTCAAAGGTACAATGAAAAATAGAGCATTTAAAAAAAAAGAAATAAAAAACAAATGAGCCAACAATCCAGAAGTAAGAAAAAGTTGATGTATTAAGTCAAAAAAATGACATTGATAACCAAAGTTTTGGGGTTTCATAACTTTCTCAAGGCACAGACATTGTTCCTAGACCCCACTGCCCCGTCTGCCCCCTCCCCCAGCCCCCTGGAGGCACCTGGGGGGTACAAAGACAAAACAACATGACCACATGTGGCTGGTGGAAAGTGGTCAACAACTACTTTCAGAGTTCTTTAGGAGGGTAGTCCATACATGTCCTGTAGTTGCATTACATCACCACATGATGGCACTGTTGGATAAGGAGGTCTCTCAAACAGTTAAAGTGGACCAAAACCCACCATGATCGGCCCGGAAATCAATAAGATTCCCGGGCTGATCAATTCCCTCCCCCCAAAGCATCCAAAATCGGGATGCCCTGCTGTGTGAAACCCCCAGGTTGTCCCATACACTTACATTGTTTCCCGGTCCAACAGCGCATGTGGAAACAGCGAGCCGCGGCCGCATCCCCGCTTCCCCTCTAGCAGGGCGCATGTCCACGCCAGACATTTGTGAATGGACGGCATGTGCACGCTCCCTGTTAGAGGGCAGCAGGGGATGCGCCCGCCAGCGCGCTCGGAGCCACTGGGCTTAGACGAAAGCTTAGATGACGTGACGTCAGTGTCTCTGAGTGTGCTGATTGGACAAACGCTGCGCATGTGTCGTAGGACCGGGAAGAGGTGAGTTGCGCTCGGCGATCTGGGGGTTTCACACAGCGGGGCACCCCGATTGGGAGAAAGGACCAAAACCCAGGATAGTCAAAAACCTGGGTTTTAGTCTACTTTAAGTCAAATAAATGACATAGATAACCAACGTTTTGGGGTTTCGGTCCACTTTTTCAAGGCACAGACATTTATTCCTGGACCCCACTGCCATGCCTGCCCCCTCCCCCAGGCCCCTCGAGGCAGGACGGCGGGTACAAAGAAACAAACCATGACCTCATGTGACTGGTGGAAAATGTGTCAAAAACTACTTTCAGAGTTCTTTATGGTGGTAGTTCATATCTGCCCTGCAGTTGCACAACATCACCACATGATGGCACTGTTGGATAAGGAATGAATTATAATGCTGGAGGTCTCTCAAACAGTTAACAAGATAAGTCAATAAATAGAGAATTAACAGATGTCATTAGCAACATTCAGATGTGCTGCCATTGGTTAAGGTGAGTAACATTGAATTGAACAACAGAAGGTATATAGGGAACCCTCTTAGTTATATAACATATGGGAATCTATATAGGGAGGGGAGAGACACTCTTCATCAGTATTGTATTGCAGTAACAGGGATTGCTACCCTGAGGAAATGGCCGCGGGCTGTGAAATGTTGGTAATACATTATTTGAGCGATCATTTTCATTATATGTTTCTGGCATAGAAATACTGTATGTTGTGTCTTGCTCTGCCTATGCATATCTGCATGTATATATAGTCATGATGAAAGGGGGTCATGATTACATCACAGACTGAACTATTAAGTGACTGATTCAGACGTTTTATATCTGATATTTGATTCATTGATTACTGTTGATATCCTTGACATACTCTAAGAATATTGATTTATCCAGTATGTGACGTATCTGAGGACCACTGTGTATGTACCTAACTACTTACACCCTAACAAGGGACAGATAGCCTTTTACCATTTATACTATCAGGCTGATTCATGACTAGTGCCAGGTAACGGCAGATGAGCGTCTGTACAGCGGCACTAAGAGCGACCGCTAGTGGTCGCTCTGATCGGTCGTGAGTCGCTATTACAGAGCGCCTCAGTCGTGAGTCACTATAACACCAGTACAGAGCTATATGGGAGCGAACGGTAGTGACTGGTCAGTGTGAGAAACTCAAACCATATTCATAAAAAAACAGATTAAAGTCCGTTTTTTAACACATATACACTAGTAACAAAGTAACAAAGCGAAAACATATGAAATGTTATAACACTGGGACAATAACACTTTAATACCAGACCTGTAATGACAATTCTGCATAAAAATATAAAAAAATCAAAAAAGTTTTCAAAAATGTATTTAAATAGGCCAGGAGAGATCACACAATAGCCTCGATTCATAGACACATTCGTCTGGACTTCCGTAGCTGTCTGTGTATGTTTTTGTGGGTGTTTTTTTAGGTTTTTTCGTTCGTTTCGTACGTTCGCTCGCGCTCATGCGTAAATGCGCTTTCGATTAACGAAAGTAAATCAGATCCTTTGCGTTAGTTCGGATCATTTTCCCAGCTAAATATTATATATATTTTACGTTCATTCAGATAACTTACGTTATTGCTATGGGCTTGCGTCTCATTCAGAGAGCTGATTGCCGAGGGACCACCACCCTATAAAACCGTTTCATTTGCGATCCACTTACGGGACCATTTTGACCTCGGATACCTTGCTTTCAACATGTTTTGTGCCTTTGTGGAGGAACATCACCAGCTCCAGCTAATGGGCATTGAATGTATCAGCAGGGCCGAAGCCAGATTGCACCGGCATCGCATGCATGACGTTGAGCTGTTCGAGCTGACCAGACTTAATCGCGCTTCCCTCCATAAGTTGTATAGTGAGCTGCGGCCATGGTTAGCCCGCACCACAAGGAAGGGGCAAGCAATTTCAGGTATGACCAAGATGCTTGGCTGCCTGCAATTTTTGGCGAACGGCTCGTTCCAAAGGCTGGGTGCCCTCTCCGTGGGGATCTCCCAGCCTACGCTGAGCCGCGCGCTATCCAAATTTTTGGAAGGTATGGCTACCATTAGTCAGAAATATATTTTTTTCCTGACGACATGGTAGCCTGGAACGCGCTTAAGCTGGCATTTTATAATATCGCCGACATGCCCAACGTCATGGGTGCGATTGATTGCACCCACGTCACATTGGTCCCTCCTGCAGCCGACGAGTACATCTATGGGTAAGTTCAATCGGTCATTTTGTTATCTAGTTTTGAAAATTTGTATTTTAACTATCTATTAATCCCTCCTTGGAAAATGTCCCTGTGAAACAGCTTACACTGTATATCTATTAATCCCTCCTTGTAAATTGTCCCTGTGAAACAGATTTCACTGTATATCTATTAATCCCTCCTTGTAATTTGTTCATGTGATACATTTGACCGTCTTTAACTTCATCAATGTTTTTCATGTCGGCCAAAGCCAAACATTTTCATGTGGACCTTAATTATTAATTTTAAAGTTAATCTTTAGTTGATCCAACATACATATCATTTTTTGGGGCAAAACATACTTAGGTACTTAGTTTGTGTTATTTTTTTTTGCCCAACATGTTTTTTGGAGGGTGTTAGGAGTTATTGTTTGAGTAGTTTACCTTGCCTTGCTAATTTTTTTAACTTTTCTTTTTTCCCAGGAAGCGTCCTCGCCGGGTTTCCAGGCTCATCCCATGATGCGTACATCTTGCGACGGTCTGGATTGTACCGGCAGTTTGAGTCTGGATGGCTCAGGTGTATGGCTCCTTGGTAAGTTGACGCAAATAACATCATTCACTTTTCACTGTATGCCTATGAATATAGTTTATGACCCATGTCAGAACCTATGTCTGTTTTAACCCCTTGATGACATGTTCAACCGGACCTTAACCATGATCTTAAGCAAAGCACAAACCCTTAAAAACTGATTTCCCAGCATTTCAAAATAATATATTTCTACTTTTTAGTAAATTACTTATTATTCTTCCCCACACTCGGCTGCAATTCTGTTCTTGACTTTATGACAGGGTGTGCGCCGTCTTTGCTCAGATGCATGACACTTACTGAGTACAGGAGAGCGGGAGAAAGTGCAGGGGGCAGGTTAGAGCTGTGCTTGGCTCAGACAAAGCAGATCTGGGGTCCTGAAAAGGTAAGACATCCCAGAATGCTGAGCAGCACAGTCCTAAGCCAATTCCTGTTTGCAGGCTGCCTGATTTGTCCTCATCCACCATCTTGCATGTTTAAAGGTTTAGAACATGCATTAGATGGTGTTAGGATTTTTTTTTAGCTGAACAATCTGTATGTACAGGGGGTGGCTACAAGTATTTTCTTATTCTTTCAGGTGATTCCGGCTATCCGCTTCTTCCCTGGCTGATGACGCCCGTCCTTCGGCCACAGAATGAGCCCCAGGACGCCTACAATCTGGCCCACCGGAAGGCCTGGGCCATTGTGGAGAGGGCCTTTGGCCTCTTAAAAACTCGCTTTAGGAGGGGGCGTGGCCGACGCATGGCGGAGTCAGGAAGCTCAAACGTGGGGCTCCGGAGACTTACCCGTTCCATAGCTGATTTGGGGCATAGAGAGCTGAGCAAATACCCCATTATGGGTAGCAGCAGGAGGAAGAAGATGCAGAGAGGCGGAGGTGGACATGCGGATAGAGGAATCGCCCGTTTCCTGAGCTCGGGGGGTCCGTCCAGGGAGGAGGCAGCGGCACTCAAAATGGCGCGGGAGAGGAGAGGAGCGAGCCACCCACAACGGGAGCCAGGGAGAAGACAGTCTGCCGAGAGATGGCAGCGCTCGCAGGCGGAGGCGAGGAGCTGCTCAGCTGACATGCGGGCGGCGGCGGAGGTAAGAGAGAGCGGCCCCTCGCAGCGTCATACCTCGGCCGCTGAAGGCAGGAGAGAGGGGGGAGAGAGCCCAGCGATCAGGCAGCCAGAGCCCCTGCCGCCACGTGGGGCGGAGGAGCGAAGGGGATCTCCCCAGCACATCTAAACCCTGACAAGAGTATCAGTTTAAATAATACTAAAATAAAGTTGTCACTCTCACCAGTGACAGGGAAAGGGGGAGATGCTTCCCCATGCCAGGCTGCACACACCATTATCACTGAATGTGAGGTCCACCAGCCACCTCCTTCAGGCAGTTCCCTGGGCATCTCCCCGCCCCCCGCGGACATCACCCTCGCAGATGGGGACCCCCTCATGGAATGTGAAGATTTGGGGTGGTCACAGATCCATAGCCCCATACTCCCACCCAGCTGCACACCGCCATTAACCTGGTACTCAGGCTCTGGGGGAGATCCGCAGGAAGGACCAGCCCCACGGGAGAGCTGCTGGAACAGCCCAGGGGGGGGTCTCTCTGATAATTCTGAGGGTAAACCCCACTCCAGCCTGCGCTTAACCCAAACGTCATGGGGCATCCCTACCGAGTTAGATCCCAGCCTCAAACTTCTTCTCCAGTTTCTCCCCACTAAAGCAGACCTGAAAGAAGATCTAGAAGCAGTTGCACTGAGAATTGAGCGAGCGGTCAGGAAAGAGCTAGAAGATCTTCAACAGCAAACGTCAGCTTTAGATACCAGGGTAGCTTCTTTGGGGAGCTCCAGCGCAAGCCATGAAGATAGAATTGCTGAGCTGGAAAGGGCATCCCGCAGTCAGAAATACCAACTCACGGATGTCATTCTGCAGGCAGATGATCTGGAAAATCGGAACAGGCGTAATAATTTGAAGCTGAGGGGGATCCCAGAGTCGGTACCCCCAAACCAACTGCGGTCAGCGGCTACCGATATCTTCAACGCCTTGCTAGGAAACCCAAAAGAATCTGAGATAATCATAGATCGTATCCACAGAGTGACTAGCCGACCAGCGGGCGAACCTGATGCACCGCGAGATGTTCTTTGTCGCATACACTTCTTTACAGTTAAAGAAGACATCCTACGCAAAGCTTGGGAACTGCGACGGGTGGAGTGGAACGACCGTAGGATCCAGATCCTCCCGGATTTCTCTCGACACACGCTGCACATGCGGAGAGTGTTGCGCCCCCTCCTGGAAAAGCTCCGGGAGGTCAACGCTTCATACAAGTGGGGACATCCTTTCCACCTTATTGTCCGTAGAGACAACGGCATGTTTACCTTACGGTGCAGAGAGGACCTTCCTGATCTGTTTCGATTCTTGGATACTGACCCCATTGAAGTACCGGACTGGCTGGACTTTAGCGCAGACCCGCCCCCGCGAACAGAGCAAGGGGACAGAAGAGAGCGTCGGTGGGGACGTGGCGGGGGTCCCATTCGTCTGGGCCCCAGGAGATAGGTCACTGGGCCTTGAGCTGTGGGCTTCCTGCTGAAATGCCCTCCTGCTGGCTGCGTTAGTATCCTTTTGAGAAGTGGCTGCTCCCTCTTGAGGAGTGGCTCTTTCAAGCGGGCAAAGAATGTGACTTCGTTGTGCTATGCCATTTGTTCGTTTCTCTGCCCAGTGTTCTTATTTGTTCTCATTGATGGTTTGCAGTAATATTGTTTGCATTGTGCCTCGCACATCCATAGTTTGTTATTGAAGTTTGTTTAAAAATTGCCTCTCTGATATGATGACCGGGAGTCGGGCGTTTACTAAACGCCAGTCCCGAGGGACAATTGACTAGAGACGGGTTGACTGGGGCCCCACCCCGGGATGCGAGGTTGCCTTTTCCCCCAATAGTTTCTGCTCTCTCCCACCAAGCCACCACCTGGTGGGACTAAGCAGAATAAGGAGCATTAGTTCCGGTCCTAGAACCTGCCCTCTCTCCTGATAGAGGGTCTTTCTACCCCTAGGTTCTTTTCTTCTCCCCTTTCTTTCTTTGTTTTCTACTACTTTGCTCCTGCTCACCGATCCTCGGGGGTTGTCGGGGTTTACACGATACACGCTTCCCCTACCTGTGCTCCTGCCCTGCCTTGACAAGGGGAGGGTCTGGCGGTATGGCTAGCTTAAAGATATGCTCCCTTAATGCTAAGGGTTTAAATGTTCCTGAAAAAAGAGCCAAGATACTCTACGCGTTACATAAAGAAAGAGTAGACGTAATACTCTTCCAGGAGACCCATTTTGGCAGTGGGAGAGTCCCAGAAATCAAAAATAAGTACTTCACAAGATGGTACCACTCCCCAAACCCAGATGCCAGGTCCAAAGGGGTATCGATTGCGATACATAAAGGCACTCCGCTGGAGCCACTGGACTCAAAGATAGACCCCCAAGGGAGATACATCTTTTTGAAATTCTTGACTGGTGGGGAGACATACACTGTGGCAAACATATACCTACCCAACCAAGATCAACCAGGGGTGGGAGTACGATTTCTGCGTCTCTTAGAGGAATTTGCAGAAGGGGTCTTAATCCTGGGAGGAGACCTCAACATGGCATTGGATCCAAGGCTGGACACATCACAGGGTAGGTCAGCAATCCCGCAATCTAAATTGGCGACCTTCAGAAAAGCTCTGAGCAACCTGCAGGTTGTGGATGTGTGGAGGATTCTGAACCAAGGGGCGAGAGATTATACGTTTTTCTCACACACTCATGCATCTTACAGCAGACTGGACTACATCTTTGTCAGTCATTATGCCCTGTCTAGAGACGTGAGTGCCTCAATTGGCCCGATCATCTGGTCAGATCACTCCCCGGTATATCTCAACCTGCCGGTGGCGGGAGGGGTCAGGAGACAATTCAGCTGGAAACTTAATGACAACCTACTTAGGGATCCTATGTGTCTGACAGAGGTGGAAAGCTCTGTCTCACACTTCATCGCTGATCATGCCAATGATGACACCCCATTACCAACACAATGGGAAGCGATGTAGTGTGTTCTTAGAGGGATATTTATTAAACATGGTTCCCGGTTACGGAGGGAGAGGACGCACCAGATCCGGACTACTTTAGATCATATCCAAGCGTTGGAACAGGCCCATAAAAACACACCCTCCAATAGTGATCTGATGGAACCGATTGCAGCCAGAGAGACACTTAAAAAATTGTACGATCAGAGCTATCTGAAATACAGGGACAGATGTAGAGCCAGGTTCTATGAATTTTCAGATAAATGTGGGAAACTACTAGCCAGATCTTTACACCCTAGACAGGATTTGACGTATGTCCTGGCCATTAAAGTGGGGGAGGGGCGGGAGGTTCACAGACCAAATCAGATAGTTGAGGAATTTCAGGGGTACTACACCGGGCTGTACAATATAAAAGGTGGTCGGGATTCTTTACCCCCAGGGGAATTGGATGCCTGCATTGCAGAATACATAGAGGAAACAGCAGTCCCTTCTCTGCTGGAGGAGACAGGAGTCTTACTGGAGGCATCCTTTGAAGAGACCGAGATAGGGAGGGCCATTAAAGGGACCCCACTGGCAAAAAGCCCAGGCCCAGATGGTTTACGCCACGATTTTACAAAATTCTGGGGGAGAGACTCACCCCCTTTCTGACAAAAGTGTTCAACAGTGTCTCTGACTCCTGCCCCTTCCCCAGACAGGCCTTGGAAGCACATATTTCAGTTATACCAAAACCCAACAAGGACAGGACCCTAATTGGTAACTATAGGCCTAATTGGTAACTATAGGCTATCTCACTTATAAATGTGGATATAAAACTTTTTGCCAAGGTTATAGCAAACAGACTACAAGACCCCTTGGCTGAGATTATAGATAAAGACCAGGTGGGTTTCATATTGGGAAGGGAAGCCAGGGATAACACATTGAAAACGATCACCCTTATGCAATACGCGCAAACTCAAAAGATCCCTTCATGCTTGCTCTCCGTAGATGCCGAAAAGGCTTTTGATAGGGTCCATTGGCGTTTTCTGCGGGCAGCCCTGGTACAGATAGGGATAGGCCCTGATATGCTGGGGAAGATTATGGCACTTTATAATGGGCAAACAGCAAGGGTCAGAGTGAATGGGATTTTATCATCTCCATTCAGTATTAGTAACGGGACAAGACAGAGATGCCCGCTCTCGCCATTGTTGTACGTGATAGTCATGGAACACCTCGCACAAGCCCTGAGAGCAAACTCTGCAATTAAAGGAATCCCCTGTGGGGGGAGGGAACACAGGTTCGCGGATGATCTTTTGTTGTACATCACGTCCCCTTATCTCTCTTTGCCATCTATACTCAGGGAATTTGATAGATTTGGCTGCCTTAGTAACTTTAAAGTCAATCTCACCAATACGGAAGCTCTTAATATCTCCCTACCTAGTGATGCCCTACGACTCTTACAAGCGAATTTCTCATTTAAGTGGCAGAGGGAATCCATTCCTTACCTGGGGGTACAACTGCCTACTAATCTAGACAGCCTGTATAGGCTAAATTACGCCCCCCTCCTCTTTAAGACTCAGGAGAATCTCAAGGCGTATAACAAGGCGCAGTACTCGTGGATAGCACGCATAAACATATTGAAGATGGATATCTTACCCCTCTTTCTCTATGTGTTCCAGACCATCCCAATTGTGCCAGAACAGGGATTCTTCAGGGCCTTGAAGAGCGCTTGGATCAGATTTGTCTGGAATGATAAGAAGCCCAGGATTAGCTACTCAGTCCTAACAAGGCCCAAAGGCAAGGGGGGGTTGGGTTTGCCAGATCTTAAAAGCTACCACACTGCTGCACTGTTAGTCAGGTTAGTCGACTGGTTCCACCATCAAGAAGATAAGCTATGGGTGAGTGTGGAGGGTGGAGCCTCCCCTCTTAACCTTACCGCGCTCCCTTGGGTGGAGCCTCATTTGAGGCCTAAGTCGCATAGTCTCTCATTGCTGACTCGCTCTTTGTTATCTGTATGGGATTCGATCCTTAAGAAGAAGAACCTATCGTGTAGACTGGGACCATTTACTCCTCTGTTCGATAATCCCGCCTTCCCCCCGGGTGTAGGGACAAGTAAGTTCCTGATTTGGGAAAAAGCGCAAGGGGTTAGATTAGCCGATACACTACAAAACAATCGACCTCCAAACCTCCGGGATCTCCAGATTCAGGGACGAGGGGAGAAGGTGTCCTGGCTTCTCCATAGGCAGTTGGTCGCTTTCATCTCCTCCCATGCGCAGGGGACTTCGCTCACTAGGCCTCTGACTTCTTTTGAGAGCATCCTGAGAGCCGAAGGGGGACCACCGCATGCCCTCTCGCTCCTGTATAAGGTTTTATTGGCGAAGAGGGATCCCTCGGATGGCCTTGGGTATGTTGGAAGATGGGAGCGGGAACTGGGCCGGGAGTTTGACGCTGAAGACTGGGAAAAATCTTTTACCCTGACCCATAAACTTTCTTTGGCATGTAGGGCTCAGGAAAAAAATTACAAAATTCTGTCCCGTGGTACCGGTGTCCGGTGGACTTGGCCAGATTTGGGGGAGCCGATTCAGGTACGTGTTGGCGGTGTGGAAATGCAGAGGGTACAATGCTACACATCTGGTGGAGCTGCCCCCTAATAAATAGATTGTGGGACCAGATATTCGTGGTATATAAATTCCTGACTTTGGAAGATATGCCTAAGGAACCGCAAATAGCCTTGCTATTCATGGTGCCTGGATCGATCTCCGCAGCAAAGAAGGGAATCCTCAGGCATCTCCTGACCGCAGCCAGATCAGTGATACCCCGACATTGGCGCTCCCAACACACACCGGACATCTGGGAGTGGATGCGGGAGGTGGAGGGAATCAGGAGAATGGAGGAGATGGTGCTCGAGGGGGAGGAAGGTGGGAGGGAGAAGTTCAATAAGACCTGGATGATTTGGATTATGGCGCGAGATACGCTGGAGTTCAAGGCTCTGCTCTCCTCCCTGTAGCCAGCTGTGGGACTAAACTTGCAGGAACAATGGAGGGACAGGGAGGAGCATAAAGCACAAAGAGGGTGGCTCGGTACCGCCAGGCCCTCCCCAACATACACTCCGCCCGCCGCTCTCTGCCTCCCCCCCCCCCCCGGGGACATGTCCCCCCCTCGTCCGCCGCCTGGGAACGGTTGCAACGGGAGCAACATTTTTCAGTTTGCTTAGTTTTCCCCTTCCCCCCCTTCTTCCCTTTCCCTCCCTCCCTGCTGTGTGTTTTTTTCATTTTATCTTTATCTTCTTTTCCTTCTTCTTCCTTTTTCTTTTGTAATTCTTTGTTACGCACACAAAAAAAAAGGGGGGGGGAAGAGTACAGGGCTTTTGCATGGTTGTGAACATGTGCCCATGTGACTTGGGAGCACCTCCCCCTCCAAGAAGCGTAACCAGACCGACGGGGGGACGCCCCCTTTGGGGGTCCCACTCAGCCGGGCCTAACCAGAATCGGGCGAAGGAGGGAGCTATTCTGGGGGTGCCCTGTTGATGTCCCGCAGGGAGAGCTGGGGGAGGGTTGATTGGGGTGTTGCTAGCTTTATATGTTGTCTATATATTATTTTATAGGTGATGTACGCTAAGATTGTTGCTTGCTATGTCATGGAGCCCTGTGTTCTGTTTCTTCCTAATAAAAACATATTGAACAAAAAAAAACTCGCTTTAGGTGTTTGGACCATACCGGGGGGGGGGACTCCAGTATGACCCCAACAAGGTCATCAATATCATACTGGCCTGCTGTGTCCTCCACAACTTCTCTGCCCCCCTCTCCACCCAACCAGGACCCAGAAGATAGCTACCGTGGCACACCTAGTGCCTCTGGCCAAGCTGTTCGGGCCGATTTGAAAAGCACCCATTTTGCCTAATTTGTTTTTCCCGTGTTTGTTGCATGTAATTATTTATTTTTACTATAATTTGGCTTTGTGAATGCTTTAGTATTGTTTTTGGTATCAAATAGCAATGATTTAATTACTAAAATATTCACACATGATCTGAGCCTCATGCATATTTTTTGGGACATGTTTGTTTAGAAAAAACTTCAGTAATCTCAAAAAAACCTAAACATTAATGCATCAACTTAGTCAACAACAGCTAAAGTCACATTCAATATTTTTTATTTCAATATTAAAAATTGGAGTTGAAGGGCACTCGCAGACTTCATGTACATACATAGGACACCATAAATATACATTGGTGCAGAATCATGGCACCTAGCAACTTTGAGCAGCAGCTTCAGTGAGGCTTTAGCTCAGGCATTGGCTAGTGAGGTATCTCAGAACTCTAATGAGCTATATGGGTGAAAATCCAAATCAGACAAGCACAGCCATAAAAAAGGCAATCTTTGTAGCGCTCACCAGACAGGTCAATACATTGTGGATGTAGAGGAAAGGAGCAGATACAGGGCAAATAGCTGTTAAAATGGGTGTTGCCCATAAAACCCTGGTGGTGGGCCTTGGAGGTGGCCCATCACCTGGGCATGTGTGGCATTCATAATCTGCCACTGTTCCAACATGAGTCTATTGCTAGTTCTAACTTCCTCAAGCATGGCTGTAAAATTATTAGTTAAGGTGGCCATATGGCTGTTGCCCGTCCTAAATTCTGTCAGCATGGTGGTGAATGTATTATTTAATGTATCTAATTGTGCACTAAGCTGCTCTGTGGTTCTTTGAGTCACCTGGCGAAAAAAAACCCTCTCATGGTGCCACGCTGACTCCAGGATCGGCACGCGCCTCCCTTGGAAAACTGGTAGACGTTGCTGACTACGTCTACCAATTCCCCGGGTTTGAGCGCCTGCAGATGCTGGACCTCTAGGGCGAGCAAGAGTCGCAGATGTGCTCGGCAAATCCTCTGCAGCAGAGCTACCACTGGGGACTGTAGGCTCAGTCTCAGCCTGCTGGCCACGATGGGCTTGCAGCATGCGTCCAGCTTTACTCTGCTGCAGAGGATTTGGTGCAGTAGCATGTTAGGACAGTGGCAGATTAGGTTCCAAGGGGGTCAGTTCTGAAGGTCCCATCAAGCTGGCATCCTCTTCCATCTCCTGGATTTCCTCCATCAGTGTGTGTGTCTGTTGGGACAAGTGCCAAAAAAGGTTAAGTTTTGGCCCTAAATATATTTGTTATGCAAATTAGTCATGTTCATTCACATGCATCAGCAGATTCATGAAAGTCTACTTACCCTATATATCTGGCCCTGGCTCCTAGGCAGCACGGAAGTTGACGGCATGGTCAAACTGAATGAGGCTTCCACACTTGCTGAGGCTTGATGCTGGGCTGTATTTTAAATAAAAAGTCACGTAAACACCCAAAAATCCCTTGATGATCTGGATTACTACATATGCTTTAAAAAACACGTGGCCAAGCAGGAATGCCAACTCCCACAACTGTGATGAAGTAAGTTGTATTGTCATTCTTTTGTGTATGTGGTAATTGACATGATCACCAAGATACCTAAAGCCATAGTCAATGGCATTAGCATAATGACATATGCCCTCTTCCTTAGATTAATTACTTAGCATAATGACATATGTCCTCTTCCTTAGATTAATTACTTAGCATAATGACATACGCCCTCTTCCTTAGATTAATTACTTAGCATAATGACATATGGCGTCATGAGTTAGCTTGCCACCTAAAAAACATTCCATCCACAGGTGAGAAACATGTATTTGCCAACAAATAATATTTGTTTCTTTTTTATACAGGGACCACACGTGCCAGAGTGGCAGCAATGAGTGCAAGGGTCCTTGCGTTGGTGGCCGACATGCAGGAGCTGCGCGACTCATTGGGGACCACAGATGAAGACTAATGTTCTGGGTCCTGCCATTGTTATGTATATAGTTCTGTATTTTAAAAATTTTAAAACAAAAATTATACATTTCAAAATGTTATTTTTTAGATAAAAAAAATTTTAACGTTGGAAATTAAAAAAAAAAAAATTAAAAAATAAGCCAAACAATAAGTGGCATTTGTTATTAAAAAACAAAAAAAAGTTTCTGTGTCATTTCCTTTTCTTTACCATTACCACAAAACGAATATACATTACATAACCACAAAACAAATGGGCCAAGAAATATTTAGAGATGAAGATTCGCAGGACCGTGAAGTGATTTGGGTAAGTTTTAGGGGTGAGAAATGCAAGAAGAACATGACCGCGAAGTGATTTGGGTAAGTTTTTGGGGTGATAAATGCAAGAAGAACATGACTGCGAAGTGATTTGGGTACGTTTTAGGGGTGGGAAATGCAAGAATATACTGACCGCTAAGTGATTTGGATAAGTTTTAGGGGTGAGAAATGCAAGAATATACTGACCGCAAAGTGATTTGGGTACGTTTTAGGGGTGAGAAATGCAAGAATATACTGACCGCGAAGTGATTTGGGTAAGTTTTAGGGGTGAGAAATGCAAGAATATGCTGACCGCAAAGTGATTTGGGTAAGTTTTAGGGGTGAGAAATGCAAGAAGAACATGACCGCGAAGTGATTTGGGTAAGTTTTAGGGGTGAGAAATGGAAGAAGAATGAGAGCGCAAAGTGATTTAGCTAAGCATTGTAGCACAAGTGAGTGAACCAAATATGTAAAAGTGAAAATGATGTCAGTGAAAAAATCAAAGACCTAGAACCGCGCTAAATTAATTAAACTAAAAAGCAACAAGACGTATAGTGCTCAACGTGTGTAAGTCCTTATCTCAAAAAAGACCCAAAAATTATCAAAAAATACAAATAAAGAACACAGAGCACACAATGACAAAGAAATTCCAATTTTCTCTAATGAGACACAAATAAATGGGTCAAAAAAGTCCAAAACGTGAAAAAGTAGCAGGTATCCCACGGTGCATGCACTTCACATGAAAACGTGCAAAAACCTCCACCAAATGTGCAAATTCTTACCGACTCCACAGCAAAAAAGAGCCTTCAAATATTGGTACTCAACGTTACTACCCCCTGTGGGCTTCAGTGTGGGTAGAGCTCAAACGATGCTCCAACTTTAAATAGTAACTCCAATTCGTGTGTGTAAAGACACCACTTCAAAGAGACCACATTCTCAGTAGTACTCCCAGATGATAACAATTCATTTCATGGATGTAAAAAAAGGAAGAGAAATATAGTGTAGTACTGCTAAAAAATTCCTCTACTTTATTATATACTCAAGAAATGCACTCACATGATAAAAAAGTATAAAAAGGCATTAAACATGGTAACGGTCTTTTGGGATTATATTGCCAGGCATTTGGAAAGCATTGAGAGACTGTCTGATTCCGGCGCCGGTGAGACCGTTACCATGTTTAATGCCTTTTTATACTTTTTTATCATGTGAGTGCATTTCTTGAGTATATAATAAAGTAGAGGAATTTTTTAGCAGTACTACACTATATTTCTCTTCCTTTTTTTACATCCATGAAATGAATTGTTATCATCTGGGAGTACTACTGAGAATGTGGTCTCTTTGAAGTGGTGTCTTTACACACACGAATTGGAGTTACTATTTAAAGTTGGAGCATCGTTTGAGCTCTACCCACACTGAAGCCCACAGGGGGTAGTAACGTTGAGTACCAATATTTGAAGGCTCTTTTTTGCTGTGGAGTCGGTAAGAATTTGCACATTTGGTGGAGGTTTTTGCACGTTTTCATGTGAAGTGCATGCACCGTGGGATACCTGCTACTTTTTCACGTTTTGGACTTTTTTGACCCATTTATTTGTGTCTCATTAGAGAAAATTGGAATTTCTTTGTCATTGTGTGCTCTGTGTTCTTTATTTGTATTTTTTGAGAACCAAATATGTAGGCGAGCACTTTAATGAGTTAAGTTTGTAGTACACTGGCGTAAGATCGTAAGGATTTTCGTCTGGACGATTATTTATTGTAAAAGGAAAACAGAATCTAACGGGAAACATAAAGGATTCGTGGGAGGAGACGATGGAAATTGGGCAAAAACGAAAGCCGTAACATGAGAAAAAAAAACGGAAACGGCGTACGAACGGACGAAGACTTTACAGAAGGCTTGCAATGCATGCATAGAATCACTCGTACACTCATACGAGAGTGGGAAAAATTCCCAAAAAATGCAGATCGACACAAAAATGAAATACTTTTTTGTCTCTCTGAATCAACCCTAATGATTTGGTACAAAATACAAAAATAAATATTAAAAGGAAACCCTGTTTAAAGAGAATAAATGTAATGTCCATTGAAATGTATGGGAGAGCGAAAGGTAGTGACAGGTAATACCAGGCTCTCTGAAAGCCAGAGCGCCACTGGGATCCACTGAGCCGCCTGTGATAATGAATTGGACGCTAACCCCTCGATTCAAAGAGCAAAAGTTAATTGATTTCGGATCGAGAATCGTAAGTTTGGGTGGGTGTTTGTCATTTTTTCCTTTTTTTTTGGCCATTTCGTATTCGCACGAACGTTCGCGCATAGACGTATATGAACATGCGCTTTTCGGACGTCAATCGTATATTTTGCGTTAGTTCGTGTGTTTTTCCCGTCAAAATCGTATTTTTTAGGTCCGATCCTATTTTTTACGTGCTTCACATGGGCTTGCGCCCAATTCAGAGAGGTGATTGCTAATTGTTTTGAAGGCCATTAAAGAGCTGCTTCCCGAAATGTTTGCCGGCAGCTATTTGGCCTCGGGAGTAGGATGGAGAGGAGCGAGTTTGTGGCACATCAAGGGCTTGTGCTTTTTGACATCGATTTGATCCGGATGTCTGAGAGCAGATTGCCCCTGCGTCGTCGCATGAACATCGATAGCATGAATGATGTTGAGCTGTTTGAGCTGACCAGGCTTAATCGCGCTTCCCTCCATAAATTATATAGTGAGCTGCGGCCATGGTTAGCCCGCACCACAAGGAAGGGGCATGCAATTTCAGGTATGACCAAGATGCTTGGCTGCGTGCAATTTTTGGCGAACGGCTCGTTCCAGAGGCTGGGTGCCCTCTCCGTGGGGATGTCCCAGCCTACGCTGAGCCGCGCACTCTCTAAATTTTTGGAAGGCATGGCTGCCATAACTCCCAAATATATTTTTTTCCCGGATGATATGGCAGCCAGAAACGCCATTAAGCTTGGTTTTTATAATGTGGCCGACATGCCCAACGTAATTGGTGCTGTTGACTGCACACATGTGGCACTCGTACCTAGGGCATCCGACGAATATATATATAGGTATATATTTTTGGTTTTGGTTATTATGGGGCCCAACGTGTAATGTAACCTATTTTCCTTGGCGGCAGCATATTTTTGTTTGGCCTTTTGTGTAAATGCCTTATTTAGGCTTCTCATTTGTTGTTTGAAATTGTGTACAGACATGTTTTTTTTTCTAAATGTTTTTTGCCCTTATCACTTACCCTTTTTTTTTTGTTTTTGCCTTAAGGAATCGAAAAATGGGACACTCCCTTAATGTCCAGGCCGTGGTGGGGCCGGACATGCGTTTCCTGAGTGTCCTTGCCGGCTACCCTGGATCGTCGCACGACTCCTATATCCTGAGACGATCTGGTTTGTTTAGGCGATTTGAGTCTGGGGAATTTTCGGGTGCATGGCTGCTTGGTAAGTGTGTCCTATTTTTGGTTACTGATATTTCCCAGGAATCTGTATTGTTTGCCTATTTTAGCTTTATAATTCTTGTCAGAAACACCAACCAGCATTTTTTTGGGGGGGCTTTTGTGGATTGTATTTTGTTTTTCAACAAAACGCTTGGCTCACTTTGTGCTTCAGAATTTTTTAACTTTGGTTAGGATGTCTGTAACTTCCATGTCCAAAAATATATTGGGTAGCAGATTGTCCCGAAGTATCTGCTAGTTTTTTGTCCTTTTGTAGTATTGGTCTTGCAAGGCCAAAGTGGACTTAAACTGCATACAGTGCATTCTTTATCGAAATGGTGTGGGCCCCTCAGCAGCATGCTAATTGTAACATTTGCGAAGCCAGAAAAAAAAACATATTTCTCAAAAGCCTTGTCCGTGCAGATGTTTTATCATTCTTGGCTTTATTTAAGCTGCATTTTTAGTTATGTACTACATTTGGCCCAATAGTGTTTTTTCTAATGTGCCCTGGGTGTCTTTTTTGGCCCTTTAGCTTACCTCATTTTGATATATGTCAAATTGTTTGTGTTTGTTGTCTTGCAATGTGTTAAATTTTTGTATTTAATTGTCTTGTTAAGGTGATTCCGGTTACCCACTTCTCCCCGGCTCATGACGCCTGTGCTGCGGCCCCAGGATGCCTCTCAGGAAGCCTACAATCGTGCGCACCGCAAGACCAGGGCTGTTGTTGAGAGGGCATTTGGACTGTTGAAGACACGTTTTCGTTGTTTGGACCATACCGGGGGCGCCCTGCAATATGCTCCTAACAAAGTGATAGACATCATAATGGCATGTGCTGTTCTGCATAATTTTGCCATTCAAGAACGTGTCCCCCGTTATGTTGATGTTCTGCCCTCTACAGCCCGAGAAGATGATGGTGACAATTATGTTGGCCCACCCAGTGAGTCTGGCCAATCAGTGAGAGCAAATTTGATATTGCAGCATTTTAGTTAAAGCCTTTTTTTGGCTTCCCATTCTGTGTGTGTGTATTTGCCTTTTTTTTCAAATATTTGTTTGCCCGTAATGTGGCATTACCTTAAATAAATACACAATTTCCCTTAATTGTTGCCTAATGTTTTTCCTGGTGTTTACTTAGATTGATCTTTGCATTTTTACACCTTTTAACCAAAAATGTATCTGCTTTAGCCCAAGGTGATGTTAAATGTGTTTCAACTCAAAACGCAACAAGTATTGTAAGTGTGAATTTTTTTTACTTTTTGCACTTTGATTGGTGGTGCATAACAAATAGAAATCCACATCCAACTGTGGCTCCAAAAGCAAGAAGTTATTAACATTAAATCTACCACATCTACACCTGGAAGTGAGTGGCACAACCAAACAAGGACACCCAGTCCAAAGGCCAGCCTAGTCCAGTCATTAATATTGCCTGTGCCAAGGGATATTTGGGCATGGCCATAATGTCACACAAACATGTCTGCAAACAGGAGGAGCACAAACCAAACAAATGTCAAAAGCCATAATTGGCACATGATAGTTGCCAACTAGACAGCACATAGACCTATGGCATTGGCTAGTGGCCTTAATCATTACTCTAAGGAGCTCTATGGGAGCAAATACAAAACACAACCTGCATGTGAAACACAAAATGGATTGTTCAAAACATCAAACGACAAGTAAATACAGTGGGGGGGAAGAGAAAAGATGTCCCACACATTCATGGATTAATAGGGTGGCTGCCCATAAAACCCAGGTGGAGGTCCGTGGGGATGGGACCTAACCTGGGCCATGGTTGCATTGTGAATTTGCAACTGCTCCATAATGTTTCTCTGCATATTGGTCATCTCAGCCATGGCTGACTGGATGCCATTACTTGCATTGACCATGTTGCTGTTGAGGGTCCGAAACTCCGCGAGGATGCCCTGTAAGGTGTTAGTTAGGTTGACCATATCGGCATGCCTTTCCTCCCGCTCAGTTATGAGCTGTGCCTCAAAAGAGTCCCTCTCTTGGTTCCATAAATCAAGCAGGGCACTGTGCCTCCCCTGGGAAATTGTGCGGCGTAATGGAGTCCGCCGCACAATTACCCTGGCTCTTGGGCGTGCCCTGCCGCGTTGTCTCGTCCCCTCAACAGCAACAGGCATGCTTGGCAAATCCTCAGCAGCAGAGTGAACACTGGGGACTGTTGTGTCAGTCTCCCCATGTGCATGCACAATGGATGGAGATTCACTCTGCTGCTGAGGATTGGCCAGAGAAACATTAGGGAGCAGTTGCAGATTGGGACCCAGGGGGAGGTCATCGGACGTGGCCAGCAGGGATACATCATCTTCCTCCATTTCCTGGATCTCTTCCATGAGTGTGTGGGTCTGTAGGGACATAGAAAAAAAAAGGTTAAGTTGACGTCCCAAATTAGGATTACATCAGTTTAACACATGCTTAAGCACTTGGTAGTATTTTTGGTACTAAATAAACTTACCGGAAAACTCGGATCTGGGCTCCTATGCTGTACGGACATGGTAGGCATAATCAAACTGGGGGGTGAGTTTACCCATGCTGAGGGGTCATGCTGGGCTGAAGAAGAGAAAACAAAACCAGGTAAACACACACATAAGCATTGTTTGGGTAGGTAATAAAACAAGCCACTATTTGGAATCTTAAGCAACTCTACAGCAACGGGGACGATTGGTAAAATGCACTCAATTTAAGATATGTGCAATGGATCGAGTAAACTGCTAACTGACCTCAGTTCGAAGTCAGGAAGTGTACCCAGTCAGCATACAACTTGCAGAGCAACTATTTTGAGTTTGACTACCATTCTCTAGGTCAGGGGTACTCAACCACTTCTTGTAAAGGTCCATTTAAAGGTATCCGGTGAGAGGTGAAGGTCCGGGCATGGGGCTGTCGCAGGGGGTGTCTAGTTAGAAATCAGCACACTGGGGGAGGGGCTATAGATTGGCAAGTGCAAACTAATAAAGGCTGCTTGCCCTTGCTGGGCTGGATGGGGCAGAGCTGAGGGGACAGGGATTGGATGGATAAAGCTGGGAGGACAGGAATGGATGGTGATGGGATGGATGGAGCAAATCTGTTAGGAATGGATGGGGCTGATCTGGGGGGGGGGCGAGATGGTGGGACAGGGGCAGATGGGGCAGAGCTGGGGCAGCGGGACAGGCTTGGACAAAGCGAATGATGCACCAAGTTAGTGTGTACCTTGCAATGCCACTTCCTGTGCAGTACTTCATATTGCAATGCTAGGTTTCAGGGAGCCATGACATTGGCCAGGAGACTAACCACTACATCGCCGATCAAGGGGGCAGCTCTGAGCACGTCAACACAGAAGTAACTGAGTGCAGGGCTGTCTGGGCAGGGGTCCGGGAATCTGGTGCCAAGGTCCGCATTCGGGCCGCCAGTTGAGTATCGCTGCTCTAGGTCAGATATGTTTGGGGGTCTTGAATTAAATTGTTACCTCAAACACAACTCACACAACAAATAGCCAACACATCCATAATGATGTGTGTTTTGTGATTGAGTCCAAATATATCACTTTTCTTCATAAACTTCGTTACTTCACACATAATTAGTGTTAATTGTTTTTTTACATAATGTATGTGGTCCGAAATGTGTGATTCACACGGACCAAAACAGGACACAAACAGGCACAGTAGTGCGAGGCCAAGCAAGCCACACCATAGGGCCAAACCGTCATCTTGGTACTAGTGAACTTTAATTTACTTTGCAAACAGGCAAACATGCAGATTAAGAGTACTCACCTTGTGTACGGGTCGGTGAGTCTGTGTCCCTTAGACCCGCATGGCCACCGACCGCGACAGGATGGAGAAGGCCCAGCACAATCTCCTCAGCAGGTGTAAACTCCAGTTTTGTTGGAAAGCCACCTCCAGTTTTCATGCTGAAATGAAAAAATAGTTTGGTACCCAGAAAAGGTGCATACAGTACGCCCTAATCATTACATTTGGATACATCATTTATTTACCTGTAATTATGCCTTTTAATTTCTTTTTGCCGTACAGCATATTTGAGATCCGAAATTTTCTTCTGGATTTGGGCCACATCTTTCCTCTCTTCCCCCGCTGCATTTACTTGTCGTAGGATGGTTTCGAACAATTCCATCTTGCGCTGCTTAGTGGTGTGTTTTGATTTGCTCCCATAGAGCTCGTCATAGTATAATGTAAGGCCACTAGCCAATGCCATATTTTGGTCATGGGAGAATCTCCCACTCAAATGTCCGTGCCGCAATGTGCGGACAGATGGTTGGCTTGGGTGCTCCTCCATGTGTGCAGACACATGTGGTGACATTATGGCCTGGGGCTGGGTAGGGGAATGGAAGGATTGCTGGCTTCCCAATGACTGGACTGGACTGGCCAAGGGACTGGGTGTTCTTGCGTGGCTGGCCACCGAACTTCCAGGTGTAGATGTGGTCCGGATGATGTCCATTCTTTGGCCTCTTGGGGGGCTATGTGCCCGGCTGGTGCCAGGTCGGGGGCTATGTGCCCGGCTGGTGCAAGGTCTGGGGCTAGGTGCCCGGCCGGTGCCAGGTCTTGGGCTTCGGGCCCTGCTGCGCGGCCTTGATGGGCTTGTGGCCCTGCTGCGGGGCCTGGATGGTCTTCTGGGCCTGCTGCGGGGCCTTGATGGGCTTCGGGGCCTGCTGCGGGGCCTTGATGGGCTTCGGGGCCTGCTGCGGGGCCTGGATGGTCTTCTGGGCCTGCTGCGGGGCCTTGATGGGCTTCGGGGCCTGCTGCGGGGCCTTGATGGGCTTCGGAGCCTGCTGCGGGACCTGGATGGTCTTCGGGGCCTGCTGCGGGGCCTTGATGGGCTTCGGGCCCTGCTGCGCGGCCTTGATGCGCTTCGGGGCCTGCTGCGGGGCCTGGATGGTCTTCTGGGCCTGCTGCGGGGCCTTGATGGGCTTCGGGGCCTGCTGCGGGGCCTTGATGGGCTTCGGGCCCTGCTGTGGTGCCTTGATGGGCTTCGGGCCCTGCTGTGGTGCCATGATGGGCTTGTGGCCCTGCTGCGGGGCCTGGATGGTCTTCTGGGCCTGCTGCGGGGCCTTGATGGGCTTCGGGCCCTGCTGCGGTGCCATGATGGGCTTCTGGCCCTGCTGCGGGGCCTGGATGGGCTTCTGGGCCTGCTGCGGGGCCTGGGTTGGCTAAGTGCCCGGCTTGAAAGCATGGGTGGTGTGGGCTCCCTTGGGCGGCCTCTTCTGGGGGCAGAGGTGGTGGTGGCTGCTGTGGCCTGTTTTTTGGCCGCAGGGGCACGTGCCTTTGGGGCCCTTTTTTGGGAAAGGGAGGGTCCAGTGTCCCTTGGTGGGACCGAGGTGGTACTTGCCTTCTGGGACCTTAGCTTCTTGGGGCCTTGCTGGGACCTGGTGGTTGGGCCCTCAGAGGTCTGCCTTGGCTGTGCGCGTTTAGCTGCTGCCTTTTTGGGTGCCATTTTCGCAAAAAGCTCAAAGAGAATGAGCTTTGGGTGCAGGGACCTTTAAATCATGCGCCCAGCGTCTGACGCCTATGCGCACGACTACGCGCTCGTACGGACGTACGTTCGTGCGGAACCAGGAAACCGCTGGGGTTTCACTTATCTGCTGCCTTGAAGAAGCATAAAGATGGCGCCCACTATCTTCACCCGTCAACAGGAAGAGATCCTCATGCTGGTAAGTGCCTTGCTCTGCCTTTTAAGCTAATACTGACTGATGTACTAAATGTAAATGATGCGGTTGGAACTAGTTTTGGGGATCTTAATGTTTTAGAACAGGCTCCTCACACTTCATCCTCAAGGGCCGAGACAGGCCACGTTTTCTCCTCTCTAGGCTGATGTCCTAATTAGGGCAATTGCTCTGGCTTAGCACCAGTTAATTAACCTGTGGAGTAGCGTGGCTAGCTGTCAAACCTGGCCTGTCTCGGACCTTGATGCGGATGTTTGAGGACCACTGTTTGCCTAAGACCTCAAAACACAACGGCAAGCCACACACGTGGGCAAAAAGACAGAAACCGGGCCTTCAGCGTGATTGACTAAAAAGCAATAAAACCTAAAAAACGAGTACACAGCCTATGACATTTCCAAATGGGCCATTTGAAGCCAATAACTTATTAGTCTTGCCTCCACTGGCCTGAAACTCTGCTCAAGAATGTAAGAGATGCGCGCAGCCATCTGTACTCAGAAGCATCACACTTACTGAGGAGAGGTGAGTGGGATAAGGTACAGGGGGGTGGGTTATAGCTGTGCTTTGTTCAGACACAGCAGAGCTGTGGTCATGGGAAGGTCATCAGTCCAAGAATGGCGAGCAGCACACACACTTACAGTTTGCATGAACTTCCTGTTTGCAGGCTGCCTGCAAAGAAGGCATTTTACATAAGCCGACATCTTGGATGTTCAAACCATCATAATATGCCATAGATGCAGGTGGCCTGATTTGTAATGTTGGCTATCTGTATGTACATGGTGTGTGAAACATATAACATAAGACCAGACTCTGAATCAGAGTGAACGTCCGCTTTAAGGCACTCCCCAAAAATGGCTGGCACTCTAAATGTGTGTGTTAATGACATGACATTCGCAACTTGTGATGCAACACATATGGCTCTGTGTGTAAAAGTAAAAGCTCTGTGTCCATTATGTTTTTCAGATCATGCTTCAGCGCCGGTATGACTTCGCGCCAAATGTGTGCGAAAAAAGGGACATCGCCCAGGAGATCATCGCGGAAATCCACCGTGTCACCAGCACCACCTTCACTCACACCCAGATAATGCAGCATTGGTCGGACCTGAAACGTCTGCACATGCCCCGGGTGCGGAGGTTTTTTGGGATCCATTTCCCAAGTAAGTACAAAGCGATTGCATGGTATATGTTCCAAATTTATAAGTTATGCCTTTATTTATAATGACTTTTCTTTGTTAGTGTTGGAAATGGATTTCAGAATTCGCCGCACCCGGAGGCGCACAGGCCGACCAGTGCTGCATGCTTCTGCATCTGTGAGTGAAGGTGGTGGATCTCCCGGGCGACGGACCTACCCCTCCTCTGTGGCCTCCTCAGACCAGCCCCTGGACCTTACCACAGAGGAGGGGCCCAACCGTGTGGGGGTGGAGTCATGCCCGGCCAGGCATGGGGAAGGCTCTGGTATGTCACTCTTCATGTATATGCACAAAGATATACATGCAAGGCCAAAAACTAAGTGCTCCTTTATTATGTATTTCTAGATGCTTCTGGAGCGGGTGAGATAGTGGAGGAGGAGGCAGCAGAGATGCTGGAAGTTGATCCTGGCGAAGGTGAGTGATGTCAGCCAGACTGGGAGCCAGATATCTTGGGAATAGTGACTCGATACAACTACTAACCAAATGTCACATGTTTCTCCAGGGACTTCTTCACAGCATAGCCAGGACCAAGGGCATCCTGTTGGCCCCAACCAGCCATCTGTCGGCCACCAACAAAGTAAGTAGCCATGGCATAATTCATATTTATGTGTTTTTTGCTAAGAACACACACATAACTAAAGGCGTAGCCAATGTATAGTTAACACTTTCATGTGGGCACTTCGTTAGCTTAAAGCGGACCCTAACTCGTATTAAGAGCCTAGCTAATAAGTATCCCACACACTGTACATACAGATTGCGAACATTCAAAAACAGGCTACCGGCATCTACTGCATGTTAGGAGCCTTTAAACATCCAAGATGGCGGCATATGGAATGCGCCATATTTACAGGCAGCATGGCATACAGATTTAACCAAGTAAGGTGCTGCCATGCATTGTGGGACTGCTGACCTTTCCCTGAACCCAGCTATGCTCTGTATTACCAAAGCACAACTGTAACCTGCTCCCCTGTACTTTATCCCACTCTCCTCTCCTCATTAAGTGTTATGCTTCTGAGTCCAGATGGCGGCGCAGTAATCAAAAATGCACCAAAATGTACTTTGATCTGGTGCAGAATCATTTGGAAAGAGTTTTTGATTTTCATTAAATAATGTGGAAGGTCCGGTTTAAGGAGTTTCAATACTTACCTGTGGGAAATGCATTTACTTTATCCCTTGGAAGAATGACATATGTCATGCATTTACATGTATTTGATTAACCCAAAATCTATTCCCAGCATACAAACCGGTCTGGTACTACTATTTATGTTTATTTCTCTATTGGTTACAGGGATGATCCCAAAAACCTTGGTGGGCAAAAAAAAAAGGATACAGGAGTTGTTGGCCGAGCTGCTGGCCATACAGGCGACGTTGGGGCCAACAGAAGAAGAAGAGGAGGATGATTAGTGCCCTTGGTCCTGGCTAATTTTGTAAAATAGTTTTTACGTTTTTATAATGTTCTAAATTTTAATATTTTTTTAAAAACAACCAGAAAACAAAATAAAAATTTTAGAGGTTTTTACAAACACAAAGCAAAAAAAACAAAAAATTTTATCCAAATAAATAATATTTTAAGTCTTTAGAAATGTGTCATTTCTAATATGCGCAAAAAAAGACATTTACACAAACACGAAAATACATGCTTCTAAACATATAGACATATGTACATTATGTGGTTTGGGTAAGTTTTAGGGTCCGAGAAATGAAGAAGGATGCAAGCGCTAAGGGGTTTGGGTAAGTTTTAGAGTCGTCCAAATGAAGAAGGATGCAAGCGCTAAGGGGTTTGGGTAAGTTTTAGGGTCGTCAATAGAGATGAGCGAACTTTTGAAAAATTCGATTCGACTGATTCGCCGAATTTTCCGACAAAAATCGTTTCGACCCGAATAAATTCGCGACGAATCGCTATTAAAAACGGCTATTTCTGAGCCTCCTACAGCCTCAATAGGGTTGTAAACCATTCAGCCTTGCTGTAACACGCACAGGATGCGTGCTGGGTTAGTTAAATAATACTTTGAAGAAATATCACATGCAGATCAGAGGCATCGCTAATAGAATCGCAGAGCGGCACAATTGCAGAGAGTTGAAGTGGCATCACTATGAGGGGCAGAAGGAGCCCAAATATACACTGGAGTTGGCCTCAGGAGCCCAAAAATTGGATGAATCACACCCTGGAGTTGGCAGAAGTTGGCAGCAGCAGCAGCAGGAGCCCAAATATACACTGGAGTTGGCTTCAGGAGCCCAAAAATTGGATGAATCACACCCTGGAGTTGGCAGGAGTTGACAGTAGCAGCAGCAGGAGCCCAAATATACACTGGAGTTGGCTTCAGGAGCCCAAAAATTGGATGAATCACACCCTGGAGTTGGCAGGAGTTGACAGTAGCAGCAGCAGGAGCCCAAATATACACTGGAGTTGGCCTCAGGAGCCCAAAAATTGGATGAATCACACCCTGGAGTTGGCAGGAGTTGACAGTAGCAGCAGCAGGAGCCCAAATATACACTGGAGTTGGCTTCAGGAGCCCAAAAATTGGATGAATCACACCCTGGAGTTGGCAGGAGTTGACAGTAGCAGCAGCAGGAGCCCAAATATACACTGGAGTTGGCCTCAGGAGCCCAAAAATTGGATGAATCACACCCTGGAGTTGGCAGGAGTTGACAGTAGCAGCAGCAGGAGCCCAAATATACACTGGAGTTGGCTTCAGGAGCCCAAAAATTGGATGAATCACACCCTGGAGTTGGCAGAAGTTGACAGTAGCAGCAGCAGGAGCCCAAATATACACTGGAGTTGGCCTCAGGAGCCCAAAAATTGGATGAATCACACCCTGGAGTTGGCAGGAGTTGGCAGCAGCAGCAGCAGGAGCCCAAATATACACTGGAGTTGGCTTCAGGAGCCCAAAAATTGGATGAATCACACCCTGGAGTTGGCAGAAGTTGGCAGCAGCAGCAGCAGGAGCCCAAATATACACTGGAGTTGGCTTCAGGAGCCCAAAAATTGGATGAATCACACCCTGGAGTTGGCAGGAGTTGGCAGCAGCAGCAGCAGGAGCCCAAATATACACTGGAGTTGGCTTCAGGAGCCCAAAAATTGGATGAATCACACCCTGGAGTTGGCAGGAGTTGACAGCAGCAGCAGCAGGAGCCCAAATATACACTGGAGTTGGCTTCAGGAGCCCAAAAATTGGATGAATCACACCCTGGAGTTGGCAGGAGTTGACAGCAGCAGCAGCAGGAGCCCAAATATACACTGGAGTTGGCTTCAGGAGCCCAAAAATTGGATGAATCACACCCTGGAGTTGGCAGGAGTTGACAGTAGCAGCAGCAGGAGCCCAAATATACACTGGAGTTGGCTTCAGGAGCCCAAAAATTGGATGAATCACACCCTGGAGTTGGCAGAAGTTGGCAGCAGCAGCAGCAGGAGCCCAAATATACACTGGAGTTGGCTTCAGGAGCCCAAAAATTGGATGAATCACACCCTGGAGTTGGCAGGAGTTGACAGTAGCAGCAGCAGGAGCCCAAATATACACTGGAGTTGGCCTCAGGAGCCCAAAAATTGGATGAATCACACCCTGGAGTTGGCAGGAGTTGACAGTAGCAGCAGCAGGAGCCCAAATATACACTGGAGTTGGCTTCAGGAGCCCAAAAATTGGATGAATCACACCCTGGAGTTGGCAGAAGTTGACAGTAGCAGCAGCAGGAGCCCAAATATACACTGGAGTTGGCCTCAGGAGCCCAAAAATTGGATGAATCACACCCTGGAGTTGGCAGAAGTTGGCAGCAGCAGCAGCAGGAGCCCAAATATACACTGGAGTTGGCTTCAGGAGCCCAAAAATTGGATGAATCACACCCTGGAGTTGGCAGAAGTTGGCAGCAGCAGCAGCAGGAGCCCAAATATACACTGGAGTTGGCTTCAGGAGCCCAAAAATTGGATGAATCACACCCTGGAGTTGGCAGGAGTTGACAGTAGCAGCAGCAGGAGCCCAAATATACACTGGAGTTGGCCTCAGGAGCCCAAAAATTGGATGAATCACACCCTGGAGTTGGCAGGAGTTGACAGTAGCAGCAGCAGGAGCCCAAATATACACTGGAGTTGGCCTTAGGAGCCCAAAAATTGGATGAATCACACCCTGGAGTTGGCAGGAGTTGACAGTAGCAGCAGCAGGAGCCCAAATATACACTGGAGTTGGCTTCAGGAGCCCAAAAATTGGATGAATCACACCCTGGAGTTGGCAGAAGTTGACAGTAGCAGCAGCAGGAGCCCAAATATACACTGGAGTTGGCCTCAGGAGCCCAAAAATTGGATGAATCACACCCTGGAGTTGGCAGAAGTTGGCAGCAGCAGCAGCAGGAGCCCAAATATACACTGGAGTTGGCCTCAGGAGCCCAAAAATTGGATGAATCACACCCTGGAGTTGGCAGGAGTTGGCAGCAGCAGCAGCAGGAGCCCAAATATACACTGGAGTTGGCTTCAGGAGCCCAAAAATTGGATGAATCACACCCTGGAGTTGGCAGAAGTTGGCAGCAGCAGCAGCAGGAGCCCAAATATACACTGGAGTTGGCTTCAGGAGCCCAAAAATTGGATGAATCACACCCTGGAGTTGGCAGCAGCAGCAGCAGGAGCCCAAATATTACTTTAAAGAGACACTGGGGTTGGCCTCAGGAGCCCAAAAATTGGATGAATCACACCCTGGAGTTGGCAGAAGTTGGCAGCAGCAGCAGCAGGAGCCCAAATATACACTGGAGTTGGCCTCAGGAGCCCAAAAATTGGATGAATCACACCCTGGAGTTGGCAGGAGTTGACAGTAGCAGCAGCAGGAGCCCAAAAAATGGCCTAAAGACATAAATATGTTTTGCACCATTTGGAAAGTGTAAAACGTGGCACCATGCTGAATCTAGTCGCATGCATCAGGCATTGGTGGGTGGAAATCCTGGCTGATCCATCCCTGATTCATTTTGACAAAGGTGAGTCTCTCCACATTTTTAGTTGACAGACGAGTTCTCCTCGCCGTAACTATGGCCCCCGCCGCACTAAACACCCGCTCAGATGGCACGCTACTTGCCGGGCAGGACAGCTTTTCCAGGGCAAACTCTGCTAGTTGCGGCCACAAATCAAGTTTGGCTGCCCAGAAGTCCAGCGGATCCTCAAGGTGTGTTGGCATGGTCATGTCAAAGTATGACATGACCTGCTGGTTCAGGTCCTGCTCCAGGTCTTCCTGCTGCTCATGAGTAGCCTCACTATGCGGGTGTAGAAAGCTACTCATTAGCGACTGAAGACTGAGGCTGCTGCTGCTGATGGAGCTTCTGCTGCTGCTGCTGCCAACCCCCCCAGTGGCCATGGCAGTGGAAGGTGAGCGCAGAGGTCCCCTCGAGTCAGACCTGCGAGAGTATGGACCATGGCGCAGATAGGCATCGGCCAACTGCCTACGTAGAATGTCTTTGTAGTAGTTGAGTTTGTCCTCCCTCTCGGTGGGTTTAAAAAATGCCCCCATTTTGTGCCGGAAGCGAGGGTCCAATAAGGTGGACAGCCAGAAGTCATCCCGCCGACAGATGGAAACAATTCTGGGGTCACTACGCAAGCATGTGAGCATGCTTCGTGCCATTTGCGCAAGTGACTCGGATGGACTACCTGTCTCCATCTCCACTGCATACTGCCACGGTGTGCCCGGGTCCTCTGTCTCTCCTTCCTCAAAAACCTCTAGCTCCTCTGGCTGCTCCTGCTCCTCCTCTCCTGTCCGCTGACTAGATAAACCAGCCATTTCGCCAAGCCTAAACTGTGTTTCGCTGGGCAACTCCTCCTCCTCCTCTTCCTCCTCCTCCTCCTCCAGTTCAGCTCCAAGGGGGTTCATGTGGCCGTAAGATGTAAACGCCATGTCTCCAGTGCCCTGACCAGCCATGGTTTCCAACATGTGCTGTAGTACATGAAGCAGTGGAATCACGTCGTTCATCCCGTAATCCTGCCGACTGACAAATAAAGTGGCTTCCTCAAAGGGCCTGAGCAAACGGCAGGTGTCACGTATGAGCTGCCACTGGTTGACATTGAAGTTACACAGGGGAGTCCCCCTATCTGCTTGGATCATCAGGAAATCCGTGATGGCTTTTCTCTGTTCATATAATCGGTCCAACATGTGAAGGGTGGAATTCCAACGGGTGGAAACATCGCAAATCAGACTATGTTGGGGGATACCATTCTGACGCTGTAGCTCAAGAAGGGTGTGTTTGGCGGTGTAGGAGTGGCTGAAGTGCATGCAAAGTTTCCGTGAAGTTGTTAGGATGTCCTGCAGATGGGGGGAACACTTCAGAAACCGCTTGACAACCAGATTGAAGACGTGAGCCATGCAGGGGGCATGGGTCAGGCTTCCTTGGCGCAGCGCAGACAAAATGTTCTTCCCATTGTCGGTAACCATGATTCCCATTTTAAGTTTTCTCGGAGTAAGCCATGTTTGGATTTCCTGATGAATACATTTAAGCAGTTCCTCCCCTGTGTGACTCCGTTCGCCAAGACAAACCATGTGAAGCACTGCGTGACACCTCCGTGCCCTGCACACATGGTAGACTGGAGGGGCACTGAGACTTGAGCCTACAGTGGAGGGTGAGGAGATGGCGGAGGATGAGGAGGCCGAGTCGCACGGTGTCACAGGCCCAATGGGCAGAGAGCGCGGAGGCCGAAGCGGCGTGACCTGTCCAAGTTGCTGCTGCAAAGGGACCACATTCACCCAGTGGGCCGTAAACGACATGTACTGCCCCTGACCGTAGTTACAGCTCCAGATGTCGGCGCTGCCATGTATTTTGCTACACACCGACAGGCTCAAGGACTGGCCCACCTTCTGTTCAACAAAAGTGTGCAGCGCTGGTACTGCCTTCTTGGCAAAGAAATGACGGCTTGGGACTCTCCACCTCGGCTCGGCACAAGCCATCAGTTCTCTGAAAGGTGCAGATTCCACCACCTGAAAAGGGAGCGACTGCAGCACCAGCAACTTGGACAGGAGCACATTCAGCTTCTGCGCCGTAGGATGAGTGGGCGCATACTGCTGTCTCTTGGACATGGCTTCGCTGATGGATTGCTGGCGGGATGCATGACTTGGAGGAGGAGGAGGAGGAGCAGGAGCGACAGAGGATGGGTGTGACGCACAGCTGCCTTCGGCTGAGGTGCTGGAGCCTTGGCTGGCAGAAATTGGGAGCTCACTTGGTGAGGAAGCAGACTGGACCACCCCTTGGGAGCCTCGGTTCTCCCAGGTCGTTTTATGGTGACGCATCATATGTTGACGCAGGGCCGTGGTGCCAACATTTGGACCCTGGCCACGCTTCACCTTTTGCCTACATATCTTGCATGTGGCCATGTTACCCTCCTGCGGATGCCTCAGGAAAAACTGCCACACTGCCGAGTAGCTACTTTTCCCACCCCCTGGCCTCACTGATTCACTGCTGCTGTTGCCAACTCCAGGAACCCCTGCTCCACTACCTCCCGATAAGGTAGACTGCCGCACAGCAGGTGCTCTACCCCGGCCCCGGCCCCGGCCGGCTCAAGCCTTTGGAATTGTGCCCCCATGCTGACTGCTACCACCTTGCTGCCTCAGCTGCTGACTCCGGGGCAACCTGCGCCCCTCTTCTCCTGATGATGACGATGAAGCCCCTTCATCACCCGGCTCCCAAGTGCGATCGGCTTCATCGTCATCATCATCATCATCACCGGGTTGTGGCTGTACGTCACTGATGTTCGTGGATTCGTCAACAGTGTCTGGCGCAGGAGCTGGAACGCTCGCAGCACCCACGACACTGTCCACATCACTATTTGTCTGCCTAGCTAAAGAAGCCACCTCCATTTCTTGGCTGGGCAGTAGCTGCTGACTGTCCTCCTGTATCTGATCGTCCTCCTCACTAAAGAGTGGAGCTGAACCCAAAGCATAGGATACGTCGCTGGGGGAGGGAACGGCGTAGGACAGAGGCAATGGGAGGACAGGGACTGCTCTCGGGGCATGCCAACTCAGGGTTGTGTCAGAGGAACCTACCGACCCTAGACTGGGGGTCTCAGATGTAAGTTGTGATGATGTTGTTGATGAGCGCGTCAGCCAATCTACCACGGCAGATGCGTTACTGGTGGAGACCCGACCGCTAGCAGATACTGGCAGATTAGGTCTCTCAGCGTGACTCCTGCTGCTACTGGCCCCCAGTCTGATGCGAGCTCTGCCTGCGGAATCTTGGCCTCTGCCACTCCTCTTTTCACTTCCAGGCACTTGTCTGCCCGACATAGTCTAACTGGCGTGGTAGTAGGTGATATTTTAAGAACCCCCAGGCAGCAGTGGGTCTATATAAAACAGAATATAATGCACACCAAAAGTGAGCAGTAACACTCAGCCTCCAACAGGCCTGCTTAGTGTAAATAAGAGAGCTGCTTAGTGTAAATAAAGAGGGGTATGCTATGTTACAGAATGGGATGCCTCAACAGAAGTGCACCTGGCAGGCAGCAGTAAGCCTATGCCCAGCAAAAGTGTCTTATAATATAAATATAATAAGAGCAAATGCTTATATGGTCTTAAACAAAGGCTGCTTTAGTCACAGAATGGGATGCCCTGGGCAGGAATCGACCTGGCAGGGTCCAGTAGTGCTTTGGCCAGCAAAAGTGTCTTTATCAGGCCTAATTTCAAATATAATAAGAGCAAATGCTTATATGGTCTTAAACAGAGGCTGCTTTAGTCACAGAATGGGATGCCCTGGGCAGGAATGGACCTGGCAGGGTCCAGTAGGGCTTTGGCCAGCAAAAGTGTCTTTATCAGGCTAATTTCAAATATGATAAGAGCAAATGCTTATATGGTCTTAAACAGAGGCTGCTGTAGTCACAGAATGGGATGCCCCGGGCAGGAATCGAGCTGGCAGGGTCCAGTAGGGCTTTGGCCAGCAAAAGTGTCTTTATCAGGCCTAATTTCAAATATGATAAGAGCAAATGCTTATATGGTCTTAAACAGAGGCTGCTTTAGTCACAGAATGGGATGCCCTGGGCAGGAATGGACCTGGCAGGGTCCAGTAGGGCTTTGGCCAGCAAAAGTGTCTTTATCAGGCTAATTTCAAATATGATAAGAGCAAATGCTTATATGGTCTTAAACAGAGGCTGCTTTAGTCACAGAATGGGATGCCCCGGGCAGGAATCGAGCTGGCAGGGTCCAGTAGTGCTTTGGCCAGCAAAAGTGTCTTTATCAGGCCTAATTTCAAATATGATAAGAGCAAATGCTTATATGGTCTTAAACAGAGGCTGCTTTAGTCACAGAATGGGATGCCCTGGGCAGGAATGGACCTGGCAGGGTCCAGTAGGGCTTTGGCCAGCAAAAGTGTCTTTATCAGGCTAATTTCAAATATGATAAGAGCAAATGCTTATATGGTCTTAAACAGAGGCTGCTTTAGTCACAGAATGGGATGCCCCGGGCAGGAATTGAGCTGGCAGGGTCCAGTAGGGCTTTGGCCAGCAAAAGTGTCTTTATCAGGCTAATTTCAAATATGATAAGAGCAAATGCTTATATGGTCTTAAACAGAGGCTGCTTTAGTCACAGAATGGGATGCCCTGGGCAGGAATGGACCTGGCAGGGTCCAGTAGGGCTTTGGCCAGCAAAAGTGTCTTTATCAGGCTAATTTCAAATATGATAAGAGCAAATGCTTATATGGTCTTAAACAGAGGCTGCTTTAGTCACAGAATGGGATGCCCCGGGCAGGAATCGAGCTGGCAGGGTCCAGTAGGGCTTTGGCCAGCAAAAGTGTCTTTATCAGGCTAATTTCAAATATGATAAGAGCAAATGCTTATATGGTCTTAAACAGAGGCTGCTGTAGTCACAGAATCGGATGCCCCGGGCAGGAATCGAGCTGGCAGGGTCCAGTAGTGCTTTGGCCAGCAAAAGTGTCTTTATCAGGCCTAATTTCAAATATGATAAGAGCAAATGCTTATATGGTCTTAAACAGAGGCTGCTGTAGTCACAGAATGGGATGCCCCGGGCAGGAATCGAGCTGGCAGGGTCCAGTAGGGCTTTGGCCAGCAAAAGTGTCTTTATCAGGCCTAATTTCAAATATGATAAGAGCAAATGCTTATATGGTCTTAAACAGAGGCTGCTGTAGTCACAGAATGGGATGCCCTGGGCAGGAATCGACCTGGCAGGGTCCAGTAGGGCTTTGGCCAGCAAAAGTGTCTTTATCAGGCCTAATTTCAAATATGATAAGAGCAAATGCTTATATGGTCTTAAACAGAGGCTGCTGTAGTCACAGAATGGGATGCCCCGGGCAGGAATCGAGCTGGCAGGGTCCAGTAGGGCTTTGGCCAGCAAAAGTGTCTTTATCAGGCCTAATTTCAAATATGATAAGAGCAAATGCTTATATGGTCTTAAACAGAGGCTGCTGTAGTCACAGAATGGGATGCCCCGGGCAGGAATCGAGCTGGCAGGGTCCAGTAGTGCTTTGGCCAGCAAAAGTGTCTTTATCAGGCCTAATTTCAAATATGATAAGAGCAAATGCTTATATGGTCTTAAACAGAGGCTGCTTTAGTCACAGAATGGGATGCCTCACAGCAGACTTAAGATCAGTTCAGTATATATGCACAGTTAGTTACTATAAGCAGCCTGAAAACGCTAACAAAGGCTGGATGAAAAAAAAAAATCTCCCTGTCAGCCAGCTCCGTTTTTCCTACCTTTCCCTGGCTTTCTGTCTGTCTCCTGTCTGTCTCCTGCCTGTCTCCTGCCTGTCTCCAGCCTGTCCCTGTCTGTCCCTGTCTCCAGCCTGTCTAACTGCCTCAGCTACACAGCGTTCTGTCTGTCTGTCAGGAATGCAATAGAGAAATGAGGAAAAGCAAGATGGCCGCCGTTAAATACCGCTGTGTGACGTCACCGGGCTTGCTGGCTGCTGATAGGCTGCATGTGACTGCCCCAGCTTGCACTGGCGCGGGATACATGTCCAGACATGTCCCGTCCGCCATCTTAGAATGCCTGTAATGTAAATGAATGGATGTTAAAGGAAAACTTCGAGTGATCGAATCGCGGGGAAATTCGGATTCGATCCGAATCGAATTTTTCCTGAAATTCGGATCGAATCCGGGTTCGTCCGGATCGATTCGCTCATCCCTAGTCGTCAACATGAAGAAGGATGCAAGCGCTAAGGGGTTTGGGTAAGTTTTAGAGTCCGAGAAATGAAGAAGGATGCAAGCGCTAAGGGGTTTGGGTAAGTTTTAGGGTCGTCAACATGAAGAAGGATGCAAGCGCTAAGGGGTTTGGGTAAGTTTTAGGGTCCGAGAAATGAAGAAGGATGCAAGCGCTAAGGGGTTTGGGTAAGTTTTATGGTTCCTAAAGGTAAGTGGTAGCCTGGCGCGAGGCAGTAGTGGTGACATTGGTAGTGTCAGATAGGGCCCACATTGGTTTGTGGAGTGTAGCTTGGATCGCGCATGCGCAAGACCTTATATACATACGAACGAACGAATATAAGAGGCCAAAAACCATTGAAAACCAGAGGCAAACGCAAGTAATTGGAAGAGGTGGACGATGGAAGCGGCCGAAAAAACAGGCTGCCGCCGCAACAAGTGATCACATCAACCTGTTTTTTACGATTGACAACTGACTGAGGCAAGTTCGGGAGATAACATACGAACGGACGTACATTTTAGGATAGAAACGTATTGGCTTATAGAATCACTCGCAAGTTCATACGAACGCACGAGCGGACGGGAAAAATAGGATGATCGGCACCAAAATCCAAGCTGTTACATGTTTCTTTGAATCGACCCTTATGTGTCGCTGTAAGAGTCGCTCACCAGAATCGCCTTCATAAATGTGGTATTGTGTACAGCGCCTGGCGTTCACCTGACGGTACCTGTCGCTGCCAGTCATTACCTGTCGCTATGGCTTTATGAATAAACCCCTATATAGCTCTATGTTTCCAGTACTGTTAAGGTTATTGTACAGTTATTTCATTCATAGAGGTCTGGTGCACACAGCTCTCCCAGTTCAACATCTGGATTCTCATGCATTATGTGTATCCTTTTTCTATATGCATATATGTAATCTATATACTACCCGAATTTATAATATATTACACTGTATACATGTAAATAATTGTTCAAAATTGTCTATATTCTCAATATAAGCAATTTGCAAATCAAAACTCTGGTGTGCTCCTACCTATTTATATTTTCTATATTTTTTCTATAGTAACAGGGAATGAGGAAGGTACTACTGGGAGCAGTCACTAGAGACGGAGAGAGAGGGGGGGAGCCACGTTCATACCTAACAAGTGACTACAGGAAAGGTGAACCTTTCAGCCTGAGATGCTGATGGAGGAAGCTTAAGGCCTCAGTATCTTGCTAAGGGACCAGAATTAGTGACCACCACCTGTCAGAGTCCATCTGGATGTAATGCTGTGCTATGGAAACTGCTAATGGAACAAGTGTTGGATTATGACTGCATGACCTGATGTGAACCTTCAAGTGTACCTGAAGTCCTGCTAATAAAGTAAGTGCCCTTTTTATAAAGTTGGTCTCATTGGAGTTATTGGATGCAGACCCACATGGGGACGTCCTCCAAGCCTATAACAAGGAACCCACTCCCCACACGCCTGAGTAGCTAAACCCCTCAGGTATACATGTGCTACATTCACCCAGATCCCTTGCCGTTTTACTAGGCATGCTCCTGTCTGCACAAAACGGGGGAAGCCGCTCTGTGCTTCCTGTCCGAGATAACGGCACCTAGAATCCAGAGCAACAGGAGAATGGTGCTGGACCGTGGCAAGGTCAGGGCCGGATTATGAGGGGGTGCAAGGGGCACACACCCCAGGGCCTCAACCACTTGCCCTATAAAGGGGGCTCCACCATCCTTTGGGTTACAGTCTGGTCCAGGAAGCTTTTCAGTCTTTGGTCTGACGGGCTGCGGGGCCAGCAACAAAGCTATTGGCGGCAGTGAGGAGCAGTGCACCTGGACAAGCCTTTTTTTGTTTTTGCAAACCTGCAGCCAAAGCCACCACAGGGCAGAGCAGAGAGAATAGAGCAGCAAAGCCGCCGCCAGCAACGCTACAGTGATGAGTGCAGAGCTGTCACTGCACATAAGCCACCAAGCACAGCCGCTGGCAGCTCAATGCAGGGAACCAGCCGGGCGACTACACCACCCCCCACCCAGAATGGCAAAGCAGGAGTTCCCGAGCAGCACGCACCCGCACAAGGGGGGCACAAGGGACTCCATCTGATGTTCCAGTAAGTAGGCGGGTGCCAGACAACCACCAATCAGTTACTTGGGAGGATTATTTTTATAAAGGAAAAAAAATACTGTATCTGGGGCCTCCACCAGATGTTGTGCCCTGGGACCTCCACCACACTTAATCCGGCCCTGCGCAAGGTAAGGTTTTTTTTTTTTATTTGTAACCCCCCTTCTGCCTCAGAGCCAGGGGAGGGTGGCAGGGCAGGGCAGTTACCCGGAGACAGAACTTTCACTTTATGGTCAGGTTGGATGCCCGAAGGTTGAGTTAAACCTAAGATGAATCTGGAGAATAACCGGGTACAAATTTATTTATTTATATTAATACAGATACCTTTATTACTAGATCTATTAATGGGTATTACACTCCCTTGTGTGACATTTCATCTACATGTTGTATCCGTTTGTTATATATAACATATACATTCCCATAGATCTGCAACTTTTACCGCCGCTTCCATGCTGGCTTTTGCCCCTGACCTCAGTCACGGCCACACACAATGGAGGAGGTGTGTCAGGTCTCAGCACACCTCCTGCATTGCAATGAATGGAGAGGGGGTGGCAGCACTCCTGTGAATGATGGCAGGTTGCGATCCAGTCCCACCATCAATCCCGGCCCTATGTCAGATGCCCTCGGGAGGCATGGGAAGTGGAGGCTGCGGTGAGGCTTGGATCCAGCAATCAGTTCTATGTTCCAGGCCAGTCTGTGTTCCAGTCCAAGTATTATTTCTCATTCTATTGTAGGGAAGTGCTCAGTTACCACAGAGTTGCAACAGGTACATTACAGGCCTGCTGGAGATCATAGGTCACTCTCTCTCTCTCTAGCTACTGATGGTACACTTCCTGTCCCTGCTAGTTGGGGTTTGTAGCCTCTTTCTGGATGTATCAAAGACTATATTTACAGGACAGACTTACTGTATGATAGGAGAACTGAGCACACAGCTTGCTGCCAGGAGCTGTGCTGCTGCCACCTGCATGCACAGTCTCACAGTGGAGCCTGGATCACTTCACAGACTACTACACTGTTCACCTGCATGTCCAGCTGATGGTGCCACATGGGGGATCGTCGGTAGCTGCTCCAGAACTTCTTAAGTGCCTTCTGCCTGCTGACCTACATTTCTAACTGCTGTGTGCCCTGTGGAGAGCCGTTGCTGTTGCTGCATATCTGATCATCGACTTCTGCGAGTCAAGATCAGGGGCCTCTGCAGCTTTCATCCTGTGCTGACTTTCTCCTGGAGGTATTTAGATATACCCCTCGATTCAAAGAGCAAAAGTTAATTGATTTCGGATCTAGAATCCTAAGTTTGGGTGGGTGTTTGTCATTTTTTCCTGTTTTTCTGGCCATTTCCGACTCGCACGAGCCTACGTACGATTTCGTATATGCTCTTACGATCATCGGAAGTTCGTTCCTAAATTTTAGGATCAAATCCTAAAACTTAGGATCAAAACCTAAAACTTAGGATCAAAACCTAAAACTTAGGATCAAAACCTAAAACTTAGGATAATTGGATGTGTTTACGTGTAATTCAGAGAGCAGTTTTCCAACCTCTAAATACGTTTTAAAAGAAAGCCACTTCCGACACCTTTTAGCAGTCGGATTGCTGTTCTTGATCAGGTTTTTTGGCTATGTGGAGGAGTCTGCGCGTCTTGAGCTCCAATGAACTGCATGTATCAGCATGGCCGAGGCCATAAATTGTATGGCAATGCATACCTGATTCATGTATGCCTTATAAAAGCATTTTAATGTGGACCTTAATTAGTCCTTTGCATGTAAACCTTTATTTTGCAATACATCCATATATTTGCGTTAATTAAAGAAACTTATGTCCTTTGTTATTTATTTTTAAATTGATGTACTAGAATAATATTTTTAATTTGAATTTATTGGTGTAGTTGTTTACCTTTGCTTTGTTTAATTATTTTAGCTCATCTTTGGTCAGATGCATCACACTTACTGAGGAGAGGAGAGCGGGATAAAGTGCAGGATGTGGGTTACTGCTGTATTTTGCACAGACACAGCAGAGCTGGGGGCACGGAAAGGTCAGAAATCAAAGAATGCAGAGCAACACAGTCACAAGGCCCTTTCTGTTTGCAGGCTGCCCGATAATACCTGACCCGCCATCTTGGCTGTTTCTAGACTCATAACATGCAGAAGTTGCTGGGTGTTTTTTTATATTTGAGAGCAATCTGTATGTAGAGGGTGTGGGTAACCACAACAAAAATTTTAAGTTGTACCATTTGAAGCCAAAATATTAAAATTAAATCCACAAGTAAAAAATGCAAGTTAACTAAAAATTAAACAAAGTAAGATTTACTTATGCAAATGCATTCATTAATGGTTGGTTACTACTAAATTAATGAAATAAAGAAAAATAAAAGACCAAATATTTAGAATGCACTTTAATGAGGTAAGTTTGTAGTGCGCAGCCGCAAGATCAGAAGGATTTACGTCCAGACAAAAAAGGAAAAAGGGCAAAACCAATGTTGCAACCTGAGAAATGAAACGGAAAATTCAGGATGGAAACTGACATAGGTCTGATTCCCGAACTGCCATACGAACGGACCTAAATTTTAGGATAGAAACGTATTAGCTTATAGAATCACTCGCAAGTTCATACGAGCGCACGAGCGTTCGGGAAAAATAGGAAGATCGGCACCAAAATCAAAGCTGTAACATGTTTCTTTGAATCGACCCCATAGACTATTGGGTTGATTCAAAGAAACATGTAACATCTTGGATTTGGCTCACGATCATCCTATTTTTCCGGAACGCTCGTGCGTTCGTATGAACTTGCGAGTGATTCTATAAGCTAATACGTTTCTATCCTAAAATTTAGGTCCGTTCGTATGGCAGTTCGGGAATCAGACCTATGTCAGTTTCCATCCTGAATTTTCCGTTTCATTTCTCAGGTTGCAACATTGGTTTTGCCCTTTTTCCTTTTTTGTCTGGACGTAAATCCTTCTGATCTTGCGGCTCCGCACTACAAACTTACCTCATTAAAGTGCATTCTAAATATTTGGTCTTTTATTTTTCTTTATTTCATTCATTTTGTAGTAACCAACCATTAATGAATGCATTTGCATAAGTAAATCTTACTTTGTTTAATTTTTAGTTAACTTGCATTTTTTACTTGTGGATTTAATTTTAATATTTTGGCTTCAAATGGTAAAACTTTAAATTTTTAGTGTGGTTACCCACACCCTCTACATACAGATTGCTCACAAATCTTAAAAAACACCCAGCAACTTCTGCATGTTATGAGCCTAGAAACAGCCAAGATGGCGGCTCAGGTATTATCGGGCAGCCTGCAAACAGAAAGGGCCTTGTGACTGTGTTGCTCTGGATTCTTTGATTTCTGACCTTTCCATGCCCCCAGCTCTGCTGTGTCTGTGCAAAATACAGCAGTAACCCACATCCTGCACTTTATCCCGCTCTCCTCTCCTCAGTAAGTGTGATGCATCTGACCAAAGATGTGCTTAAATAATTAAACAAAGCAAAGGTAAACAACTACACCAATAAATGCAATCTAAAAATATTATTCTAGTACCTCAATTTTAAAATAAATAACAAAGGACATAAGTTTCTTTAAATAACGCAAATATATTGCAAAATAAAGGTTTACATGCAAAGGACTAATTAAGGTCCACATTAAAATGCTTTTATAAGGCATACATGAATCAGGTATGCATTGCCATACAATTTATGGCCTCGGCCATGCTGATACATGCAGTTCATTGGAGCACAAGACGCGCAGACTCCTCCACTTAGCCAAAAAACCTGTTCACGAACAGCAATCCGGCTGCTAAAAGGTGTCAGCTGTGGCTTTCTTTTAAAACGCGTTTAGAGGTTTCTCTGAATCACACCTAAACACATCCAATTAACCTAAGTTTTACGTTTTGATCGTAAGTTTTAGGATTTGATCCTAAGTTTTACGTTTTGATCCTAAAATTTAGGAACGAACTTCCGCTGATCGTAAGAGCATATACGCATTCGTACGTAGGCTCGTGCGAGTCAGAAATGGCCAAAAAAACAGGAAAAAATGACTAACACCCACCCAAACTTACGATTCTCGATACGAAATCAATTAACTTTTGCTCTTTGAATCGAGGGGTATATATACCTGGGTATATGTGCACAGACTAACTAAAGCCCCAGCCGGGGCCTTTCATTGTGTTATACTGTGTATGATTCATTTCTATTGCCAAGTTAACCTTTACTGTATAAAATTTATAGTATTGTTATACTTGACTGTGCCAGTGAGTGACTTAGGTAAATGGCTGTTCCTCTGCTCCAAATGTATTGTTTTGCTTAGACAACTTCATCTACTTCACAGAAAGGTGTTCCTGTTCTGGGTGGAGGCACTGCCACACCAAACATTTAATCCAATCTTCCACTTAGCAAAGACTCTGTCTCTTTTTGTTACCAACAGGTTAGCGCTATATCCTGTCTTGAGCGGGGTGTTTACCACCCCCCCAAAACAGCCCTACACTATGTTCCAATCAATCCACATTGTAGTTTCCAATCCAAGTATCCATTCCTAGTCTGTTTTCCAGTCCGTTCTTTGCTACCTTTTGCCCTGAGTACCCAGCATTCCCACCACGCTACTTGAAGGCCCCTTTTTAAGACCTCCACCATGCCTCAAGGATCAGAAAGAGGTGAAAACAGTGCATGACAACCCCAGAGATACCACATCTCTGTAACAGACCCCGGCCAGATTGGCTGTAGCCATGAAACATCGCAATCAAGGCTCTGCCTTGATCCGTTTGGGTCAAGGGTAGGGTTATGGTGACCAGGGCAGTGTCTAGGCGATATAGTTCCCACTGGAGGAAGAAAAGAAAATGACCCCCCTCCTTACCCATCCTATGTGCCTCCTTAGCACAAGGCAGTGCATGATTGAGCCCAATATGGGGGATAAAGGGTCTGACATACCAAAGTGGAAAACAGGATGGCTAGAATAAAGACACCCCCCCCCCGAATGCACATTAGCATTGACCCACTGATCATCCGCCTTTAGAAACATCCCTGATGGTGACCATGGACCACTTGACACCTCAGGGGTTTTACTAGATGGAAGGTCCGAGACACAAGCATAGCTGTGTTTCTTACTCATCAGACCCTGGAACCTATTTAAACACCGTCTTCTAAACAGGGGCCCGCCGTGTGCGCAGCATAAACCGCAGTGGCATTGGAAATATTTTAAAGCTGAGAAGATTTTTTTTTTCTTCCGTAATCCTGCAAAACGCTGATACATGTTTAATACCGATTTCATTAACTCAGCGCCCTTTTCTATAATAAAGCTGTACAGCCGTTTGACGATAAGGACACCGCTTTATTCGCGGGGTGGAATTGGCAATGCAAATTGCAGAAATGCCGAGCAGTCCTCTCAGCAGGGTTTAAACAGGATAAAGATTTAACTAAGTGCTAAAGTAGCTGGAATGTCAAGAGCGAGCTTGCCACGGAAAAACGAACGCCAGGCGCCCTATCCGTACGGCACATCGCCCTTATTCAGGATTAGCCCCGTAATTCCAGCAGCTAAAAAAATACACATCAAACACCGGAAAGAGGATTCAAAGTGATCTAAGCCTATCAATGAGTGTGGGACTTCTCTAGGCTCCGAAGAGCAAAAGTGCTCCTTTACTTCTGCTGGAAGGTCCCTATAGAATATACGTAGCTTCATTTAGGTGGGCTGCCAATGGCCTAACCATGGCCGGCGTAATCACTGTGTATACCCAGGCATAAACCAGGGCCACTGGCATCTTCTGGGGCTCGCTGAACTCAGACTTGGCTGCTGGATGATTATTCAATGAGTCAAGGCCAGCTACAGGTTTTTACTCAAAGATTTTTATTTTTTTCATTGAACATAATAAAGATGTACAAGCATTGATATCACAGAACTTTCGGTACAGAAAAGGATTCATAGACGAAACATATACATAATATCGCATACATCATCAAATCCAAGCTTGTATCGAGTGAATATCACATACTACAAAATTTGTCAAATATCGACTTTATATACCCAATACCCCCCACCCTCCCCCATCTATATTCCACAAATTATTGTTATTCTCTTACCTGAGGAAAGAAGAAAAACCCTTCCCTCAGTACAAGAGATTCCTGTTGCTTAGTGCTCTCTAAGGCGATGCTGACCAGAACCCACCACAAGGAGTAGGAAGCCTTGAGAGCTAAAGAAAACAAAAAAGAAAAGGAAAGAAAAGAAAATGGGAAAAAAAAAAGAAAGAAACCCCCCCCCTCAGCAACTCTCACCAAAGCTATCCGGCAGATACTTATTGAGGCATGCAGATTCGTTCAAACTTGCCCATACTTCCTTCCTTCAAAGCAGAGAGCTTTTCCATCGCCATACACGCATTAACTCTATTTCGAAACTCAGCAAAACTAAGTTTATCAGATTTCCAGGCTTTAGCTATAAATAATTTTGCTGCAGTTAATAAATGATGCACTAATTTACCATATAGCCCCCCTCCCTGGCCCAATTGTTTATTCAGTAAAGCAACCCAAGGGTCCACAGGTACATGACTCCCTACCACATTAGACACAGCCCTAAAGATTTTTTTCCAGAACCTAACCACTACCCTGCAATCCCACCACATATGCTTGAATGTCCCTATTTCCTGACAACCCCTAAAACATTTCTCAGAGTGGTCTAAATTCCTGCTACAAGCTAATCTTTCCGGGACCAAGTACCACCTCAACATGACCTTTACATTAACCTCCACCACTAACACTGATACGTTCCCATATAATGCTGCAGTCCACATCCTCTTCCACTCTTCCCATGCAATAGAACCTCCCAGATCCTTCTGCCAAATAGAGATATACCGCGGCTTCTCGGCTGCAGAAGATAGGGACAAAGCCATGTACACATCTGACAATATGGCTCTCCCTCTAGGGTCTTTCAAACAACGCTTCTCAAAGCTTGTTAAAGTGTCTAGACCTGCCTCAACCCGAATCATGAGTCTCATAAAATGCCGCATTTGCATGTAGCCAAACAGCGCCTGGCCACTCAGACCAAATTTGTCCTTAAACTCTTGGAAAGTTAGAACCCCATATTCCTGTATCCAATCTAAAACCCTCCCTATCTCGTTTTCTTTCCATCCCAGAAAGTTTTGCGGGGAAGACATAGCAGGTTGAAACATGGGATTATTCCACAAAGATAAAAGAGGCAAATACTGAGACAATAGTCCCCCCGAATACTTGACCGCATCCCAAACTGAAAGATAATGAGAGATAATAGGGTTATCACATTTTTGTCTTGCAGCAGGTACCACCCACAAAAGATTTCCTATATCTAACCCTGACATAGTTCTTCCCTCCAATTCCACCCAAATATGGGTATCTAGTCTCTCATGATAACCACATAGTTGTGCTATTTGCGCAGCCTGATAATATTTATAAAAGTCTGGAAACCCCAGCTCTCCCCGCTCCTTAGGCCTCAAAAGGGTACACCTCGCAACCCTAGGTTTTTTCCCTTCCCATATAAAATCCAAAACCCTCTGTTCAAAGTCTACTAAATGCTTTAATGGAATTTTTATGGGTAGAACTCTGGCATAATATAAAAATTTGGGGAGTAAGGTCATTCTTACCGCATTTACTCTGCCCAGCCAAGATAGCCCCAGACCCCTCCAACGTCCTAACAAGGTGGATAGTTTGCCGCATATAATCCAGAGAATGACCCCGTGAGACTAATCCCAAGATACTTCAGACGCTCCTTCTCCCACTTGAAATCAAACAGAGAGGTTGACCTCTCCCAAACTTCTGGTGACAAACTACTAACTTTAAAGCTCGCGAATTGGAGGTGTTAACCTCCAAACCTGAAATTGCAGCAAATTCCCGTAAGAGTTTGGTCAAATTTGGAAGCGTTATTAAAGGGTTGGTAATAAACAAAATTACATCATCCGCGAATAGGCAAAGTTTATGAGATAGGCCGTCTAAGCTATACCCAGATATGCCTCTCGCCTCTTTTATAGCATAAGCCAAGGGTTCCATCACCAGGGCGAAAAGCAGGGGAGACAAAGGACAACCTTGCCTAGTTCCCCTACCCAACTGCAGCCTTTGGGACTTAAAACCGCAGTATTTAACAAATGCACATAGATCAGCATATAGCACTTTCAGGCTAGCAATAAAACTATCCCCAAACCCCCAGTATTCCAAGAGTTGAAACAAATAATCCCAAGAAACTGAATCAAATGCTTTCCTCACGTCAAGTGAAAGAAGCATAGCATGTGCCCCACCCTGCTCAGCTGCGTGAATCACCTGTGCAATCCTCCTTACGTTGTCCCCTGCTTGTCGCCCTGGGATGAAGCCCACTTGGTCCTTTGCAACTAAATATGGTAAGAAACTTGAAAGTCTCTCAGCCAAGACCTTGGCATAGATCTTAACATCCAAATTTAAAAGATAAATTGGCCTATAATTAGACCAAACTAAATGATCTGTATCTGGTTTCTGTATCATACTAACAGCTGCAGTCAAAGTTTCTTTTGAGAAGGCCCCTCCATGTTTAACTTCATTAAATGCTACAACCATTCTTGGAGTCAATAGTGTGCTAAATCTCTTAAAATAACCTGCAGAAAATCCATCCGGGCCAGGGGCTTTGTTTAGCTTTAATTCTTTAATAGCTTTGACAATTTCTGAAAGACTAAAGTCACTGCTCAACCTTTCCCTCATCTCCTCAGATATATGCGGCAAATCTATCCCCTGCAAAAAATGGCTAAGAGCATCTTTAGGCCTCACTGGCGGGGCAGAATAAAGCGCTTTAAGATGCGTGTTAAAAATTTCCACAATTTTCTTGGGATTGCTAGTAGGCGCTCCCCTGCTATCTGTGAACTTAATAGGTTTAAATACCTGATCAGGAGTTCTCAGTTTCCGAGCCAACAGAGAATCTGGCCTATTGGCTTTGACATAATATTTATGCTTAATCCATCTTAAACAGTTTTCTGCTTTTGCTGCTAAGGCCAAGTTAAGATCCTCTGCCGCTCTCGTAAGGCTAGCCCTTAACGAGGGTGTCATAGCTCCTGAAGCCGGTTCAGCTAGGTCTGCATACTTTTATTCAAATTTTTCTATATAAGCATTCCTCTCCCTCCTTTTTCTAGCAGCTAGTTGTATTAGCTTCCCCCTTAGAACAGGCTTATGAGCCTCCCATTGGATGATCGATGATATCTCAGGCACATCATTATCTTTAACCCTTTAGTGCCAGCTACGTGAGTCTCAGGTAGCAGCCTCTGCTCCACTTAAGTGCCAGCTACGTGAGACTTATGTAGCTGATTTTTAACCCCCACAGTAAAAAAAATATAAAAGTAAAAAACTCACCTGACCCCTCGTTGGATCGAGCCGGGTCTTCTCTTCACCCGGGGGGCATCCGATCCCCCCACCCCCCGGGGCTCTTCTGTCTTCAGGTGGGTGCCTGAAATAGTGCTCCCCCCCATTGGCCCCTGGCACAAAAAGTAAAAAAAAAAAAAAAAAAAAAAAAGGAAAATGACACTTACTCACCTACAGCCCCTCCTCTTCACTGGGGGGGGGGTCCATGAGACCCCTATACCAGTTCACAAGGCTGGGGGCTGGCAAGTCGCCTGCGGCTAGCGGGTGACTTGCCATTAACCCCTGGCACACCAATTATCTGCCTCCCCAAAGCACAGGGGGGGCAGAAGAGCCCGGGCCCACACAGGGTATGTGGGCTTGTAGGCTGCAGGGTGGGGGCCACAAAAGCTGGCCCCTGCACCCTCTTTCTACAAGCCCCCATAGCTGGTCCCAGGCTGGTTATGACGGGTAGGAGGGACCCTACGTCATTTTTTGGGGGGGGGGGTTAAGGGTTAGGGTTATGTTTATAGTGTGGATAGTAGTTGTATTTTATTTGTAAATGTTATAAAGTGCTTTTTTCAGTTTGGAGGGTCTCCTAGGCAAGAATGGGGGGGCTACCGATACATATGTGGTACCGTTGTAATCGGGAGAAATGGGGCTATCACATGCAATATGGTGTTCATTAATAAAACAAATGTTTTATTTAAAATAAAGGAGACAATTGTCTAAAAAATATTATTTTATTTATCTTTTTGTTTTTTTTACGCAAAAATATTTAGAAAACAGTAGAAAAATTACAAGACATTTCATGTTAAAGCCTAAACTCTGCTGCAAAAAATATGTATATAATTTTTCTGGAAATTCAAGCCAAAATCACAGTTAAACATGGCACAAAATGGGGAAAAATGACCTGTCAACAGAGGGTGGCAAAACTTCAAGTAGGCTGGCAATTAAAAGGGTTAATAGTACCTATGCATGTTGGGTATTGTTCTGCTCGGAGGACCTTGCGCTTTCAGATTTAGCTTGTTTTTCCTTGTTTGCATATTGATATTTTAGGAAAACATGTTTTTTATTCTGCTTATTTATAATTTTTTTTAGGGAAACCCTGTGCAACCTAAGAATTCTTCAAGGGATTACTTCCAGAAAAATGAGCCCACTACAACAAGCTCAGTACGCTTAGAAAGCTTAACATGTGTACTTTCAGAGAATATATGGTTTATGGGGGATATTCCAAATGTAAAGGGTTGGTTTGGTTGAAAAATTGCAAGGTGCGCACTTTGTCAGCAGAGCTGAAAATTTCAAGTAAAATTACCGTTTTGCTCATGCTTTACTTTGGGGTGTTTGGCAACTCTTCCCTTGACACTACCTATGCATGTTTGGTACCGTTCTGTTCGGGGGATGTTGCTTTTTCAGATTTTTTTTTAGGAAAATGTGGCTTTGATTCTTCTTTTTTATTCTTTTTTTAGGGAAACTCTGTGCAACCAAAGAATTGATTGAGGGATTACTTCCACAAAACTACACCCACATAAACAAGCCTGGTACGCTTAGAAAGCTTGAGGCGTGTACTTCCAGAGAATATAGAGTTTGTGGGGAGTATTTCAAATGTAAAGGGTTGTTTTTCTGGAAAAACTATGGAAAAAGCGGTGGTACCGCTGTGACCAGGAGAAATTGGGGTTTCACACGCAATAAGATTTTATTGACAAACTTAAATTTTTTATTACAAAAACACTACAAATTGCAAAAAAAATTTTTTTTGCACATATTTCACCCAGAAGTATTGAGAATACACTAAAAAATGGAAATCCCTACAAAAATCAAGGTTGAACATATGTAGCGCCAAATAGTGAAACATGGTCTGGCAACAAAGGGTGCCAAAAATTCTAGGAAGGCTGGCACTTAAAGGGTTAAAATAGTTTGAAATTACTTTTTGGACTTCCTCAACTAAAATCTCATCTGATAAGAGAGATTCATTCAAAACCCATATGCTCCCTGACTGCGTAACTAATAATGAAAAGGAGTAAAAATATGGTCTAGCCGCTTAAAAAGATCATGCGCATGCGAATAATGAGTAAAAGATTGTGTACCCGGATGGATCTCCCTCCAGACATCTACCAAAGCGTGCTTTTCTAATAACAACCTAAACGCCCGTGCAGTGATTGATGAAGGGGTTGGAATTATAGCCCTAGGGAATTGTCTATCAATGTGCGGGTGGAGAATCATATTAGAGTCCCCACATATGACCACCAGCCCCCGGGCATGTTTAGATACCGTCTCCAGGAAACTTTCCATAAAACACAATTGACCAGTATTGGGGGCGTAATATGACGCCACAGTAATTTCTACATCCTGCAGCGTACCCACCAGTATCAAAAAACCTGCCTTCTTCATTTTTCTTAAACCCAATAAATATCCCCTTCTGTTTCGTCTGTGCACAGGAGAGAAAATACTGCGGGTACGATGCGTCAAAATACCTGGGTCTCGAGGTCTGAGAAAAATGGGTTTCCTGAAGACATACCACTTCCGGCTTGAGTGAACGTATCTTTCTGAAGGCCATATTACGCTTCTGGGGGGAATTTAATCCCTGTACACTGAGGGAAAAAAAGAGCACGTCATTTTTGTATATTCTGGTTAGAAGCACTATAGGGGGGAAGAAAGTAGGTAGAACATATAAAGAATAGGATGAAAACAAGAGAAAAAGAATAAGAATAGAGCTTCCTCTCTCAGTGGTAGATCCTGGGCAGCAATAAAAATCTCCTCAAAGAGGATAAAAAAAATAATAAAAAAAAGGACGGGCAAAAATACAGAATAAGGATAAGGGAAGAACAAACAAAAATTTACTAACCCTACTGACAATTTGTCAATAAGAGTAGTACTAGAGCGCAGCAGAACAGGGCCGCCCCATGGAAAAAGGCATTTCTCATCATATTTGCAGGGTTATGCCACAAATCAAAAAAATCAATAAATTGCTAATATCCCATCCTCCCAGACACGCCCTCCAGAGTGCAAAAAAAAAGAAGCTTATATAACATTATGCCTACATAAAAAGGGGTTCTCAATTATTTACCCCCCTCAATTATATGAAGGACCATGGCCCTGGACTAGTTTTATATTTCTAATCAGGATGCGAGGAAACCTAA